>VWZV01004903.1:0-20494 GCA_013397155.1 Irena cyanogastra | reverse complement strand
TGAAAAACACACTCTTCAGAGCAAAGAGTCAAATTTGCATTTTATACTAAAATTTTTTAAATTAAACATTAAAAGTGTATTTCCTTCAAACTGTATAAAATAAAAAAAAAAATCAGTCCATGATTTTTTTTTCTTATCTAGGAAAAAAGAAAAAGGTTCTTCTTGCATTGGATCAGCTAATAAAAGAAAAATAATCTGTAGACTGATGGTTAAGAAAACTGGTAAATATTAAAAAATAGAAATATTCAACCTTTCTATTTCTGAACTGGGCAGATTGGAATGACAGGGGAGGAATTTACGGGCCACCTCGCTAGTTACAATCCATGGAAAATGGCTCTTCAGGTCTTCTCTCCAAAGTAGCGTTACCTCCCCTTGCCTGGGTACCCAAGTGTCGCAGAGAAGTGTGAACAGCAGTGACGGTGAAGCTGCTGTCAGCAGCAGCCGCCTCTGCTCCTGTGAGCAGCACTCAGCACGAACGGGATGGAGGCTGCAGAGAGAGCAGCACGAGGAGCTGGGCACTGCAGAGCCCTAGAGCCCCCGAGCTGTGCTCTCATTTCAGAGGGAAATGCCTGCGGGCAGCTGAGCTCCCCAGGGCTTCACCCGGCAGGAGATAACAGAGAAATCTCTGACTCACTGCAGCCCAGGGAGGCTTTGCCCCCAGCTCAGCAGGGCCAGGGTATCAGTGACACAATTAGGGCAATAGATACAGCAAACATATCTCTGAAAGAATGTTCATTTCCCGGTGGGATAATGGCACCATCCACCAGCCAGAACGATGTGTTTAATCGGATGGATTGAGCATCCTTTAATCCTTCCAGCTGTCCATTAAACTGTTTATTCTCAATGTAAATTGTTCCACCCATAAATTTACACCAGCTAAACTGCCCATCATTCTGCTTTGTGCTTAGCCACAACCACAATTTCTGTATTTTCTGACACACATCTATAGGTTTTCAAAGCTCATATTGTCTAAACTTAAAATCCTAAAGCAGGCCAACTGAAGGCTGCATTTTCCAGCAAGAGTATTCCAACACTTGGGAAATACAATCTCTATGTTAAATTAATGCTTCTTAGATTGCAACCCAAATGCTTGTCTTCTATAGTCTCCAAATTGCAGGAACTTAGACAAAAAAATCTCTTTATAAATGTTTTGCACTACTCTGGGCCCCAAGCACTATTTGTCAGAGTTAGCATGATCCCTGCCCAAATTATCTGGACCGGGTTTGCAATGCAGTCACCTTAATACCAGCATCCATTATAAGGTGAGAGAAAAAGCAAATGTGTTTCCTTAGTACAAACTGCTGGACAGTTTTCTGGACTGGGAATAGTTTTCTTGGCTTCCCCTATCCACAGTTAACCCAGCCCACAGTTAACCTTTCCGTTTCTGGTGCGCGAGGATTTTTCAGGCCCTAGAGAACACACACATTTGATGTGGGGCGTGGGGCACAGGGCAAGGATGAGCTGCACACAAACTTGCAGAGCCTCCAAGCCGGTGCAGCTGTAGAGGAAGCCAGGAGCAGTCATGGACCTGGGCTCTCTGCTCCCAAATCTGACACCACTGTGAACAGACAGGGAAACACTGGTTCTTTAGCAATTCCCAGTAAAGCATGGATTCATTAGTAACTTGATTCCCTGTTACTGGACATCAACTGTATCCTAAATTGTCAATTCAGATTCAGGTATCCCAGCCAAGGATTCACAAAGGTAGGACAAAGAAATTGAGACTTATACTAGTTAAAAACCACATGCTTCTCCTTTCTCTCCTTTATTATTTATTATTTATTAAATTATTAATTTATTGTGAAATTGCATGTGACAGGTTATGTAAAGGGAGGTGACAGTAAAAAGGCCACATTTGGTGTGATTCTACAGATGCAGAAGTGCAGGAACTTTCCAGGAACTGTAGTTGAATGCAAAGTTCCCATGGCAAGTTAAGCATTGGAAAGTAAGTTTAAGTGTACCCATAATGTAAATCCCTTAATCCCCAGGTAAACTAACAAGGAGGATTTGCATAGAGTGAGGATAAAAGGTTAAAAAAGCCCAGCATTGAGACAGCAGCTCCCAGCACCCTGGTTTTCCAGGAAACTCATTTGAGTATAATTCAGTTCATTGCAAAACCACATCATAAAATCATAGAACAATGGAGTATGCTGGGTTGGAAGTGACCCCCCAAGGATAATCGAGTCCAACTCCTGGCTCTGCACAGACACCCCAACAATCCCACCCCAGGCATCCCTGAGAGTGTTGTCCAAATGCTCCTGGAGCTCTGGCAACCCTGGGGACATGACCAAACTCTGGGGAGTCTGTTCAGTGCCCCAGCACCCTCTGGGGGAAGAACCTTTCACTGACATCCACCCTAACCCTCCCCTGGCCCAGCTCCAGCAGTTCCTTGGGTGCTGTCCCTGTCCCAGGGAGCAGAAATCAGCACTGCCCCTCGGGAGGGGCTGCAGCCCCTGGTGAAGTCTGACCTCAGTCTTCCCTTCTCCAGATAAGCAAACCAAGTGCCCTCAGCCACTCTTTGTAGGGTCCCTCCAGACCCTTCCCCATCCTGTGTCCCTCCTGTGGATGCTCTCTAATGGCTTCTTGCATTGTGGTGCCCAAAACTGCTCCCAGCGCTGGAGGCAGCGCCAGTGCAGAGCAAAGAGGGACAGTCACAAATAGCATATACGGTAAACACTGACAGTATTGTGGTTTTCTGTATGTCTCTCTCTCACGATTTGCATGTGTAATATTACCTTTAATAGATCCATGATCATTTACCTGGCCCAGGAGGCAGCAGTGATGAGTTGCCTCCCAGGCACCCTCCAGCCCTGGGAGAGGGCCACAGACCAGAGTTGCTTGGCTGGAACACAAACAAGGAAAGGGAATGAAAGGCTTTGCGCATGTGTGGGGAACATAAAGTGATATTAATTATTAATTTTGACAATTCTGAATACCTTAATAATGTATTATTTTAAGCTACAAGCTTTTTAAAAAGCCATTGAGGCTGAAACGAGCTGCCTTTGTGGCTTGGACTCTCATTCCTCAGCACAGAGCAAAATGCACTGTGACAACAAAATGTGCTGTGACAGATTTTGGCCAGTGTGGTCTCATTTTGTGTATTTAATAAAGAGCTGATAAATACACTGTTTAAAGTGAAAGGGTTGGGATCTATCAGCCAGAAAACGCTATGCATTCACCGCCTGTCAAGAGAGAAAAGACAATTTAAATTAATACTTGCACAAACTCACCCATGAGCTGATTCCCTCCTACTTCAGAACTCCTTAGTAAAAGGATGCAGGTGCAGGTAGCATAATTTCTGTAATAAAACCAGATTACTTGTGCAGCCAAATGTACCATGAACCAATCCTACTCTATTCTGCAAACTACTGAGGAGGGAGCTGTGTCAGATTTCCACTATGTATTTAAGAGTAACTTCTGGGCTGTTTACAACAAGAATTTCAGAAACACCCAGGGAAGCCTCTCTTTTGACACCACCTCCAATGTGAATACCAAGCACACCTTTAAAACCCACTGTAAACATTTAAAGTGCTTCTTATCTCTGGATCCCAGAATATTTTACACCTGTTAATCAGAGAAAACCTCTCAACGTTCCCACAATTATGTATTCCTGCCTTTATTAGGCAGATTTCAGGAGAGAAGAGTTAATGAACTTGAACACAATAGAATTCTCTCTCGGCGCAGATAAACTGGGGCTTAATTTCAAGGTGTCAGGGAGTTGAAAGCCAAGAATGAAATAAAACACCAGAGTAACGATGGACATATTTTAAAAGCAAATTTAAGGGATTATTTTCCCCTATCTCCCTATACAACTACAGAAAGATTTGTATATTTGAATAATCACACTTTTCATATTATAATTTCGAAAGTGGCCTCAGTGAAAAGGTTGCATTATAGAAGGCTTGAAAGACAAAGGCCAAAACATTTTGCCTGCCAATATCAGAAGATCCAAATATTTATGTACCCAAAATTCTATTGAAATTCCCAGATTTAGTTAGGAAACAGATCATAATTTTTTAAATGGTGCAAATATTCATTATTCTCTCCAACTCTGCAGATAGTTTGTTTCAAGGGAAAAATACGTGGAGCTCTGAGTGTGGTTGCCCCAAGCTGCAGTCAGATGTCCAGGTGGAGATAACAGCACATCCACCAACCTGTGTGCACATGTAAATCCTGTATTCTGTACCTCATTTGGGGTCCTACTGCATGAAAATAGTACAAAATGAAAAGAACAGCTGAAACTCGAGCTCCTAAGACAGGCAAAGACCATTCCTTAAAGAAAATTAAAATCTCTTTCTCAATACTTACAATAAGCATTAACTCTTAAATTATCTGGAACAATAAGAAAAGCACCCAGTTCAGTACAATTACCAAAATTTCCTATTAGGGCACTTTTCATTCAGTTTAAGTCACATGTCTTACCTGACTGTTGTTTAATAAAGCCAATCTAGCTCTAAATGTCATCCTAAATCCTGTAAAGGCAAAAGGCTCAATCAGCTCCACTGATGGCCCCAGTTCTGTAAAAACCATTCCTAAAACTTCTTCCGCCAAGCCCTCGAGCACGTGCAGAACCCGGAGCCCTGCTGACTTCCCAAACGTGAGAGTGTGCTTTAGCATGGGATTTCTGCCAAAGTAAAGGCTGAGATTTAACAGGAACAAAGCAAACTAAAATTTAAGCAAATGCCTAAAAATAGTTGTTTCTTTTGTGAGGAACAGTATTGTTGACTTCTTCCTGTGTGTTCAATTAATCAAAAAAAAAATCCTTTTAAGCAAGGATTAGATTGCAGTTACTACCAAGAAACCCTAGCAATATACACCATTTAAATGGATTTGGGACTAAATAAACTCTCTTGCCTCAGTTTTTTTACACAAGTATAAGCACACAAGGATGTATTTCCCAGTCTCATCTGAAAGATGCATTGTGAAATAGGTGTGTGTTCATCTTCCCCTGTGTGATACAGCATTCTGATGAGGATTTCAGTCATGCTGGGGGAAACTGCTCACTCCATAAAGTGAATGTGCTGGAGTGTGATTTCTCTTTACGTTCAGCCCCCTGGCAGGTACCGGCAGCACAACAGGATCCCACTGTGGGAACTCACACATAACAACAATAGACGGAGTGGAAAATCCCACTTGTGGAGCCCTGAAACAAAACCAGCCATTTTGCATTGGCCCTGCCAGCTCATCAGTGCCCAAGGGAAGCTCCTTAACTGGGACAATTAACTCCTGGATGACAAATGGGGCGATGTCTCCTGTGGTTAAAGCAACGTCAGTCACCGTGTAATGCAGTAACTTCTTTTTCATTGCTCCTGAACCCACCAGGAGAGGAACAGAGGGCACAAATCCCGCTCCTGCTGAGGAGCAACAGCAGCAGCAATGCCAGGGAACCTACCAAGCCCTGCTCCTGCTGCTCCAGCATCTATCAGGAGTTCTCCCTGCTGGCCTGTGAGCAGATTCTGTGCTGCTTCCCAGGGGAATTCCCACACAGCCCATTCCACCATCTGTGGAGTAACTGCTGCTGCATCATCAGTTCCAGGCCATCCCAAAATTCAGGGAGTCACCATCATGGCCTTCAGAGTCCCTGGTTTTTTCTCAGCCATGGCATGACTGGGCATGGTCTCTCCCAGCTACACCAAATGTGTGAATCAGCACACACAGGTCACCAGGAGGATCATCAAACCATGGCTGAGATGCAGAGTCACAGATAGATAACACTTCTCAACAAATATTCCATAGAGCAGGGCACTGTTCCATGTTAGACACCAGCAATGGCACAGAAATCGAAATGAGCAGCTCTGCTGGAAAACAGACAATTATCACCTGGGCTGGGCAGAAACAGCACTCGAAAGGGGGCAAGTGCTGAGTAATGACCACACAAAAAGGAAAGCTCAGTCTAAGATCTGATGTTGTCCTTGGGAATAACAGTGAGAGTCCAAGTAAGAAATAACTTTTTCTTTGACTGTGCTATGGAACATGTCTCTGCTCTTCCTCCAGAGGACTTTCCAAGTGCAGCTTCCTGGAGCTGCCCTTCCAACTGCCAATCCTGCCGGGCAGTCAGGGAGAACGAGCAGGTGGCAGGGAGAGCAGAACCAAGTGGTGAAGGACTTGGCCAAGACCCTTGGGGAAGCTGGAGCCTCCACAGCCTTAATGTTCTTGTTCTGCAGCCACGCAGACAAATTGTCCCTCCAAGGCTGCAAACCCTGTAGCTTTCATAGGCACTGGATTCAATTAAAAAACCAAATTTAACCATTAAAAGCCAGTTTCAGTTAAATGCTAACTGCTTGCATCACCACTCCTAAGAGCTCACTGTGGCTCCTGCTGCCAGAACTTCCAAATAAACTAAGTAAACTTGCTTACAAGAGCAGGAAGAAATCAGATCTTTCCAAGCACAGAGGCTCAGCCAAATGCATCCCAGAGCCCTATGTTGCCATGAACAGCCCAGCACCATCTGAACTGAGGCTGGAGCTGGTTTCCACATTGCTTTGTTTATATTGACTGCATTTATGATGCCTCAGAAGTTGCCAGTAAAGTATTTATTTAGCAGTTAAAACGTTCTGCAAATGATTTTGCTGTCCCAAAAGATAAATATTTCTTGGCATTCTGAAATGATACATTGATGTTTCTGTTAAGGAAATTGCATGTTGATAAAATTTTCTCAGATTACACTTTGTCATTCCTTTGTATTTGAAGTGGCCACATTAATTTTTTGTGATATTTATTGTAATTGTAAATTGCACCAAGATTAGAAACATTAAACTTACCATAAAATGAAACACATTTCAAGTATTTCCGAGTCATCTATTTAAGGGCTTGTGGACACTCTTGATCCTTCAGGTTACCAGAGTGCTCTAAGCTTACAGGACAAGGATCCAACACAAGGCAGAATCCCACTTTAAACTCTTGGGGAGCCTTTTTCTTCTTCCTTCCCCCCCCCACCCCATTTCCTTCTCTTCTTATACACAAATATCCAGGTCCACTTTATCCAGGGGTGTCCTTGCACGGCAAAATTTCACCCTGATTTAAGTATACAGCAGATTTGAAACTTATGCAGGCTATTAAATAAAAACACATAGAGCACTACCACCTTTACTGATTCCTTCTGCTTCCTTTAACCTCTCAGCAGCACTCACATCCATGATTTGAGTCGAGCTTACCAATTTAGACACTGCAGGATTGTTTCTCTAGACAAGGCCAGACACTTGCAAATAAGTGAAGGCTGTCAGTGCTCCAGACCATCAAAACTTCCATGGTCTTGGAGTCTTCTCCCAGACATGTGGGGTGTCTGGAGGGGAACTGTATCGCTGTGAAAAATTTCCATTTTTCAAACACACCCTCAGTGCACCAGCCCAGCTCATAAACACAGCTCCTACCACTGCTCTGCTGTCCAGCAGCCTCAGTCTTGCTGGCCAGCATTCTTCTAATGAAAAAGGAGAAGTCTTCCTTAAACTCAGGTCCTCAGTTACCTCTTCTGAGAAAAATCAACCTGAACATATCCTCTGAGTGCAGTCAGAATGGATTCGTGAAGAGCACAGGGTACTGCCAGACTCCCCAAGTTTATTTTTCTCAAAATAGTGCTGAACTAAGCCCTCAGCATGAAAAAACTCCAGTGGGCTAAAATTTCCCATCTTTCTCAGCAGTTTTTAGTGCATCATATTACCTAGGTTTAAAACAACAACAACAAAAATATTAAAAGTAATTTAAAAAAATATTTAAAATTCAAACCAAATCACAACAATCTCTCCAATCACAATCATTTTTCATTGTTGGAGGGAACATTTTTTGCATTTACCTATGCAAGAAGCTTTTTTCCATATTTTCTCCCTTTTGGTTGGTTTTCATGGGTGTTTTGTGCCATCTGACTTTAGAGAACATCTCTGAATTCACTGGGAATCTTCAGGGGTAGGATGAAACATTACCCATACAGGAAAACATTCTCATTCTTCTGTCTTCAGTCCAAAATTTTAAACAGGCCACCAACACTTTTCAATAATGAGCGCTGACATCTGTGAATGCCAACTCTTAACATGTACAATTAAAAGAAATCAAAACCAGCCCTATAAACGAGCAGGGTTGCAGCCACAGTCTCCGTGGAGGCTTCCACCTTTCCCTCTGTACAGCACAGCTCCGCTGCCAGTTCCATAACCTCATGGGTTAAAACCTTCAGGCCTCTTCCACGGAAATCAAAGTAAAATTCCTGAGGTGACCAAAAAGCCTAAGAGTGCTCTTAGCAAACCATTGGAGGGCAACCTGACGACATGAGCTGGCACAAGGACTGGGATTCTCTCCAAAAACATCAACACAGGGAATTGAGGTACCATGGGTGTGCATCCAGGACTCTGAGAAAGCTCTTGATGAAAGATATGGAAGAGCACCAGGCAGAAAGGAACGTGCTAGGGTCTTGTTCTAAAAGTACTGCACGTGCCTGCGAAGAATCACAGAATCGCTGGGTGGCTTGGGTTGGGAGGGACATAAAAAATCATCTCGTTCCAACCCCCTGCCATGGACAGGCAAGTCACTATGCTCTCCAGCCAGAAATTAAACCCATCACATTTTAGACCAAAGAGTGGAGTGAACCTCAGCACAGCCCAGTGGGTATCACCTGCAGGAAGGAAAACATTGAGGGAATGATGGCAGAGCTCCATAAAACAAAGATTTGCATAGGGAAGAAGAGAAGAAGCTGTTATCCTTGCGGCAACACTTGGGCTAAGTGCCGCAAGTGAAATTAGCAGGTGGCAATTAGCAAAGCAAACAATGGGAAATAGTTCTTGGTGCACAGACAACAGAACTCATTCCCTGATAATCTGGCACCTTGCCAAGGACGATTTGGCTGAAAATGACAAACAAATACAAGAATTGCCTGCTAGAGCCTAATACACATGTCCACCTGTACCTTGGGGAAATCCTCGAGCCACAAGTGATGGAAAGCACAGGACTGAAGTGAAGAAAGGGGAGTGTAACCCAGACTGTAAAATCTGTGGAGTTATCTCATTATTTATCCTCTAACTGTTGAGGTGGTTCATTTGTCACAAGTTAAATCTTAAGGGTTGCACTGAGTCAGAAACAAGAGGGATCCAAATATAATTAACAAATTTGTGTCAGGCCCAGCTGGAGAACTTGGGCAGTGCAGAGAAAACCCTTATTATCAGAAAAGAACAGGATGAAACCTGTATTCTCTAGAGCAGCCATTATCTCCAACCCTCTTGTCTCTTTATAAAACCAGTCCATAGAAGGATTTGGGACGAAAGTACAGCACATTCATGGGAGGAGAAGTTGCACCTCCCAGGTACAGCAGCTCTGTTTATAAAATCTCTGACCCTGGAAATTGTGCTTGGCCTTGGAGCTTTCACCTGTGCTGAATGCAGGAGCAGAATGTGTATTGGGGAGAGTTTGTGGACACTAAGGACACACTGACCATGAACACCAACAGCAAAAATATCATCAGGAAAAACACACCTGGAAATTGTGAGATCTGTAAATGTAAGGTCAAAGAAGAGGATTTTTGTAGAATGCATCTGTCCAAGCCTAAGAAAACACGATGGGGTTTTTAATGATAATAGAGCAGAAAACTCAGATATATACCACAGTCTTTGACCCAGTTTTGGGTGCTGCCAGTTCTGACTTCCCTGATTATAAAGGCAATATTTTCTTATCCAACCCAAACATAACTTTTCCAAATTCATGCAGGGATAACACCTCCTGTGGGGTTTGTCTCATCTAGGAGAAGATACTGTGAGAGACTGTAGAGAATAAAAAAAACTTAGATACAAAGATATACCTTTTCCTGATATTTTTTTTTCCACATCCAACAGATCACATCTCAATATGGTCATAGAAAGGTCTGTCAGGATGTCAGTTGCTTTTACAAATCCCTTCCTAAAAGAAACAAGGATGGCAACAGCATTAGGAAGACAGGCAAGAGATGATCTGGAAGTTTTCTATGCCATCCAGATATTTCCTGATGCAGCAAGAGGAGCAAAAATAACTGGAAATTCTGCATATCAAGGCAGCTGCCAGATGCAATGCCAGCCTCTGGAGCACATTGCCCAACATCTTTGCCAAGCTTTCCAAACCTCAGCAAACTACACCCCTTTGGAACCAAGTACTCCTTCCTGAGTCCTAATCACACTGAGCCCATTTGCACGCTGAAAACACAAAATTCTGCTAAAATGACGTTTTCTGAAAACCGCTGCAAATTCCTTACCTTCCACAGAGAAGGAGCTCTTTGGGGCCTCAGGAAGAGATCTGGACTTGGAGGACTCACCCCTGAGCAGTGAGACCTGTGCGTACAGCTCCTGCTGCCTGGGAATGAAAGGGTTAAACACCCAGGAGCCAGTGAAAGCTGCAGAGCACTAATGTGTGTGTTTATCTAAAGATTCTGATGTTCTCTGTGTTTTCTTGAAGGGGTTTGGTTTAGGATTTTTTTCAAACTGAGCTGTATTTTTCCCTTTAAATTAACAAGAGTTAAATCCAGTGGGCTCGGCTGCAATTTGCACACAGGTAATTGCAAAGCACTGGCACCTACAAACCTGTCCCCTTGCAGCATTACATGTGCCACAGCTTAGCCCAAAATCTGCAAATATTCATTGAAATTCAGAAACAAATTCAGCCATATTTACAGCTGCTTCACAGGTGCTTTCTGCAAATATTTAACACTTGTGCTTTACTGGTACAAATAGCAGTGAATAAGAAATTTTAATTTCAAAAAACCACTGTGCTCAACGTGCTCTGTTCTGTTCTACACCATGGTCTGTACACCAACACTTACCTAGTGAGACACACCAGGAAACAAGCACCACTCTATGACTTCTAAAATTAACAGTACGAAATCTGAATATGAAATATTTACACACTCATTAATGTGGAAAGTTCACAGCACACCACAGAATTAAAAAAAAAAGCCCTGTGGGACCCTTTAAACCTTACCTGTGGCAGCACTATGCCTCAAAGAGCTGGAATAAGAGGAGGCTCTGAGTATCTGCAAGGACTGGCACAGACATACAGCATTTTGCACAGTGTGAGCAGGCCCTGTGAGAATTTCTGTTAAATAAATGGGAATATTCAGCAACCCAGCTCTCACTTTCACAAAAAGGAGAAGAGGACAAGACAAGAATCATCAAGAGATTATTCATTTCTTTAAACATATATTAAAGGCTATTTTGACTCAGACAAGATGTTATTCACTTCCATTTTTCAGCAAATGATACAATTAAGAGATAAAACAATTTGAAAATATTTGGGATTTATATTCCTTGCGTTTAATCTGTAGTAAATGCCTTAGAAAGTGTTTCTAGCAGCAATAACAGTGTGGGATCTCTCTAAGACCTTGTCAAGCAGCAGAGAAGGAAAAAGCATGTTAGCTCAAAATGAGCAGCCAGCTTCTCACTCAGAGAGCTCACTGTGGTGAAAAAGGTGCATTTTGGGAGCACCTTCCTTGCCAGCCAAAGTCAGACTTGTGCTTTGCTGACATCTCCTGCCATATGTAGATTTTTACCCAGAACTCTTCTCTGACAAAATAGTCGTTCTTCACAAAGTAAAAACGTCAAAGCTGGAGACGATAGTTCACAATAAATTAACCTAATCCACGTAAAACCTCTGTAACTTGTGTAAAATGGCTCAGTGTAGTGTTTGAGGCTCTCATCTCCCATTTATTGCAATCCTGTGTCTCCAGGCAGATGTCAGAGCTCCCAGGACCTGCAGCTTTCTCCCGCACATCTGCCTCTGGGCTCCGTTTACCCTCTGTTTGCTGTCTCCTGGCAGGATGTGCTGAGGCTGGGGATGCTGTGCAGGCAGCTCCCAGCCGGGCACTCAGGGAACTCCAGCCTGGGAACAACTGCCATAAATCCTGGGGTTTGTGTGATTTTCACTGCAGCTCACGTCTGAGTAACTGGAGTGGGAAGGAGCAGGGCCGTGGTGCTGTAAGCACATCTGTACTTGAACTCTGCCGGCGAGCTCTTCAACACAACCAGGGGTTCCTCCTCCAGTGCTCCTTTAAATAAATATTCCTCCTTTAAATAAAACCCACTGACTTCAGTGTCTTTTCAGTGAGCGAGTGTGCTCTGCCCAATGCTCTCTGAACTGCATCTCTGAGGGGAAAACCATTTCAAGAAAGCAGAATCTTCTCATTCCACTAATACTCAAACTTCAGGCACAAATCTTTCCCTTGCTCATCGGCCTTATGTACCATTTCAATTTTGGAAAGTTCCCACATTCCCGTCCTAAAAAGAAACACGTTATGAAAACACCACAAGCTCATTTTGCGGTTTGTTAATATAGGTGCAGTATAAACAATGGATTTGGGGATCCTGTGGAGGAAGAGCCCATGTTGTACATAATCATGTTTTAATGGACTCTGTTTGTAAACGGATGAGTCCATACACGACTGGGACTTTTCCATCCACACAGAGCTGCGTGGGTAAGCGGATGTATTTCTAAGTCTGCCATGAAAACTGCTGCCTGCTGACCCAGTGGTCACCACCAGCCTCATTAAAGGCAACCATCCCTCTCCCCGAGCTTTCCTTCTGGCACTTTTTCTACAGATTTCATAGCAAAGCTCAGCCAAGCAGACATGACAGCACGGAGAGCCGTGTTAGCATGGATAATGCAAACTTGCCCTGAGCTTTATTTACACATTGCTGGGCCAAATTTCAGGGAATCGGGAGTTTAGCATTTAGATTTTATCTACTCTACAACTCAGCTGAAACAACCAAATTTAATGTGTGTGCGATGACCTCAACCCAACATTAGGCTTAAGACAAACATCTAATAACAGGACATCACGTGTTAGTTAGTGAACTTTAGAGAATTTGACTGAACTCAGCAGGTCATATCAACCCCGAAATTTGGTTCCTTTTGGACCAAAATGGTGAGGAAAAGTCCCAGATAGATGTTAACTTTTTCTCCCCAAATCCAAGAAGGCCTGACCCACCCCAGCCTCGGCTCAGCACTCACACGTGGTGCTGGATGATGTATTTTATCAGTACATGGGGGGTGCAGGCTCCAGGATCCCCGTCCCTCCTCTCCATGCCCCACAAAATCTCTCTGCACCCCCTCCCTTATAGCCCCACAATACCTTGACATTCCCCTACCCACCCCGCAGTCTCACACACGTTCTTGCATCCTCCCACGTCCTGTTCCATGTTCCCTGCAACCCCTCCAGCCCCCATGTCTCCCTTCCCACCCTTCCATACTCCCTGCATCCCCCTCTAGCCTCCTCAGCCCCCAGACCCACACCCCCCCACATCCCTCCACATCCCTCAATACCACCCTCTCCACATACCCCTGCATCCCTCCTCCTCCATCATCCCACGTCCCCCCCACATCTCACAGTCCCCCATATTTCCTCTTGAATCCTCCCACATCCCCTTCCATTCCCCATCAAACCCTCCCCATCCCACTAAACTCCCCCATCCACATCCCCACTCCACCCCTTCCACACATCCCACCCTCTGGAGGGGAAAAGGCAGCATCAAGTCTGTGCTTTAGGGATTTTTTGTGAGAAGTGCCCACGAGGCATTGCTTTGGGATGAATTTTTCTTCCAGAAGGGCAAAGCAGACCTCCCCTTGCCTGCAGGTGCAGAGCAGGGAGTCAGGGCAAGGCCATTGTCCCCCGCAGTGGGGAGCCCCTCGCAGCCCCATCCTGGTGTCCGGTCTGCT
This sequence comes from Irena cyanogastra, assembly GCA_013397155.1. NCBI lineage: Eukaryota > Metazoa > Chordata > Aves > Passeriformes > Irenidae > Irena > Irena cyanogastra. The sequence continues at coordinate 6,841 of VWZV01004903.1, read as the reverse complement.
CCTGGCACAGCAAGCACTGCCTCTGAATAAACACCCATGGCATTCATCTTCAAACTCCCTGGCTCCGTGGAGCTATATTTAAATTGACATTGATGAAAAAGCAGAACTTTTCTCAGGTTTCTTTGAGATGCTTCATAAAAAGGGAATTTAGGATGTTTGAATTGGAAACTTACCTTAAATGGATTTTTGTTAAGGAAACCATCAAAACGTTTGTTGATTACCTGTGACCCGAGTAGCAGTCAAACATGGAAGGACTCACTTTTCCAGCCTTCAGTCTACACCCTTCTACTTTGTTTGCAGAGAAAACACATGCTGTTTTACCTATACAGGTGTAATTAAAATGTTGAGTTCCCCAGTGTGGATGCATTTCTGCTAGAATGAATATTCATGGTAATGCAGCTTATTTACACACAGAGAATAACCATCAGGTCTATTAGCTACAAATATCCTTTACTGGCCCCGGAACTACACGGCCCTGGCAAACCGCCCTCGGGGGAGCAGCTTTTCCAGCAGCTTTGGGGTGCTGTGGAGTGAGGTCATTCCCACAAGCAGAAAGAGAGCTGAGGACAAGTTGCAGCACTGAACAAAATCATCCGGATACTCCCCGGGGCTCCTGCTGGGCATCTCCAGGTGCCTGGGCTGACTCAGCTCTGCTGCTGAAGCGTGGTGGGTGTGGGCATCACCCACCGCAGCCCAGCAGCAACTGCTCGGGCTCACCACAGCTGTAAAAGGTGATTACAAAGTGAGATGATTATGCTGCACTGTCCAAAATTATCCATCAGCACTAAACCTGTGTGCAGGTGAGGCCTGCTGTGATTTCCTTGTGGTCACTCATGGGCCAGCGAGGTTGATTAGTGCTGGTCCAGGGGAGCTCCCAGCCCTGCTTTTAAATGCGCCGGAGTATTATCGAACACATTTGCAAGGGCTGTCACTGACGGCTGGTGGCATTCACCCTCACTTTTCAAACAGGATCAGAGACTCTCAGAACGGTTTGGGCTGGAAGGGACATTAGAGATCATCTCATTCCACCCATGCCGTGGGCAGGGACTCCATTCCTTTGAGTGCACCTCACTGGGACCCTTCTGCTCGTGGCTCCCAGCTGCTGTCACTCCGGCCAGCCCAGCAGGCAGCCGACCTGGAGAAGCTGTGGGAAATCAAATTTTGACGGAAAGCAATACATAAAATCGTTAAAAATAATCTAAATATACGTGTGTGAGTGTATGTATGTATACATATTACAAGAAAACACAAACCAAACCAACCAATAAAGAAATCCCATTAGTCAGGTATATTGTCCGATAATTCTAACAGGTTTCTTCCGAGCCTGAGAGGGCCCTGGGTGTCGTTAGCGTCGCCGAGGAGGCGGGAGGGCTCCCCAGCCCGGCACACACTCTCTCGGGGCTGTAACCGACTCCTCCCGAGGCAGAAATTGGTCATTAAAGTCGTGACGGAAGCGCTGCTGGGTAGGCGGCTCCGCGGGGAGCCGGTCAGCCGGGGGTGCCGGGTGGTCGTTCCCAGCACACCCGGGCGCTCCGTGCCCTCGCTCCCCGGCAGCGGCAGCCGCTGGCCGCGGTGCCCGGGCGGGTCCCGCCGGTGGCCGCTGCTGTCCCCCCCGCTCTGTCCCGCCGGAGGGAGGCCCAGGACACGGGGTCAGCCGCACGCGGTTCGGGGCTCTTGGTCATCTGTCAGTGCGAGAGAAGGTTCGCCTGAGTCCCCTCGTCAGGAGATTTTCCTGCCGGGGCACAACAAGAGAAAAGTTTACCTCTGTGTCCTGCGCGGAGCCGCGGAGAGAGGGCCCTGCGCGGGTGCGCAGCCGGCGCTGCCCCGGGAGCTGCGGGACCCGGGCGCGAACAGAGCGGCGGCGGCGGCTGCGCCCTGCGGCCGGCACGGCCGGACCCCTCTCGGCCCCGGCTCGGCAGAAACGCGGCTTAACCAGGGCATCCCAAACCCTCTCTCGGCTGCCTACGAGGGAAAAATACGAATCAAAACAATTTAGTCTATTTAATACTTCGTGTACTGAAAAAACCCATCACCTTATGATCTGAGAAAGTATAATCACTTGTCCGTCACTTACTCAGCTGTGAAAAGAAAATATTAACATTCTCTCGCGAAGGCGCTAGCACCAAATGAAGCCCGGCGATTCCAGCCCTCTGTGTGACGGACGCAGCCTGTCGTCTTGTTAATTTAGGTTAATGCGCCAGCCAATCTCCCTTTTAATTAAAACCGGGTGCTGTTCTCACGCGCGCTGAAAGTACTAGAAACAACAGCCAGAGGTGACAAGGAAGTGACAAAGCCACACGCCCAGCGTGTCCTGACCGTGCCGAAGGGTCCCGCAAACCCCCGGCTCCACCAGCCCCGCCGCCGCTTTCCCTCTTCCCAGCATCTATCTTCATCAGGTTAAAAAAAAAAAAATTACAACCAAATGTTTGGTTAAATATCTAAGTCATTTCAGTGTAAGAATACGAGGTTTTTCCTCTTTACCTAGCACTGGCCGTGTCCTCCGCCGCTCATCCCAGGGGCTGATTTAACTCGGGATGGATCCGGGGCACCTCCCGAGCCGGGCCGTGGTAGGCAGCGGGGCCGGAGACGTGGAGAGAGAAACGAGGAAAACTGCGAACGACGGCGTGAGTTCAGCGCAGATTCACCTCGAGGGCTCCGCCGACGGCAGCTCGGGGCTAAGCCGTCTGTGTGCTCCGCTCCCACCGGGCCGTGCTCTCCGTACTCTGAGCACGGGCTGGAGCCTCCCGGACCCGCCGCCCCGGGACAGGGCTCCCGCACCGCCGCCCGGCCGGCCTGACGGCACCTCGCCGGGGCAGGGAGGTACAGACGAGCCCCGAGCCGCGGGCGCTAATCACCGCCGTTAATTGGGAGGCGCCCCCGCAGCAGCGGCTCAGCCCGGGGCTTTCCCGCCGCTCCCTGGCCTTCGCTCTCCGCCTCTCGTCCTTCCCTGCGCTGCTGCTTTTTTCCTTTATTTTGTTCTTGGCAGAATACAATAATTGCGTGTCTCGGTGGATGCTCTGTAATTTAACATCCCAACGGAAAATGTGGAGAAGAGACTGGGTGAAAAAACTGAAAAAATAAAATAAAATAAAATTTTAAAAACCCCACCCGAACAACACAGCGCCAGGATTTCATGCTATATCGCAGCAGCTCATGAAGAGCATTTTTAAAAAGTACCATTAGGGATGCGCAGTGCGGAAGTTAATTAACCTTTTGTCAGCCACTAACGTATCTTTAAAATCCGAAAGCATCCGAATTTGACCAAGTGAAGACCCAGGGTCTGGCCTCTCCCGGCCACGGGCAGCCGAACCGCCGCGGAAAACGGTGGGAGAATCCATCCGGTACCACTGCGCTTTGCATTTTTCTCTAGACCCTCCTGGAACTTGGTTTTGAATCTTTAACGTGCCTCCGCGGGAAAAAAAAAACCCAACTAATTTAAAAAAAAATCAACCCCAAAGCATTACGTTACTCGGAGCAATAGTTCATAAAATACTTTATTGAAATAAAGTAAATATCTTCGCATTAATAAAACTGATCATAGAATGCAGTTTTCGAATAACTAGGGTCACCACAGGGTTTTAGACAGAGAGTAGATGTGGAAGGTGGGATCCAGTGTCCTGCTGGCCCCTCGGGCCGTGGCACAATACAGCGGCCGTGGCGCAGCGCAGCGCTCCGCGGGCGCGGAGAGGGGCGGCGGGGCGGGGGGAGACCGGCATGCGGCCAAAGCGTCCAAACGTCCCGAGGCCGAAGGCGGCCGCAGCCATTGTCCGAGCTGCCCTCCCTTCTCTCGGGCGGGCCTCCCTCACTCCTCCTGGCTGACCTCGGCCGGCGAACCCAGGCTCTCGGGCGGCTTCTCGGCGTCCCGGGCGCGCTCCTGCTCCGAGAGCTGATCGCTGCTGGGGATCGAGTTCTTCTTCGGGCGGCCTTTGGGCTTGGTGGGGGACTCCAGGCCGCCCCCCTGCAACACCTGTGAGGCGGGGAGGGGGCGGAGGAAGGGGACACCCCGGCAAAACCGAGCTGCCATCAGCCCGCGGCGCAGCGACCCCTCTCTCTCCCGTTCTCCGGAGCGAAGCTGCCGGTGCGGGTCCTCTCGAGCCGTGCCCACCGCCCGCTGCCCCGGGGGCCGAGCAGTACAGCGGGACGGCTCGGATAGGGCCGGCAAGGGGGGCCGGCCGGGGCCCGGGAGATGCTGAACCAGGGGCGCGGTGTTAAAGACCAGGGGCATATTATTACTACCGTCAGCATTACTATTCTAGTTATCCTTAACGTTATCATTAAATATGCCGGGGCCGATATGCAGAAGGACGAAGCCCGCAGGGCAGGGCTCCAACGCGGACACGGCACGCCCAAGGGAAGGACTGTTAATAAGAGGCACTTACTATTTTCTTCCATTTCATGCGCCTGTTCTGGTACCAGGTTTTCACCTGGAGCTGGCTGAGCCCCAGCGATTCGGCCAGGTCTATTCTGCGGGCGAGAGAGAGAGCAGGTCAGGCCGGCAACTTTCGTCTCGGATATCAGCTTCCCGACTTTTTCAAGCAAAATAAGCCCCGTTCCGTGGCGTCGCGTCGCGCCCCGGTTACGAGGTCGGCCGTCGCCTACCTGTCGGGCGTGGAGAGGTATTTCTGCTTCTCGAAGCGCTTCTCCAGCCCCATGAGCTGCAGCTCGGTGAAGACGGTGCGGCTGCGGCGGCCCTTCTTGGCCTTGCCCGGCTCCGGGGGGCCCGGCTCCAGCTTCCCGCGGAGGTGCAGCTCCAGCGGGAGATGCGGCGAGGCGGAGCCGCCCTGCAGCCCCGAGCCGGCGGCCAGCAGAGCCGAGCCCAGCCCCGAGCAGCCCAGGGGAGCCAGCGGGAACTTAAACACGGCGGCCGGCTCCGTCTTCAGCACCGCTGCGGGAGAGAGCGGCGGTCAGCGCGCAGGGACCCCCGGGGCTACAGGGTGCCTCGGCTTCCCGGGGAGCAGCCCTGGCCCCTTCTCCTCCGTTCTCGGCACCACCGCAGGTCCTGAGCCCCCCGGTTCCGCCACCTCCGCGGTACGGGGACACGTTTTACCCTTCAACCAGCACATGCTAATCAAGGAGTTACTTGGGGGTTACGAGTGAAAATAATTCAAACCAACCCAAAAGCGTTCCCCTCGGTGTCACCCAACAGCTGCCGGACCCGGCTGAACTCGGCGACCGGCGGGGGCGGACATGGTCCCAGGATTCCCTTCCTAAGAGTTTTCAGGGTATTTTCGACCCGATAGCAAATTCTATCCCACTCCGTGTGAAGAGCAGCCCATGCAGAGGTCCCCGGGGAGAGGACAGCGAGCCACCCCGAGAATGCTGCTCCCGCGGGCCGGGGCCGCCGCTCGGCCGGCTCGGTTCACTTCTCCCCGATCCGGTTCGGCCCGGCTCGTCTGGGTCCCTCCCGGCGCCCCCGCTCCGTTCCCGGGCCTGCGGGTGGGCTGGGAGCTGTGGTCCTGGTCGGCCCGGCCTCCCCGCCAGCCACACACGAGCGACCTCGGCGGCGGGGAAGGACTTTGGGGGAGTCTCTGCGGGGTCTTCTCCTTGGCCTGCCTGAAATCGCTTCCCTCCCTACAGGGCCCGATCCTGCTCCCGCCTATCCCTGCTGAACTGAGCCGTGAGGGGTGTGAGGAGCCTTTTATCTGATCCGCTATTCCGAGCACTTCTAAATAGTTCATCTTGAAAATAATACTAATTTGTAGATATTCTAACGCATGTTGCTCCCTTGCTCAAGGGCTTGACGCTTTCCTCTTTTTCTCTTAAATGCAGAAAATGAAATTGGGATACTCCTTTTCTGTTCGGGTCAATGGATGAAGAGCTACGGCTCCGCAGAGGAAGATGGCTTGGGAAGTAAAAGCTTTTGCCATCACACATTTAACTATTGGCCTTTAAAATACATTAAGTAATAGCCTTCAAAATGCATTAAACACTAGCGCTAAAAACAGAAAACCCAAAACAAAAAAAAAAAAAAAAAAAAAAAAAAAAGAAACAACCTCAAAAGATTCCCCCAAACAATAACAATAAATCCAATAACAATTTTAAAAAACCTAAACCTATTTAAATATGTTAATAAACTGCATTTGTCCTGGATGCTATATCCAACTGGACAGAGAATGCTGGCACTCGTTTTAAAAGAAAAACCCAAACACGTACTATAATATGGACAATCACGTTATGCCTTCCATCTTCTATATTATTATTATATAAACATAGCATATATTTATATATAATATCTCTGTGTATGATTTTTTTTATGCTTACACATAAGTCGGGTTTCCAGCTAAATCTGTGACTGCAGGGCCTCTTGTGGCCCCTCGCAGCCACGCACAGACCCCACTGCTTGGCTCCAGCAGTTCTCACTTCATCCGAAAACACGGGGAAAAACCCCAAAACGAAACTATCGACAATAACCTTCTTCCCTGAAATCCAAACGCCATTCTGTGCAAGGGCGGCTGGAGCCGCAAAGCCGCTTTCTTCGGTTTTAGGCCCCAAACTCCCGGCTGCTCCCGGCTGGAGCGCCCGCGGCACGTCAGGAGCCGGCGGGATGCGCATGGCCGGCAGAGCCCTGCAGCAATTTTTGTAGGCAGAACTCCTAAGTTTTTCTCCAAGGAACCGGGTTTCCAGAGGCGCCGGAGACCATCAGCGGGCTACGCCTCCCCGCCTGCCGCCCCCAGCCGCCCCCCAGCCGCGGGGAGCCCCCCGGGACGTACCGAGGTGGTTGTGGTAGGGCCGGGCAGAGAGCAGCGCCTGCACCCCGAACTTGAGCAGCTCCCCGGCCGGCGCTGCCCCCTTGGCGTCCGGTGGGTCGGTGAGGATCTCCTCGATCATGAAGCTGCGGTAG
>VWZV01004902.1:0-55971 GCA_013397155.1 Irena cyanogastra | reverse complement strand
TTCTAAAATATTTATTTTTCTCTAAGATAAATGGATAGATAGATGATAAATAGATTTTTTTAAAAAATAGAAATAGCACTTACAGCAGAGACATCTGATTCCTATTGAAAAGCAAAAAACCCACCCCATTCCAAGTCAGTTAATGGAAGGTGGGTTATATTCTATGTATTTTGTCAAGCTAGCTCATAGAACCTAATAAGTAATGGGTAAAAGGGTTTTCATCAGGTAACTTAATCAGCATTAGTAAAAATATCTTTGTATGTCTATACTTTACAAGTACCTGTAACACTTCCTAAGTGTACAGAATTAAAAAAGAGCAGGCTTCACATTGAGGTTTTCTGGGTTATTTGTCAATTTCTTATAACTGTAGACAGACACCAGTTTTTCAAGATCTCATTCTTGTGACACATTCTGCCTGCTGCAGCAGCACTTATAAATGTAGTCATTACAGCTTGCTTAATGTATTCATGAAGCTACCAGATCTATTAGGTGAAGATTCACCATGAGCTGAGATGTTTCAGATGAAAAAAATCGAAAAACTGTAACTGTTTCCTGTGACAATATCTGTTTTTATTGCGATTACCAGCAAAGGCTTCTATATGAACAAAAAAACAACAAAAAAATTATTTTATTGATTTTGTAATGGTCTTTCCATTCATGAATGGACTTATAACCACAAATATCAAAATATTTTCATCAAGAAAAGCAAAACCAGTACATTTCAGTGATTATGGCTTTGGTGAGATTTGAAACAACTGCAGTTTTCACCAGTCAAAACTTAAGATAAATATTAGCAACTCAGAAGTCTTAAAAAAAACCAAAACAATCCTCCCATAATATCTTGATGAAGTGGGATTAGTTTGTGACTAAGTGATGATGAAGAACCCTGGCTTGTTAACATTCCAGATGTACAAAGCAAAGTGATGCAGGGTCCCCAGGCAGGTGTAAAGGAGAGTCCTTTATTGCAAAAACCAGGTCTTTTTAAGCAGTTAGCCCATTATCAGTTACATTCCATTTAAATTTAACAAATATAATTCAACCAACTACCATGAACCATGATGTGAGCATGTAATGGTTACATAACTTGTTTTTCTACCTCAATTCAGCTGAGTCACTTTCCCATAGCCCTTTTCTGCTTAGCCAAAGTAGCAGGCCTGAGCCATGATTTTACAAGGGTAACAAGGCCTTTATTTTATAAGGTTTTACCTATATGCAACACCCATTAAGAACTTTCTAATTATCCACGAGAAGGATATTATCTAAGTCAAGTCCAAATCACATAATTTGCATGATATCACTCAACCTCTCCATCACAGTACCATCTCTCCATTTCTTGAAATTATTGTCTTCTTTCCCTTCACTATTTCTCATGACATATCATGCAGATACAGATGGCACCTGAAAAAAAATAGTTAATGCTAATTCAGCCGTATTTTAGTAGTGATTTTAAATGGACAATTTGTAATCCAGAAAAAAACATAAAGCAAACCCAGGACAGGAAAGCTGTAGCTAGACAGAAAACATACACATACTAATTTGTTGTAATATTTGCATACTCAGTGCAATATTTATTCGTATTTTCAATGTAGAAAAGTGTTATCCTCACTGCTAGAGTTTCTGCTTCACATAATATAGGAGGACAGTACACACTGAGAAAACTCAGTGCAAAGAAATCCATTTTGCTTTATGGCTAAAATATTTTGAATGCTATACAACAGTACCATAAGAACAGGGATATCAGTAATTATATTATAACTACATTTTTTCTTCTTAGGTGTTTTAATCAGTTCTTTCATATTTAAATAATTTAGGGAAACCAACAACAACAAAATTATGAAACTTTTTAAACATTGTGCAGAAGTCTATATTATGTCATCTAAAACTTTGATTTTCAATACAGATAATCAGTTCTTCTTATTCTTGCTTTTTCTCCATTTTATTACTGAAATTGTAAGTAGTGAGAAAGGGCAAGGAAGGGAAAATTAAAATCAATAAAGCAGATATTAATACATGACTCTTTCACTCTTCTGTTTCTTAGCAAGATAAAATTTCAGAATTAAGAACATTTATATCATTTGTTTCATTAAATGTCTTCTACAGCTCTGTCACTTAAATAACACTGTATCCTACTTTCCAGAAATATAAATAGGACAGGTCCTTTGGTCAAAAAGCTCAAATTCAGGCACATATTGAATGTACAGCAGCTGTTTCACCTGCACAAGGTTCCACTAACTAGGAAGACAGACGTAAGTCTGCAATGATGTTGGGAGAAGTCAGAAATAATCACTGCCATCTGACTTGATTAGAAGCTCCATTACAATTCTCCCACTGGGAATCACACTTACCTACAGCTGGGGCAATGTGGATATGCATGAAGAATGGCTCTGTGAAGCTGCTGGGGCTTGGCTAAGCCAGGACTCCCTGGAAGACCCATCAGGGATCTATCAAACCATAAACTAACTTGGAAGGAGCTGTGATGAAAATGCAGGTGAATTAAATTTTTCCCCTTTTCTTTTGGTTTTGCTTTTTAGCCCTCAACATATTTGTTTCAGAATTCTTTTCAGGTAATGCCATCTTGCATATATGATATTCAAGCAGAATAAAAGAGAGGGAGAAAAAAAAGCTTCAAGGAAGTAGATTCTCATCTCTTCCCATCATTTAGTGCTGCTGCAAATAAAAAGGTCAAAAGATAGAAAGAGAAATGCTTCCTACTGCTCCCTTATATTAAAGCATTATTTTTTTTCAAAGAATCAACCAGAAACTGAACTGAAATTATTCTTTTTTTCAGTAAGTATCAAAAGCCCTCAACTAAAGAGGTGCAGTGCGGAAATGGATCACTTTTGTCAATCGCTGTCTGAATAGCAGCCATTGAGTAAACCTGTTATCTTGGTTGCTAATGGTTGATAAGTCAATTCCATGAACCTTGCAAAAGAGAAAGAGAAAGCAGATATATCTCTTTGACCCCACTCTTTTTATCTTAGCTCATGAAAGGACAGCTGAGTTGTAAAGATAAACTTTGAAGGTTTGCTTGTCTATTCTCCTGTCAGACACAATACTAAAGGAGGGAGAGAGAGGAAACATGCAAAAATCTAAATGAAGGCATCTGCCCTCCTAAAATTGTGTTTGTTGGAGCATTGTGGTTTTAAGCATTGATTGGCAAAGGCTGGCATTTTTGTACATGTGTTTTTGTTGTGTGTTAAACCATCATCCTCTTTGCAATACAGATTACGTTTGGATACTATCAGGGAGTCTTAGTGTTTCCCCTATTCGATATCAAGAAATGCCCCTACATCCTTTCACTTGGTCAGTCTCTCCTGAAGTTATGTTTATAGCACTGGGATTTATGGAGAGTTTTTCAAATTATTCATATGTAAATAGTTCTTCATTTTCTTCCATCTTTGTAAATTGTGCAGGTCTAGACTGGTACTAATTTGCAATGTGAGCCTGTGAACAGAGGTTGATTTGTCTTAGTCTGAACCCTCTTGCCAATCACACAGTGATACTAAGCCTTAAACTCCGATACCTTTTTTCTACAAATAGCTACAAACATTTATACAAACGAACTTTCAAAATAATATATAAACACAGAGTACTTAGCTTTCACACTGTGAAAAATGCGCTTCACACAAAGGAGCACAATAGGAGCACAAAGGAGCTCCTCATGCAAAATGCCAACCAGCTTGGTTCTACCGCCCAGATTAGCCAGAGAATGACCATTATCAGCCAAACACCAACCTGACCCCAGGGCAGTGCCTGAGCTGGGGCTGTCTGCCCTTCAGGGCTGATGGGGAAATCCCCCATCCACTTTCCCTTATTACAGCTTTAATTGCTTCCTAAGTAGGACAAGCAAAAATATGCTTCCCTAAGAACTGATAAGAAAGTTGCCCCAATTAACACTTATCACTGCTTCATTTGGCAGTGCAGGGGGTGGGAAAGATCATACATCTTAAAGAGTTCACTATTCTTCGTTTTGAGGATAACAGTGATAAACAACTAACAAAAAGTTAACTGCAAGTTTATCCCCAGCAAAATGCATGATTATGTTAGCTGTCATATAAAATTTTGAGTATTTATTAGTGATTGTAAACAGACCTAAAACATGCATTATAGCAAATAGAAACTGTCACTGTAAGGAGCTGGACTTCAAGGTTCTTGTGTACTTCTATGGCACATAGCCCTGACACCAAATGGACTTCTGTCAAACCTCTGCTTCACTATAACAGATTCTGAATTACGATGCTAAAATCTTGCTTCTTTCAACAAGGTTCAACCTGTAGTGATGTTGCAAGGTTTCATGCTGTGTCCCCGCCGGCAGCCCCGGCTGTCCCTGAGCACTCGGGCTCTGCACAGCCCTGCCCTGCCCGGACACGGTCCGGCTGAGCCAGGCACCCCCGCAGGACACAGCCCAGCCTCGGCCCGTCCCTTTGCCCGGGTGCTGCCGGGCTGCCCCGGTGTCCCCACGCTCTACCCTGACCCACAGGGAGCCCCAGGGAGCCACCAGCCCCTGGAGGCTGCTGGCAGGGAGGTATGGCTGTTTTGGATATGTCTAGTACCCAGGATGAATCAATTGAAATCAGCAGAGCATTTCAGGGCTATTTTCTCCATGATCCAAAGAAAAAAGGATAATTTTCTTACATTTGCTACAACCTTCCCAACTGAAAGATGAAGACATTATTTCAGTATTTTTTTAAAGAATACTGAGACCTCCAGGAAAACTTCCACCCCTCTGAAGGACCACATGACCAAGAAAGGAACTAGTGTAGGCTTCCTTAGTTTTTAATTCTGTACCTAGCAGTTCCCATAAGCTTATTGTTTGATTTTAGTTGACATTTTTTGCTGCAATCATACTTTTTTTTTTAATGTAAATATACAGATCACTTGGATCATGTAAATTTTTGTACATAATCCAATAGAAGTCCATATTTGAGGAAAGATATACCATATGCATCCTATTCAGCACTTTGAAGGACTAGGACTTTACACGCAAACCAAGTCTTCCATCCTAAAACAACCAAAAAATCAATAGCCAATGAAAGGATTAATAAGAGAACAATTTTTTTACTTCAGTCTTCTTTTGCTTTTAACATAATTAGTTCTCCATTCTTTAAAACTGTCTCCTGAATGAATTACTTCATAGACACAGTGGTACTTGAAAAGTCCCTTAATATTTCTAACATTCCTAATGAGCAGAATTTTCTGCATTAACCTTTCCCCATCATTGGCTGGAAAATCTAAACTAAACTAGGCCAAGGCAAGACATATAGAGCTTGGCAGTCTTCAAATCTCTGGTGAATTATCTCTGGGAGTGCTAATTACGATGCAATAGTGAGAGCAGGGGCTGCTCATCACTGCTGAAGCACAAGTCAGCCTTTGTAAATGGTTCACCCTGACAGCTGTCTGCTGTCTGCACTCCAAAGAGTCCCTTTTAATGTACTAAAACATATCCAATAGAAATCTATTTCCCTTTTCCCACCTCAACAGTTAAATGCATTCGTCTTGCCTGCTCTGCCCACACAGCCAGTTAACATGGTGGCACATGCACTTACTGCAGCTGCATGCATGCTTAACTCATTCACCAACAAACAAGGGAAATGCAAAAACAAATGTTCCAACAGGCACCTAGGAATCCATCCTTACAGCATCCTTAACCATATTATTGGACTGGTTCTCACTGCTGTTTCCTTTCTTTATATGCCATGGCTTTTATCTCTCTCACGTATATTGTGGATACATGTTAAAAGAAAAATTAAAATTCTTTTTTTATATATATATTATGTACTCTCAGGAAGGAAAAGTCTTTTTTTTTTTAGCTAGATTAAAAACTTAGCAGCAGAGTCATAGTTGAATCAAGTTTAGTTAAAAAGACAACTGGTTCTTGAAGACTTTAGAGTTAATAGTGATAATATGAAAAGTGTCACTCTAGAGGAGTTGGAAAAGAAAAAAACGTGCTGATCTTAAGCAGTATCAGTCAATGACTAAATGGTATTTGAAATTCATTAAAGAGGGAGGTAGCTCATAATATTTAACTGATGAATGATTAAAATAACAATGAAGTGTTAGATTGAAATTTCTGTGATTGGAAAAACTTTTAACTGGAGGCAAACCAATTTACTATACAGTAAATTGAATGATCTAAGGGGGAAATTAATTGCTTCAATGGTCATTATATAAGGGATTTCATTAATATTTTTGTTCTTGGTTTTGGTCTGAATAAATACCTTATTTTTCCAACAAAGTCTGATATACCAAATAAAAGACAGCCCTGCCATCTGTAAAATAAATATTATGAAAAATAAGAAGGAATTTCAAGTTTATTCTACCATTGCCTTTGCAGAGTCACAGTCACTATTAAACACAAATGAACAGTGTCTGTCATCTTGAAAATCATTGGCCACTGCAGATACAAAAATAAACTTTGTGTTTCTTTATCTAGCAAGTTACCTAAGAAACATATGGAGCTCTTTACAAGAAGGAATGACTGCAGAGCTTTGATTGTCATGATTATTATGTTTGCAGTACAAACTTCTCCCGGGAATTGGAAGAAGAGGTCCCTGGCTATATCTGCCAAACTTCAATATATGTTTACAGCATGTAGCATAACATAATTTGCAACATTAAAGAAGAAAAAAATAGAGGTGAAGATATTGTGCAAGATGTCAGAATGAAAAAGAAGTTTGAAGCTATACATCCTTTAAAAGTGAGAAGATAAAAGAACAAGCAATAAAACTGAGACTTCAGAAAATCCTGAATTTGACCTAGCTCTAAAGCCATCAAATCCTTTGCTGGTAGTCTCAATGAGAATAGAAGTAAACAAATCATAAGCACTTAGAGTATAGCCTGGTGACATAGCATGGAGAAAACATAGATCAACAGGGATCAATTGTTCTCTGTCTTTTCTAATCAAAATCCTTAAATATTAAATTAAGCCATTTTATTTCAGGTTAAAAAAACTAAAAAGATATTATTTCTTCATACAACTAATAGCTAAGTTATACTTTGACTACAGGATGCTGAAGAAGCCAATCTTTATGAGAGGACAACATTACAGCAGAAAATATATCAGGATTATTAAGCACAAGAACAACAATTTCCACTTCAAGCACTCATTCTCACCCCTGTTATAAATTGTGCGAGTCTGGGAGAATATTACAGTAAAAACATTATCGTCTTATTGCCTGTATTTTTATCACTCATTATTATCACCCACTGTTCTTCCAGTATTTAGTATTTGCCAGTGCTGGAGATAGACATCTAAGAAAGGAATTTCAGCCTGATTTAGGTAATTGTCATATGCTTCTAAAAATAAATAAATATGTGTACCTGAAGATGATGGCTTTCTCAGATGATAATTTTTTAATCAAAAGTTATCAGACATTTAGAAAACAACATATCTTCAATTTAAAAAAAAATTTAGTGTGTTTTGGCAACACAAAACACTTAATGATTGCAAGTCAAATTACATTCTACCATATCCTTACAGACTACAAACTGAGAATCAAAGACACTTTGTGTTCCTGTAGTCAGAAATAAGAAGGAACTGCAATTTTACATCCCTATGATGTCACTAGCTGCTTGAAGAATTAGGAAAAAAGAAAAAGGAACACCTTATTCCATCAACTTCAAGACAATCTATTCTGGAATGCAATAGATTTCTCTGGCCTGGAGAACTAAACTTTGCCTTTGTTTTAAGGGTACCTAAATAAATTGTTCCATTCCAGACATGGAGCAATAATGTAATTGAAAAGGCTAGTGCCCCTGTAATACACATCAAGTAACACACTTGTTTGTACTTTATGATCCACAGTTTTGTCTGATGTAAGGTGCCAAGAAGAATAGAAGTATGCTGTCAAACCATTACCAATAAAGTATTTGGACTTGCAACATGGAGAATACCTTAGTTGTGCTCTTGTCAGGAGATGGAATTAAAAGCAGTCTGGTACAGGGTGAGATGATCAATTTCAGAAATGCATGCATTGAGAAGCTATACTGTGCTGATGTAATGATAGATAAAAGCCTAATTTCAGATTTCTGCATAAAAATTTCAACCAGTCTGAATTTTCTGATTAATCAGATTTTTTTACTTTAAGATATTTCAGCAAAACAACATCAATTATGAAAATCTTTTGAAGGAGTATGGGCAGAATATATCTAAGCTTGTCCTTGTTTCACGACAGCTCAAGTGCCACACCACCAAAAAACTAAACTTAGTCAATTCTGCTAAATAGAAGATGACCAAGCCATGACCCTGAAATCAAGTAGCAAGAACTTGATTCCCATCCATGCTTGTTAAAGTTGGTCTTGTGTAAGGCAAATTGCCCATGTGTGTCCTGAAAAGCACTCTGTCTTGAATGTCCCCTGGGTCCTTTGTGCTCTATTTGACAAAATTAGTATTTTTTTCTGGAAATGTGGGACGTGAGGTTTTAGGGGTTACTTGAGTATACAATGCTGTTGAGAGAGAGCTGGAGGGCTGCCTGAGGGAGAAAAAGCCAAGACTGGTGGCATTTTCTCAGTACCCTCTGGGTGACCTGGGATCAAACTGCTGGGATGGAGACCTTGACAAACCTGCTCTGACTTTCCAACTTGATATACTTTAGCCTAGGACTTGTCACGTCACTACAGATCTGTTCAGCTGTATGGGCTGACCCTGGCTGGATGCCAGACACCCACCAAGGCTTCTCTATCTCTCCCCTCCTCAGCTGGACAGGGGACAGAAAACATAATGGGGGGTTCATGAGTTGAGACAAGGGCAGGGAGAGATCACTCCCCAAACACTGTCACGGGCAAATCAGATTTCAAAAGTTCTGTCCATAAATCACATCACCTTTATAAATTTATTACTCTCAATCACCATTCACAGAACCCATTGAATCAGTGTATAAAACCCCTATATTTTAAAGCATTGAATACCAGGTCAATATTCACTGAAGGCAACAGTGATGAATTCCATTAACTTCTACAGATTTTGCTGTTTTTTCCAGAATGGGCGCTTTCATGTAAAAATAAATTCTCACACACTTTGGCTGTGAAAATAGCCTTCATGCCTTAAATCAATAGATTTCTGTCTTGTTCACTCTGCAGTCAAGACAGACTTAACAACATAACACCTGCAGAAGTGTAGATGTCTTTCATCTGGATAGGATTTTAACTTCAAGGTCAGTATTTGACTCTTTAGATAGTCAGGCCCCAGTTTTTTGTTTGTAACGAAGTATAGAAATTTTGTAACCAAAATCACAGTTTAGTTTCCTGTTATTCCTGCTTCAGCAGAGGTAAATCTGATTTTACCTCCTTCCCAGAGCAACTGCAGGGAGCAAGAGTCTCACCTCCTTGAGCAGCACCCCCAGGGAGCAGCTTTTGGCATAGCTCATGCTGCTCCTGCATTAGGGCCAGTCTGGCAGGGAAAGACCGAGTTTCTTCAGCCTTTTTGCTGCACAGGTCTGACAAGGGAATTACAGCCTTGTCCCAAGCTTAGCAAGACAATTTAACAAATAGATTCCAGATGGCTAAACCTGTATTTTTACACACAGCATCTGACACCTATGTGGGATGTTATGCAATCCCCTTTTGACCAGATAATAAAATGTTCTCTTTTTTTTTTTTTTGTTTTGCACAGGTAAGTGAAAACCAAATCAAACTGAACTGCATGATATTAGTTTTGCTCTTCATTCTGTGTAGTTCTTAAGTGTCAGCCACAACCGTCACTGGTTTTACAGTGTTAAAAACTCACTGACTTCCCGTGGAAAGTATTGACTGACATTCAGTAGTGGCAAACACTATGTCCTCTCATGAATTATAATGACAAACAGCTTCCACTCTACACTGGTGGAAACATTGATTATTACAATTTTGCTTATGTTTCACATTTGGGACAAAAATCTTTTGTATAGATTTTCTTGTAAAAGAAGAGAGGCTATACTGACAAAGGCAAATATCTAATATTATTGGAAGACATCTCTGAAAACACTTAAAGTAGAAAACATTTGAGGAAAAAAATAAAATAATGCACTAATAAAATTGTAGAGGAACTTTCTGAGAACACTGTAAAATCAAATGATGCTGAGATTGTCTCTTGGATTCCAAGTGGTGCAGGTAAGTACCTGAAGTGTGGTGCAGCACCTCCAACATTAGTGTGTGCTTATGCTGTGTGAGTGCTCGGACTCCATTTATTCCTATTTTCCAGGACTGTTTACATCTTGTGGATCTTAATTTTTTTAGGCACCACAAATTTACCTAAATTTCTGTGGACCAGTGATGCAGGTAAACTTCAGCAAATGCTCCTGCCCTATGATGAAAAGCATTTACCCCCATATTGCTGTGCACAGATAAGTCAGTTTTGCTGAAAACTGTGAGAGATGCCAGAGAGATCACTGAGGTAGGAAAAGCACTTGTACACTTAAAAATTTGAAAAGGTTGAGATTTTAGGTATAAAAATTCATATAAAATATTGTGTCCAATAATAATAATGAAATTCCTTTTTGCATAAAGTTATGCTTCCAAGTAAAAGAAGGTATTTTTCTTTCAAGAATTTAATAACATAGTTTTGAAAAACTGTTTTTTCACTGTGTTGGGTTGACCTCGGTCAATGGCTACACACCCACGCAGCCACAATTTCACTCCTCTTCAACAGTACAGCAGGAAAAAAGAGGATAAAAAAGCTTATGATTTTGAGGCAAAGACAGACATGCTGTAGCAATTAATGTCACAGATAAAACAGACTTGACCTGAGACAATTAATGTAATTTCATTAAAAGTAAAATAGGCATGGATGGTGAGATACAAAGAAAAATTTCTTCCACCCTTTATTGTCAGGCTTTACTTCACTACTTTATCCATCAGTCTCTGACTTTGTCCCATCCTGAGCAGCACAAGGGGAATGGGGAATGGGAGTTATGGTCAGCTCATAACAGTTTCACTCTCAGTCCTTCCTCACAGTCCCTGCTCCTGCGTGAGCTCCTTTCCACAGGCTGTAGCTCCAGCCAGGAACCTGCTCCAGCGAGGTCACTCCAGGGAGCTGCAGCTTCCTTCAGGGAATATCCATCTGCCACAGCATGGGGTCCTCCACAGGCTGCAGTGGGGTCTCTGCTTCACCATCATCCTCCGTGGGCTGCAGGGGGACAGCCTGCTTCCCTTAGCTGCTCCATGGGCTGCAGGAATATCTCTGCTCCAGCACCTGGAACCCTTCCTTCCCTCTTTCTTTACTGACTCTGGTGCCTGTGGGATGATTTCTCAGGCTTTTATTTTTTTCTCACTCCATTCTCTCACAGACTCTGCCATGGAGCATTTTGCCCTTTTTTCAGTATGTTTCAGGAAGGCATCACCAGCAGCACTGCTGGAGCTGCTGGAGTGTCCAGCATGGGGCAGCCCCCGGCCTTTCCTCACAGAAACCAGCACTGCTGTTCCCCCTCTGCTACCAACTCCTGGATTCCACTGCCCAATACAAAATCTGACACTTCCTTCCTGAAAAATGTAAAATAGTTCTCAATTAGTGGTTTTTTCACTTTTTCAGTTAAAACTTTCCAGAAAGGAGTGAGCTGCTTTTATATCCTGCTATAACTTCCTTCCTTGCATTTTAATGTTCAAAAGATTGCTTTTTTTCTTTTCCCATTTGCCAAATGAAAAAGCAGATTTTTCCTCTCTGTGATTAAAAGAATCATAAAGTTATGGCTTAAACCCCCCTATGCATTCTATTCTGTATTCTGCAAAAGTTTCTAATTAGCTCACTGGCTGAAGTGGCAAAATGCATTAAAAGACTGGGATTTTTTGTGTTTTGTTTTCTTAATTGGAGGTCAAAAATCCTTGGAACTGTAACAAACAGAAATAGATGTAGGACATACCTATAAGGCACAAGAAGTACACAGCTCATAGCCTTTGGAATAGGTGGATGGAAACAAAAATTAAAATGTATTTTTAGAAGAAAGAGCCATTAGAGGCTGTTAGAAACAAGGATTTTACTCTGGCTTAATCAGCAAATAACATAATTCTAATAGCACATAAGTGATTTTTTTCTAAATAGAAGAATAATTAATAGGCTAGGACTGATCAAAAAATAAGGATTACCTGCAATTCTGTTTATTTTTGTGACATTAATAACTCTAAAAGTGCACCATTTTGCAGGACTTAACTCACATACACACTATTTTACCATTTATACAATTAAGAAAATTAATTTCAGTAGAGAATAACCCACAAAATAACTCTCTTCTCAGGAATAAAAAGGAGAAAATATCTATACATAAGAATAGGTACTTTCCATTATCTAATGGAGAGACTAACGGAGGAAGTGTACAAATTATGAATAAAAAATAATTAATATTTCTGTCTCCTGTGCTTGCTGGTGCATTTCAGACTGATTTTAGAGGTGAAGAGCTGCAGTAATTGACCTTGAAAACTTAAAGAAGAGTCATGCCGGTTTTTCTTTTAACCATGTGCCAATAGAATCAGTTCCTGATTGCAGACCAGGTAAGGAAGTAGCTGTTGCTACAATATATGCAGAATCATTAATTTAGGAAGAGACTGTAGCATTTTTTCTGTACTTTTAGTGTGTCTGGATGATTGCACAGAGGAACTGTAGTCTATAACCACAGCCTCTGCTGTAATAATGCAGCTAATTAATAGCAATCCATTATGTCATTTATACTATATAAAACTTAACTTTTCTTCTAGGAGCCAGATGCACTGTTCAATAATCACTCAGAGCAAAAGAGTTTTACACTTTTAAACCTTTGTGCCTAAGTTCTAGCTGATCAGCATTGTATGACTTCAACATCTGTGCACTCCAACTGGTTCCAAATGCCTTTTTTAAAAAGTTGAGGGTTTTTTAACTGAATTTATTTAATTGGAGTTGTAGAGGCAATTTAGCAGCCACCTTACACTGCTATTTTTAGTCTCACTTTAGATTAAAACTAACTTTCTTATTCATTCAAGCAAATCCACACCACTGGATTGATTATAAATTGGATTAGTGACAGTAGCTACTGTTTCATTGTCAGTGCTGAAGGACTAGGATGGTACAAAGGGCAAAATTTGCAAAGCAGACTTGGATGTGTATTTGTCTTGTTAGGTGCCACTAGGAATTAAAAAATCCAACTTCTTTACCCACTACAATCCCAAATTTCTCTTTGTGCAGGAAACAATTGAGCAGATTTTTTCCTTAGTTTACAACTAAGTTTTTGACTTATTTGGAAAATTATTTCACTTACCCACATGCTCTGGTTCAGTAGGCATACTCAGAGCTTCTGAATCTGCATAAATAATGTTAAAAAACTACTTCTCAATAAATAATTAGGGTTTGTATAAGAAATATGGAAGATCAGATGAAATTCCTTTCTTTGATCTGGAGTAGAAATTTGTACTTTAGTTTCTCACATTCTCCTTCCCTGTAGGCAGCACAGGCAGTAACTTATTTATTCTTTCTCTGGTCTGCTTTATGCATGCTAAAACACTGGGTTTTCCAGAAAATAACAATGACTCTGTGGACAGATGATTAGCACAATCGCCAGGGCTTCAGATCCCCATTAACATCCTTCTTGCTGCAGAGAAGTTTAATAAGAGAGAGTTTGCCACACCATAATACACCTCAAAGAGACATACAGAGTCAACTCATGCATAAAAGCATGTTTCATGCTGCTGAAATAAAGATTAAAATTAATAGAGTATAGAAAACAAAATTTTAATTAGGAGAAATGTCTGTCATTCCAGTGTCCGAAGTGGGAATACTGCTGAGCAGCCAGAAGGATGTCTCTCTAAAAGTTAGGTGTCAATTTGTTGGATTAATTAGCTCAACTGTGGTTGAAGTGGTCCATGATATTTCCTAGTACTAGAGAGCATACGGATTTACTTAGCCTTACATCTCCTTCTCTGTTTGTAAGCCATGTACCCCCATACATTTATGGACCTCGTACACATCCATACAGATACATCACCAGGTCCCTGAGGGCACTGCCAGGCCTTACTGTCCCTGCTCCCACACCACCCATGGGCCCAGGAGCCCCCTTTCAGCCCACATGGAGGTCATCTGCCCCAGCTGGGGTGTTATTCTCCAGTCCTCCCTCTGGCCCTGCCACTCAGAAGGACCTTGAGTTTTCTTTGCACATAATTCATCTCCTGGGTGGACTCCAGCGGCCCACCTCCTTTTGCCCCTTTCTGGTGCCCCTGGCCGGCCTCTTGCCCTGGCTCTTCATTTCCATGCCTGAGGTTGTTGATGATCTTGTTACTGGTGCCTGATGTTGCCCACCCTATGGGCCTGCCCTGCTGGAGAAGGCACGGCCTGTGATGGGGTCACCTTTGGCCCCTGTCCCTCAGGGACCAGCTGTCCCTTGCTGCACTCTTACACACGTATCCTATGACCTAAATTAAGAGTTGTGTGATTCACTAGGCACATTAGCATTATATTTTGACACAGTAATCTTGGACTAAATTCCTGTTGGAATTACAGATCCAGCTGTTTGCTGAACAGTAAGTCCATCAAAGTTCCTCAGGAAGATCAAAAGAAACTGAACTGAACCTAGGTGTGGTCAAAGACCATAGCTGGAAACTGACTAGAATGAGATTCTTCATCAGGGAAACAATTCACCTGTATGTCAGCAAATCCTTGTTTGGAGAAAAAAACAAAGCAGAAAACTCCTTACTCTTGAACTGACAGCACCCAGGCTTAGCATCTCAGAAAAAACTGTTTGTGTATTTGAGACATATTTCTAAAAGGCAGAAGGCTGTAGCCTTCTTTCCAAGCTGTATAGTAATGTCTGTTATACTCCCTCACTTCTTATTTGTCTAAGTGTGAAACCATGTGTTTCAAAGGTAAACTGACAACCCACAACTTTTTATTTTCTTCCATTTTCTACTGAAAAGAGCACTTAAAACCTGTGCAAATATTTATCTTGAGCAGCATTTGGGATGTGTGACCAGCTAACCATGCCCTGGGACCCAGGATTTATGAACACTATGCTAACGTCAAGAACAACAGGGAAGTTCCTTGTCTTTGGATAGCTGTCCCTGAAGCTTTGCAGTCAGCTCTGAAAACATTTTGTTTTCCTCTCAGGTATTGGTAGTCAATAATAGTTACTTCACACAACATTTAACTCTTCTCCTCTTCTCTTCTCTTCTCTTCTCTTCTCTTCTCTTCTCTTCTCTTCTCTTCTCTTCTCTTCTCTTCTCTTCTCTTCTCTTCTCTTTTCTCTTCTCTCCTTCCCCTACCTCCCTTTCTCTTTTTTCACTTTTATGTGTGGCACTAGAAGGATTCTTTTGGGATATTAAATTGGTTTGACCGTTTTGGTCTGTTAAGTTTGTATTTCATGAGAGATACATCTGTTACAACAAAAGCAGCAGAACTGGCAGTTAAACAATGTAGTACCTTGACAAGCAGCCTGTTCCTCTAGAACATTTAGTTGTCCCCTTAGTAACTAAGACAATCTCACAAACTCTGCAGTAGCCTCATTCAAGTCACTTATAGAAGTGTCAAAAAGTATGAATTAGAAAAAAAAATTCCCTGTGGACTGAAATTTCAGACATTTTCAGGCATACATGTACCTAAAGAGCAAGTTTTATTACAATTCCTATAATCAGTGCCACCTATTTATGATTGAAATCACGTTTTAGCTGCCAGAAATATGCAGAGCTAGTGCTGTCTTAAGTCAGTAAGCAGCTCAGAGCTTGGCTCAACCTGAAGCTTACACAATCCTCCAAACCATTTTGCCAGCAGCCTGAATCAATGGCAACTATTGAATACACCTAAAGACAGCATCTTCCTAAAGCACTGCCAGATATCTGATTGTGTTACCCCAGGAAAAGTTATATATCTAAAATATAAAAATTTTCCACTGCAATGTGAAAACAAGAAAAGATTCCTGCCTAACCAGAGCTAGTCAAATGATGGAACTCTTCATTCTCTTCAATTCAGCACTGGCTTGCGTTTCGCAATTGTCTTCTGAAAAATCTTGGCTAATGTATATACCTGGCGGCAACAAGACATCTAGGTTATAGCAAAGCCAAAATGCCTTCAAAGACTTGGACCTACAGTATTATTTCCTCTAGATTTGTTTTTTCTTTCAGGTACATGTTTCACTTGATTTCTGAGCTTCACTTGGGAGCACAGGAAATTTTCACATCCATTGAAGTTTCTGAAGCTTGAGACCTTTGTTGCAGTGTAATCCAAAATTTGGTTCAGAATTATATTTTGTGACCTCCATTGATAATAAATTGCATTCTGACTGACAAATGAAGCAGCTGCTGCTATGGCTTAAGCCCACCTAGAAAGTAAGCCCCAAAACTCCACTCATTCCCTCAAACACCAGTGAGATGGGGGAGAGAATCGAAAAAGAGAGAAAACTCTTTGGGTTTGAGGTTAGGACAATTTAATAGGTCAAGCAAAAGCCACACATGCCAGCATAGGAAAACAAGGAATTCATCCACCACTTCCCATTGGCAAAGAGATGTTCAGCCACCTCCAGGAAAGTCAGTCTTTGTCACACATAATGGTGAATTGGGAAGTCAAATGCCATCACTCCAAGCGTGTTACCTCCCACTTAATTTTTCTTCACACAGATTTATATGCTGAGCATGATGCCATATGGTTTAGTCTTTTGAGGCAGGCTGTCCTGGTTGTGTCCCCTCCCAGCTTCTTGTGCACCCCCAGCCCTCACAGGTGGGGTGACGTGAGAGGTAGAAAGGGCTTTGATACTTCGTAAGTGCTGCTTAGCAATAATAACAGCGTCCCTTTGTTATCAACACTGTTTTTATCAAAAAATCAAAACCAGACCCCCATACTAGCTACTATGAATAAAATTAACTTTACTCCAACCAAAACTAGCACAGTTACTTACGTTAAATGTTTTAAAAGTCTCAGTCATTCCACTTAGTTTTTGCAGTGAAGGTAGGTCCGTACATCTTCTGGTTCTCCTCTACTCAAATATAAAATGTGTATATTCTGATGCTAAAAATATACTACAGGCTGTTATGACACTCCAGTTAGGTGAACAGAACACAGTGGCCCTTATTGTCACTTACTGGTGTTTGTTTGAAACTCTCCTGGCATTTTACAGGCAATAGAGAAAATAATGAAACTTATTTTCTGACAGATCTGCAGTTTTAGGGGATTTGTTGTTTAAAAGAAATGTTTGTCCTTTGTAAAAGAAATTATAATCATACATCTTTTCTAGTCTGCTTCGACTATTAGTTTCAACATAGACAGTGAAGAATACAGATGTGGCAGCAACTTGCAAGTTACTGAAATTTTTCTTTTCATTTTAAACTTACATATCAGTCCTTAATGAAACTCAGGAACTGCTGGTCAATTAATTGATGCATCATATCAAGACCAAAACATTTTAAAGAATACTGTATAGTAATAAAGTCATGGGTTGCATAAGTTTCCAGAAAAGCTTTGAATCAGAAGAAAATGCTGTTCTGCAAGCAAGTCTTAAAATAGTCTTAACTTATCAGATGTCGTCTATGAACTGAGGATATTTAAAACTCTTAGAAATCTGAGGGGTTTTTTCATGTAGGAACTGGGTAAATTACAGAGTAGAATACTCTCAATTTACTAAATAACTGATAATTGCATCTCATCTGATAAAGCACCATTGTTTCATGGGTTTGTGTCCCATTTTCAATGTATAATATGATCAATGAATTCCTCTTTTAAAATTATTTAATACATTAAGAAAAAAATGAAAAATGCCTTCCTTTAAAACTGGATGATAATATATAGGTTTAAAGAGACATAGAATATCAGAAGAGAGTGTGGAGGACTGGCAAAGTTGATGGGGTACAGTTTGGTTATTGTTATTGATGATGTGTTTAATAACACTCTAAGCTATTAAATTGTGACAGAAAAAGATTCTGCCTGTAAGTCATTCATGATTTTGAACATGAACAAATATAAACAGGACAAAGTAGAAAATATAAACAGTTCAAAAGTAGATCAGTGCTATTTACCTGTGGGTGGCAGAAAACGGTATCATAAATCTAAGACTTTAGCTGATTTAGCATAATGACTCTGTGTTGAAATGTAATGAGTTTTGTGAGCTACTTGGATTTTAAAGTATTTGTACATAAGTTTTTTCTCCTGTTTTTGTTTTGTCCTCAGAAAAAGTTTTATTGTGTGTGTAAGTGTCTCCATACAAATGAAGTCAGGCAGAAAGTACTTTGTGACTTTGAAACAGCAGCAGTCTCTCCTGAAGAGAACAGGACCTGGGGACATACAAGTCTCTAAAGACACACAATCATCTTCAAGCAGAGCACAGAATTCTTTAATGCTTGTTCACTGCAGTTATACACTTCATATGACGACTCAGAAGAATGATTTGGTGAACAGAGATGTAGATTCACTAAATAGACTGCTAACATCAGAAAATTTAAGTTCTTATAGACTCTTAAGGTCAGAAAATTGTAAGTTCTTAGGAAAAACATATAAAATTGACTTGAAAGGTATTTGGCATGCTTCCTAGTACCATGCACTCCTGTAGGATACTAAAGAAATTAAAGCTGAGTCATTAATAAAATAGATTGCGACATTTAAAAAATAAACTCAGAATGGTCATTATGCAATCAATGCAATCAATGTAAACTATTCCAACACAAACCTGCCCCAAACCTTTGAAACTCAGAGTGGTTTGTGGGTGTTCCCAGAGTATCCACTGAGACTTTACCTTCTCAATAAATTAAAGCATTATTAAAGCTGCACTAATTATCTGTGTGCTTTCCGTTGCATATCAAGAGATTATACTCTTTAAAGCAAAATAGAAAAAAGGACACTTTGCTCTGTCAGGATAATAAAGTCTTTATTACATTCTAGCCCAATTTTTTTTCTCTTTTTTTTTTTTTTAATGGGGAATATACAGCAATTTTTGCTAATGTTAATAGGCAGTGGAGAGACTTAAAATAAGCATTTACCCTAAGGACATGGATTAAAGAACAAGATCATGCATTTTTTACCCTGGAGGAAGTGTTTGGTTTGTGGGTCACTGATTTCGCAAGACTGAGATAGAAAGAGGTGACATGAACGCCACATCTTTCAACAGATAGAGAGAGAGGTTAAAGGTGAGCTGTAGCCTTTACAGCACTAGCTCGTATACACAAACTACAGCAACAAAACTTCTTCCTGAAGCTGATGGCATTCAGTGTCTTTGTTGTATCAATGCATTCTCCTTCCAAAATAGCTGGAATTTTGGTCTCCAGCAAGGAACTGGACTATTAGTTTGGGTTTTTTTCTGCCCCAAAGGATGAAACAAAGGCTAACAAGAGGGAACTGTTGCCACATTGCTGCCAAGAATATTAATTTACTATGGCTGAAGTGAGCACTGGGGCCTTCATGTCCTGGGCATGCTTCCCACAGCTCCCTTCTAAGAGCAAGAGTAGAGTTTTACTCACAAGTGTCTTAAAGACTTCTATAGACTTCAGTGAGGATAAAGTTTAAAGCTTTTCTTTTTGTCACCTTTTAGTTGAGCTTTTTTCCAACTTGGAAAATTGTCATTTCTTGCCTTGTCCATTAACTTCCTTAGGTTTCTGAAAAGCTGCTTGTGAAAATACGACCACAAGCTCTCCTCTTGCTCCCTTATGGCCTCATGTGATATAAGAGAAAGTCTGTGAATGGTCTTATGAGATATTCCTCCCTTAATAACTCTGCTTTGAGAGCAGACAGGCAATAAATAAAATTGAAATTTACCTATAGCTATGTAGCATCCCATGAACTCCCTCATCTCAGCTAATTCCCAAGGGCACTGCCTTGGGGAAAGACTCACCAGAGAATTTAGTTCTCCTCTTGGTACAGACAAGACTCCACACGGATGAATCTCTGTATTACCTTCCTAGATTTCACAATTCCCCCGGTTTCTCCTTTCCCTGTTTCCTCACTGGTTGGGTACCCCTGGTGGCTGTCCCCTCTCCCCTGGAGACCAATCCCCTTTGCCCTGACCTTGGCTCCACCCCCTGATCCCTGTCCCTTCTTAAACTGCCCCAAACATGTGGTTCTCTCTCTAATGCCTTGGTTTCCCTTCGGTGTGGATCTAATAAACTCACTGGAACATAACCTTGACAAAAGGGCCTTCTTGTCTCTATGTCTGAGCCAGCTGTGGTGAGCGCGGTGCGTGGGTCTGACTGCATTGCCCAGATGCTAACCTTACCGGCTTTTCCACAACAGAGGTTTGTTGGGGACAGATAACAGACAGCAACAGCCACCATCCAACTCCTGTATTTTTTATAGCTATTTTAGATTTCTGGAGCTTCTAAATCAAGACACGTAACCATCTTTTTAAGAAAAATGAATAATTTATTCACTATGAACTTCATTTTTTTCAGAAGAGAAAAATGGCTGGAAAACAAGGGAAGCCAAATCACAGAATCATACAACCAGAGAATATTCTGAGTTGGAAGGGACTCACAAGGATCATCAACATCCAGGAATAGGACCATTCCTGAGAATTGCACCGTGTGTCCAACAGTATTGTTCAAATGCATCCTGAACTCTGTCAGCTTGGTGCTGTGACCACTTCCTTGGGGACCCTGTTCCAGTGCCCAATCACCCTTTGTGTAAAGAAACTTTTCCTAATTCCAACCTAAGCATGTTTTGTGACAACCTCATGCCGTTCCCTGACCACCAGAGAGAAGAGATCAGTGTCCGCCCCTCCTCTTCCCCTCATGGGGAAGTTGTAATTGCAGTGAGGTCTCCCCTCAGTCTCCTCCAGGATGAACAGATCAAGTGACCTCAGCTGCTCCTCATATGGCTTCCTATCAAGGCCCTTCACCATCTTTGTTGCCCTCCTTTGGAATCTCTCAAATAGTTTAATGTCTTCCTGTTATTGCAGCACCCAAAACTGCCCCCAGCACTCAAGGTGAAGCTGCCCCAGTGCAGAGCAGAGCAGGACAATCCCCTCCCTTGCCCAGCTGGCCATGCTGTGCCTGATGGCCCCCAGGACAGGGTTGGCCCTCCTGGCTGCCAGGGCACTGCTAATTCATATTTTTCTGTTGACCAGGACCCAGTCCTCTTCTGCAGCACCACACTCCAGCTTCTCATTCCCCTGTCTGCCCACCCAGGGTTGCCCCATCCCAGGTGCAGAATCCAGCACCTGTTAAACTTCACACAGATGTCTTTGTTAAACTTCACACAGCTGGTGATGGCCCATCTCTCTAATTTGTTGAGGTCTCTCTGCAGGCCCTCTATGCCTTCAAGGTAGTCAACAGCTTCTCCCAATTTACTATCACCAGCAAACTTACTTAGTATCCTGTCAAGTCCTGAGTCCATATCATTCGTGAATCTTGCTGTCTTTTCCTGTTCTTGATACCATAATACTAGGGGTGCTAATTTACCTCTTCCACAGTAGAAAACAGTGGTTCATGTAGCATTTTGGAAGTTATCACCTCAGCAATATTGGAGATCTTTCTCCAGAACCACTACAACTGAGACTCTGAAGCCCCTTGAGTACAGTCATCAGTAAATAAGTGGTTGACAGAACTTATACTGGAACACTGGTTAGAAAGACCAAACCAAAGCACAATATCCTGCTGGTTATGAGGAATTCAAGCAATAGTTTTGGGGTACTAAAAGATAAAAGAATAAAAAAGGAAATATTGAAGTAGTTAATTGTTGTAGCTGCAAAACATTAGTTTTTATCCATGTAGAATTGGAATTACTTTGATGAACAGAACAATCCCTAAAAACCTAATTAATCAATAAAGTCTCATTTTCTCCACTTACCTAATTCAAAAGAGGTAGGTCCTTTTACCAATTTTTCTCTCTGTCTCAATAATTCCTTTTAATACTAGTCTGTAAATAAATAATTTTATATGAAGTATATCAGTTTCAGTGTAAGTCATGCAAACAACCCAGTATCTCTTACCGCCCTGTTGGTAGCTGCTGTAAGGAATAAATTAGTAGATGCTGTAAGGAAGGAAAAGGCTTCAGAGACAAGACAAAGGCAATCTTTGTAATGGGTCTCCAGCATCCCATTCTAGTAGGATAACAACTAAGTTGGAAGTGGAAGGGGAGATCAGCTCCATTTATCTGGTGTGGCATGGAGTCTATAGCATTAAAACTTAATCATGTAGACTTAAACTTTTGCTTTTGCTAGATATGCCCAGAGAGAAGACAAAGAAAAAAGTGTCATAGACCATTGTCTTTTAAATGATTTAATGATCAAGAAACAAAGTTTAGAGTGAAGCTGAACTTTGTTTCTTTCCTTCTTTTTAGGTATTCCTGAATATTTTTTACACAAACCTAACTTATATTGCCAGTAGTAATCATTCTCATTTTTCAGAGGGGGAAAAAAATCCATTATTTTCCTGTATTAAATTAACATTCATAAAATCTGGTCTTTTTAGGTAAATTTTACTTAAATATTTATATAGTTTCAACTTTTTTATTTTAATAAGAAACCTCTAAGTATGGTGCTTCACATTTGGATTAGAAAGTGATGAATATTATGGCCTTTTTCTGTGTCTCCAATCAATGAATTCCACGATTTTATTTTAATCTCCGAAAATGTGATGACTTACTCTCTTTCTCATGAAGTTAGGTAGTTAAATTCTGAAGGTCAGAGTAACTAAGACCCTGCTCAGTCAACAACTGGAAAACACTAGGTGAAACATTAAATGTGACTCGGCATTCTTCCCATAAGGAGCTGTTGCCAAGAGCACAACCGTGGGTGTAGGTATTTATCGTGTTCAGGCTTCACTAAGCTTCATCATGATAATTAATTCATGAGATAAGGAAGGTATACATGATTAAGGTCATTTCATCACCAAACAAGAAGTGAGAAGTTGTCTCTTAGCCCTGGTGCTTGTGCTATTTATAAGTCCAAGTTCAGAGGGGAGTCTAGAAACCAAAGGCTGCTTTGATGATTTGTGCGACATGTCTTCAAATGAAGAAGCAAATATGATGGAAAGCTCCCTAGGGGGTTTCTTCTGCCTGCAGGCATAACCTCTTTTTTCCTTGGATTTAGTTTCAATTAACTCCTCGTCAGCTATGTGCTGAGCTCAGCAAGGCACCAGACCAGTCAACAGTCCTCATAAATTGTGAAAAAAAAATATTTTTGAATATAATTTAAATTATTTATCAGAGTCTATCATATTCTAGCCTTTCTTCTGTTGTTGTTTTGTTAACCATGGGTATGATGGTTCAGTATTACTTTGCATTTTTCTATGGTTATTTATGGTCCCACACAGTGTCTGCAAAAGATACTTTCTCTAATGTGATCATATTTTACATTCCTTTTTTCAGTCACAGTGAATGGATCTCTAGATATTAGGTTTATATGTTTTTATGGTCCACATTGTTTCACTTTCTACTTTTCTTTAGGTTTTCGAAGTAATGTCTAAATCAGTGTATCCCCAAGACAAGATGTAAATCACTTATTACAAGTAGAGTCAGCAACTATATTTATATTTATTATTATAAAAAGGTTTGACCCAGATGACTAATTTAAATGCAGCCATAAAAAATGTTTATCCAGAACAAGGTGCATTTTAGAATGCATGTGAAAGCTGGCTGGAGCTGACTGACAAAAGGGACATATTTAAATATTACTTCTAGCCGTGATTTTATATTAAAACATGTTTTATGTACTATACTTTGAAAGCCAGACTCTATTCTGCTTTCATATTGTTGTTCATTATGTCAGCAACTGTGACAAATAACGCTGCCTAGGCTGAAGATTTCCACAAAAAAATCAGCATTTCATCCAAGAACATGATGATGAGACAAACTCTTTATAAACAAGGCCAAGACTAATCAGAAGGGTGTCGGTCATCTGACCTTATTTTAGCTGCTTAATGGAGTGAGAACTTAAATAAGTACTCGTAGTATAGGAAAGATAGCTACCTGAAAAATTACTTCAGAAGTCCTTTTACAGACCTGTCATGTTCCTACAGGCAATGTCTACTCATAAATTTTGCATGAATCTTCCAGAAGTCTGGTAGAAATCATGATTGAATTCTTCAGTATATGCAGGTTTGGTTTTCTTTCACTGGTCAACACTTGGGAAGGTCCTAACAAACCTAAGAATACAGAACCAGCAGAATACAGGGAAGTTATTGAGCTAGTTGTAGAAGTACATGATATAGATAGTCCTACTCAAAAAGATCAAAATGGAAGATGGGAACCAAATCTCTCCATTCAACAGCACTTCATTTTAGTAAGCAGTCTAAAATACCCTCTTCACTCCAAATATTCTTTCATTGTACAAGTTATCAAAAACCTAATATATTAATAAGATTAATAATTTCCAAGCATGTTTGTTACTATGTGTGCTTATTACTGCTCAAAAGGTTTAAGGTTTTCCTCCATTGTAAGTATTACAGAAGAATGAGAACAAATACAGACTGAATTTTTTACTGGTGGTGTGGTTTAAGCCCGGCTGGAAATTAGGCACCATGTGGCCACTCACTCAACCTTCCTCCCTTCCCCCCACCCCAGTGGAATGAGGAGGAGAATCAAAAGTAAAACGTATAGCTTCAGATAAGAATAGCTTAATAATTAAAAACTAAGTAAAACATGATAATAATGGTAAACAATAATAATAATAATAATAATAGACACAGACAAACAAGTGATGTGCCATACAGTCAGTCACCATCTACTGACCAACGCCAGGCCCCTCTTCCTGAGCTCAGATCAGTCCGCCCTGCTGGGTAACTCACCCCAGTTTGTCTAATGGGTATGACATTCTATGATGTGGAGTATCCCTTTGGCCAGTTCAGATCACCTGTCCCAGCTGTGCTTCCTCTCAATTTCTTTTGTGTATCTTCTCACTGGAACAGCATGAGACACACACATAAAAATTCCTTGACTTAGGATAAACACAAATTAGCAAAACCCAAAAGGTCGGTGTGTCATCAACATTATTACCATTCTGAATCTGAAAAACAGCACTGTATCAGCTACTGGGAAGAAATTAACTATCTCAGTGAAGACCAGAACAACTGGCTTTCCTCTAACATAGCAGTGAGGATATTTTGTGATGAAATGTGGCCTAAAAAAAAGCTTAAAGCAAGCACTGAAGGTTAAAGCTTGTCTTCGAGAATTTCTGCAGAACTGGTAACACCTCAGATGCCTGCAGAAGGTGCCTTGAGGATGATGTCCATTGGTTTCCTATTACAGGGTCATTTTTAAGAGATGTGTAGCAACTCAATGCATTTCTATGATAAAGGGTGGAAAGAAGCAGTAAAGATTCAAGATACATCTAGTAGTAGTAGTAGTAGTAACAGCAGTAGTAGTAGTAGTATTAGTAGCAGCAGCAGTAGCAAGGGGGAAAATAGATTAAATTGGCTAAGACCAAGTACAGCATCTACTAAAAGTGATAAATATTGGCAGCCAAGTGGCAGAGCAACATCCAACCATGGATATACTTTTTTTTTTTCCTAAGTCTGGTAGTGCTCAGTATTTTCATTAAAAACCTGGGTAATGGAGAAAATTATGAGAAAATGTTTAAATCAGATTGGTCAGAAAGGGAACTCAGGCTCTTTGGAAGACAGCCTGAGAGCTCAGAATGGTCCTTTGCAAGTCAGCATGATCATCAGCTGTCTAAACACTAGTGACACCACCAAACAGACAGTACTTGCTAGGTAGGCAAGCAAAGGGGAGCAGGATTGCTGGTAGAGGTAGATAATAAGCACTAGTAGCAATAGAAAAGCCTTTGATGTGTATAAGACATTATTTTCACAAGCCATTTATGAAAATTTTAGACTCAAAATGACATCATCAAAATGACACAAAAACACTTTGAAAATTTGAATGTCAAGACAGGTTAAAGGAATTTGCCTCTGACTAGAAAAGAGTGGGACTGAATTTTCCAACATAAGAAATTGCTATTAATGAGCATGATCAATTGTTCGTCATGTCCCATGAGTGCAGTACATTAAGTATTCAGCTTAATTTACAGGAAAGAAATTTTGGATAGATCAGGAAAACATGCTTCTTAATGTAAGACTAGATAGAGCAGGCTGTTTAAAAGGCTATAGAAACAGTGTAATTTCAAGATCTAAAAGAAGTCACAGAAGTTTCTGACATGGACAGGCTGGCTATAATTGAATTGCCTCAAAACAAGAAAGTAAAGAAACTTTCAAGGGGAGGTTGTTTGCTTTTGTTTTGGCTTCCCCCCACCCCGTCCCCCCATTTCTATGATTTTTGCTCATAAAATTCTGTACCTAAAAGATAAAGTTTACTTTTTCTGCCTAACATTGTGTATTCCATAAGCCCATGATATTTTTTTGTGTTCAAAATATCGCATCCAGTTTATCAAACAATCTGGGAACTATTTATAGACAATTCCAACTATCTAGCTTAGCTACTCTTGACACAACAGTAATAACAAAGCCAATATGCTAAACCAGGTTTCTGCTAGACCAGCTGCATACAATCATAGAAAGAGTCTAAACAAAATTATGAAAATAAATCATACAGATGATAAATTGTAGAAATGGGGCAAAAATTACATTACTAGTATATTAAACTCATTAATGAGAATCTTAGAGAAAAGGTAATGCAGAATTATGCAAAAAAATCTTTAGAAAAATATTTTGAAACCCCATAAAAACTACAGCACAAATGATGTCAGCCTTCGAAACAATACCTGAGGAGGAATTATATAGCCAGAACATCATGTTGCCAGACGGTTATTGACAAAATCTAAAGGACATATTCAAGAAGGAAATAAGCAATCTTTAGAACTACATGCAACTCTTATTTAAACCATGGGTCGTGGTAAAGCTCTTGGAGGAAGAAAATGCAGACAAAGAAACTGAGTCTTCCATAATAAAAGGAGCAAATTGTCCAGCTTCTGAAAAAACCCCACAGTGAAGGGGCTGGGCCAGAGACAATGACTTAGAAAGATACCCTGAGATAGAGCATTAGAGCAGATCATTGTGATTACAGGAAAAGAGCATGGCATGGCCACCTGTAAATCTTTAGCTGAATAGGAGTTGGCCAATAAAACTGTCTATATCAGCTTAGTCTTATAATAACTCAGCTGATCTTTCTAGCTAAGACAAGCTATTACTGTTCAGTCCAAGAAAATATTGGTGCTGCCTCTTTTTTAAGTTTCTACAAATTGAAGGGGAAAAAAGATCAGATACCTTACTAATACTTCTATTTCCTATTGAGATCACAGTGTTGTTTTAGCCTGATTCCAATATATTTGTAATATGAGAGTAATAAAAAAGTTTGCAGTCTACTCTTCTGATGTATATAAAGCTAACTTATTCCTAAGAACCTATACTACAACTCATGTTGGTAATATTAATTGCATAAAAATAGGCTGGTGAATGAGAAGATAGTGAGAATGAGCATGAGAAGCTGAAAGAAATAATCATAAATTCAGGGGAAACAATTAAAAAATTGCAAAATCTAAGTAGGAAATAGGTCTCAGCAGAATGCCATACTGACTACGTTAGACTCATATTTCTAGCTAAGTTCCTTCAGGAATGGGTATTCAGAAGTATAGTCAATGCAATGAAAGAAAGAAATGATAATCAGGTAATATTGCTAAATATGAAGCCTATAGAAGTTAGCATTACAATAATTACATAGAAATCGATCCCACTGTTATTTTTTCACACAGGTTTTTCCTATTAATACAAACTGTAATCCTCCTGTATTCTCAATCTTTTAAGTTCACCATTTAACATCACTGAAATTCAATATGTAAATGAAAACTTTTAGCCACACGAAAAAAGATGAAGCCAACCAAACATGGACTTAGACCTTGAGGGAAAGAACTGGAAAATTTGAGTTTCATCCTTCTATAGGGCCTTACATGTTCGAACTGCCATATGAGCAGTCATTAGTGAAAAATGTCTCCTTTCATCATCTCATGCTAATTACTGAGAGAAAAAGCAAAACGTTAGTAGCACTAATATACACTGCACAAGATAGTACCCTGCCATGCATTAATTAGCACGAGAGTAGGAAAGAAAACTGTCTCTAGGAAATATCCCAGGAGTGCAAAAGGAACAGGAAGGCATAATCCGGTTTCAAAGTACTTCAAGGTAACAAGAAAAAAAACCAAACAAAATAAGAAAATCTTTAGAAAAAGCTGACTGCAATGTTTTGTTGTTTTTTCTTTCTCAAATTGTCATAGTGAAAGGGGAAGTATCTTTTAAATGCTGAATCTTCATTCATTCTCATTTAGCTCATTGCCTGTATTCAGACAAAATAGTAACTGTCTGCACCTCAATTAAGTATTATTACTAAGTCATCTTTGATTATAACCCTGTTTGTTCCCAACAGTGAGCTTGTAAATCACTCAAGTGAAGCACTGTGCCTCCCTCAGATGCCCTGCAGGGTGAAGACTGATTTCTCAAATATTTCTTGGAATCGGTCTCTTCCCCTAGGCATTCTCTTACTGGAATTTTAATGTGATTTTCCACTGGTTTGTTCTGTTTTAGATGTCTGTGGCAACATTTCCTTTTTTATTTTAATCAATTTTCCCAATGAATTTATTTTTCAATGAGAAAGGCAAAACTTTGCAATACTTTGAAGAACAGCATCTGTTCATTTGCAAGGAGAAAATTTTATTTTGTCTGTTATTTTTCATTCCACTAGTAATTGCCAAGCAAGGCAAATTGAAGCATCTTCCAGCAGAAGGAAGGGAAATAAGAATTATTTTTTCTCACATGTATATAAAGTTAAAGCTATACAGTTGTTTAAAATTATACCAAAGATGCTGTATTTAAAAACTTTGAAACAGACAACCAAAGCCAAGATATTATGACTGTTCAAAAATAATTTGTTCCAGAACAGACATTTTCATTAAATAAAAATAAGCATTTCTGTATGTCAGACTTACGTCCCTCATGTGGCCACATGTGGAAAGTGCTGTTAAATTTTTCAATACCATGAAAGCTTAGTCCAGCAGGAAGTGGCTTTTCTCCCATCACCTCTTTGAGGTTTGAAATCTTTATGGTACAGGATACTGCTTAAAAATGTAATTCACATCTGGCTTCTGAAGTTTCCAAGCACATGAGGAAAGACAGAATATCCTAGCAAAATTCAGAGCTGATTAAGAGAAAACTGCAGCCATGTGGAAAATCATATCACCACATGTGATTTAAAAACATAGATGAGGATATAAACAAATAGAGTAATAATTTGATGTTGATTTACCCGCAGATTCAAGGATATGCTTGAACACTGCAAACTAATTCAAGGGACTAATACTGCATATAGTAGTATGCACATTCCTTCTTAACTGATTTGTCAGAAAGCTTGTTCCCTAGCAAAGACCACTTCTTTTTTTTTAAAAGTCCATTACAGCCTCCTTCTTATCTTTGTTAGCAAAAGGATAAATTTGATTCCAATTACTCTGATACTTTTTTTTCCATCAGTATTTCATAATCTGTCATATAAGGGCTTCCTAACACAAATATTTTGAAAATCAAAGCAAAAGCAAGCACAGTAAAGCATTGTAAAGCCACAATACATATCTATGATATTACACAAACAAATGATGAAAAGCAGATATCATTAATAAATGATGTTGATCGATATCTCCATACATTTCAAATAACTAAATTTTGGATGAATGTCTCTGTGTTTTACAATACATTTACAGGGTATGGAAATACCTGTGGTAATTTTTTTTTCCACTGTTAATTATCTGTTTTTCCCAGGACAATCAAAAAATCATCTTTACTGTAGAAAATAGATGAGATTATGAGGAAGAAAATTACAATGGATTTAGAATTCAATATTCAGCTTTTAAATTTACTTTATTGCACAAACCTTACACGTTTTGACTTGACTAATTAAAGAAAAAAAAGTAGAAATTCCAGTAGGGCTACTTTTCTTATTTCACGTAGCAAATATTAAACCATATTTAAACGCAGAAGTAAAATCTCAATAAAAGCAACAAAAAAAAAGTCAATTTGCAAGTATTTTTTTCCATGTAAGTAATTGAAATTGTGAATAATTTGTGAATATATTTTATTCTGGCATATTCAAAAACTAATTATAAACTCCTAAAATCTTAGTTTTGTAAGTTTCAGTTTTCAGCCCATAAAATACACTGGTTCACTGCTCTGAGTCCACCCACTACTGCAGCTAAGTCATATTTTGCATGCACATAAAAATGCTTCTTTTCAGTACTTCAGTCACTTTGTCAACAGTGAAATTTAGGGCTTGGAAGGCGACAAAAGAATCAAATAAATGTATATATTTAGAGAGCATAATCTTCTTTGTTTACATAATATATAGCAGTCTCAGTTGTACCTTATAGATACTGGTGGTATGGCAAATCTCCAAATTGTTTTCTTATCTGAAAGTGGACATTAAAATGTTTCAGTCATAAATCAGGTGAAATACTGAAGAGTTTTTCATTGCTCATATATTCAAAGAACAATTTAACTCCCTTGTGGAGGTGTCGTTGGTTTGTTGTTCCTTGGTTTGTTTTGGTTTTTTTTCTCTTTTGGCACTTTAAGGACATTATTTCAAAGCAATGAAATAATGAAATTTTTTTTTTTTTTTTCCTGCTGGAATCTTCAGCTTTGTTTATTAAAAAAACCAAACATATATATGCTATGAGGATACAGACACTATTTTAAGAAGACTCAAGAGACATATTTAGGACTTCCTAAATATCAATCTTACTGTCTGGAGTACTAAAAATCAATAGTTTTATATTTTGAACTTGATTTTACCTTCATTGTTTCCACATTGACTTTCTTGGACTACAGCGCTTATTCTATACCAACAATTTTAAAAAATATCAGCTTAAAATAAATGCAAAGCATTGATAAACAGATACAACAGACACCATCTGAAACAACCATCACCCATAAGAAGCTGTCAGACAGAGTATATCCATTGGAAAGTAATATTGTAAAAATCCACAACATTTTTTCACAAAGCCATTGCGATTTTGCATGCATCATCCTCAGTATTCCATCATCTGGAATAAAGCCAGTTGAAAAATCCACAGACCTGGAAATCTTCAATGTATTTTCCCTCACTGGAGACAGCAGCTAGCAGTGACTTTGCTCCAGTTCTGTGCTGTGCGTTGTGCCAGGGTTTCTTTGCTCTGTTTATTAAGCTGGTGACACAGGCAACGCAAACTCTGGCATTGCAATTCTGTTTGCAATCAAAATTGGTTGTTTCAGTCAGAAAAGCCAAGCTGAGAAAGTGGCAGCATACTGATCATCTCTCAATAACTTTTCATGCAAATTTCCTCAGGGAATGTGAGGGAGGAAGGGGACTTTGATCAGAAAGCCAGTTCCTGAACAGTTGAACCTGAAAAGGAATTTTTCACTCAGCTCAGCCATGTCATCTCCTTTTAATCTGGGTGTGTGGTGGATTCAATATGCTGGACTAAAAAGCAGTAGCAATGGAAAACTGCATGTGAGGAGCTCAAAAGAACAAGAAAGAGATCCTTGTTGCAATTGGGTTTCTGTGTCCTGTGACACCATATGCAATTATGCAGAGAACTAAGACATATCTCAAGATCCACTCAAACTAGTCTAGGCTGAAGCAGTAGTTTCTTTAGATTTATGGAAAACACATTAATAAATATATGTGGATGTCAACTAGTCCATTCCCTGGCTCAAAAACAGGGTCCACTGAGAGGATGCAACAGGTGGAGCTGTTGTAGGCAGAACTGAGCTGCAGTCTGCCCAGCATGTCAACATCTGCTCTGATGTGAAAAGCCAAGACATAAATGTCTTAAAAAAAATCCTTCCTGCTGTTCCTACATTTTGTTCTTTCTTGAGAAGTACAGTCCCTCACTATATTGATAAACCTTACTGTCACCGCAGTTCATTGTTAGTTACATCTATCCTAGGAAATTAAATCTGGCAGAAGCATGGTCTGAAGTACAGGCATGAGAGTATCTCATGCAGAGGTCAGCTTGCTTTCAGGCATGGCTGCAGCTTGTGCCAAATAACCTCTGCCTGGCTCCTGTTCAAAAGATAGCACAAGCCAAAGATGCTTCCCAGTATGCAAACAGTAAAACCCAAGGAAACATGAGGGTTTAGTCACACAGTTAAACTCTGCTGTGCCAGGGCCACAGAACAGGGTCTGGTCTGTAAGGTTTTCTGACACTAGTACAGTTATAGTCATGAAGGAAATGAGCCAAAAATCTAATTTTCCTTCAACTTTTCCCATCTTTGGTGATCTGGGATTGGTCATGTCTTCCCTTTGGATCAGATTTCTTTATTTACTGTTGAAGAAACACAGATGTATCCTTGCGCCTCTACCAACACATATTTCTGGCATCACAGAATTCAGCAGTCACAAATTTTCGGTACTTAGACCAGAAGAAAAGGAGGTTCACAGCAGAACCTGAAGCTGGATCCATTTTTTTTTTTGAATTCTGTACCAATAACTGAATCTCAGAACTGTCCTTTATGTTACCTAAAAAGCGTTTACTGTTTGATTCTGTCTTCATGGCATTTTGCTACAAAGGTTGCATTTGTATCCCAAACCCCTTAGTGCATTCTAAAATCTGTCAAATCAGTCATGTTTACACATTCATGGAATGTTACAAACAGCCCAGGCCAGCTCGATGCATGAACTACATGCCAAAAATGCACAGTAGAGTCACCATAACATGAACATAACATTGCTCCCAAAATTGACTGTAAACTTGGATGCAAGCATAGGGAGATGCTTATTTGTTTTTCAGGAGAAAAGAAAATTATACATTGGGATAAGGAGATTAAGGATTACATATATTATGTGCAATAATTATGTTACCATTTGAATCTGTTCCAAGGAGTTCCATTTTACACTTAAAAAAGTCCTTTAAGTCTGCCAAAGCCCCTCTGAATTCTTCTTTATGTTGACTTATTTCTACTCAATAATGGCATAAGACATAATTGTCTTATACAATTATATACATGTTATGTAATATACAATTATATACACATATATATACAAGTATATAACATCCCTATGGCAAACAAAACAACTACTTACATGGAAAATTAATATTAGGAGAGTAACACATTTTTTGCCATCTTCTAATATAGTTTTGCTGCTGGAAATTTCCAAGGAAAGGTACCACTTCGTGCTGGTGCAGCTCTTTGTGCCACAGAAAGAACTGCTCTTTGAAACAGAAGAGTGTTATGTTAAGTGGCCACTAGGAGCCTAATTAACATTTTCTCTCACTACTGCTTTCGTAATCTGAGAACCAAATCAGATTTCTACTCCAAGGCATTGCATCTAAAACAATATATCAAATTGAAATATTGCTTGGCCATCTTCCAATGGGTCACTAAAATGCTAATTCCCCCAAAAACTAGAGATCAGAATCACTATCAATGAAGGGGAAAAAAAAGCATAAGCTTTGATCTTTGATGTATATTGTCTCTACCTATCTGCATTTTCCATCCTTTCTTACTGCCATAGCCATTTTAAATGTCTTGAAAACCGCTGAAGTACAAGGAACAGATAAAGATGTTGAGTAATCTTAATCTAAAAAAAAACCCCAAACATTATTTTTCAGTGACTTCAAGACATTAGTCCTCGCACAAAACCCTCTAACAGTAGCCAAGCAGACTTTGTATGTGCTGATTTGGCAGGATTGTGCCAATTTGCACTGATATCTAATGCATTACATCTGGAAAAATTTGAGGGGTGCGCTGGCCCTAATGTTGAGTAGGCAAGTATATGTCCCATATAACAAAATGTTGTTTGACTGTATCTTCATAGGTTTTGTGTTGTTTTTTATTACGTAGTAGCTAGGCGGCTCAGAAACTCAAGCCCTTACTTTATCATTTAGGAACAGCTTTTAGATATGCTGGAGCCCCTAGAGTGTCTGGGGTCTTCTAAATGAATCAAGTATTTATGATAAAGAAATAGTGTATTATGTCTGTGATAGATGAATTTTTCTCACCACTAATGGTCTTCTGGCCAGTCTAGGAACTGGGGGCTTCTGTTGGATGAAAAATAGATATTGCAATATGCTGCCTGTAGGGGGTTATACCAGAGAATTAAGTGAGGAAGGACCTTTTCCATGAGTAGTCATACAACCATAATTTTTTAAAAAATTCTAGTTGTGGGAGATTATTTGGTTTTGAATGATATTTGGATTTGAATACTAAGAACACTTTTTCTTCCATAACTTTCTTACTTGCACAAAATTCTACATTCCATAGAATATATAAGGAAAATATTAAAATCTTTAATTAATATTATAAAGCTCCACTGGCATGGATGAAGTCACAGTGGTTGACATCAACTGAGAATCTATCACAGAAATGAGATGTGGCTAATGGTTGTGAAGTGCACTTCTTTTTGCAAATTGTGGAAGACAAAAATGTAATATTTTTAGAAGCAATATTGTAAGAGACAACTTATGCATCCATGATATTAATGGCACAAGACATTAAGCTCTGAATGATCGTTTTTCCTTGCTTGCATACCAATGCATTATTTTATACTTAACTGATATCTCAGAATGGCTATCTCTTCTTCCACTCCTTTATTTATGTAAGATGTTGTCTCCTTTTTCTCTTTTGCACATTTTGTTTGTCTTGTTATTTTTAGGGCCTGAACATTTATTCTGGGAATAGGTTTTGTCTGATAGAATGAGTCATGCCCTACCTCCTTCTCTCATCCATGCAAGCACACAGGCAAAACTGAAATGTCCCTTATGTCTTCAGAGCAGGAAGAGTGTCTCTTGGTAGCATGTAATTTATTTCATATAATAGAGCTTTTAGCACAGATATGCAGTGAACAACAGCTACTTTTGACTTGTTTATAGATGAATTTGGTTTTGGTTTGTTTTCTTTTAAATCCCAATGGAGATAATCTCTACTAGATTCACACTTATGACCTGCAGACTAATGTAAAACTGTTGGGTCCCTTACTGTTTAGTAAAATGCATACTTATTTATTCCTATATAGTTTTCCCCTGTTTCTCATATTGTGATGTCAATATTCAGTGCATGGCTATACATTATTTTATAGACAGTGTGTTTTATGTCTCCATTGAGAACTTATTTTTCATGATTTTTCTTATAACAGTGAAGTTTTTGGTATCATTGTGCATTTCCTTTGTAGGCAAGTAGTATTGCATTCAATTACATCTTTGTATTTCCTTTAAGGTGCGATATGTTCATGATTGCCATCAGATATGGTAATTACATTACCTTTT
Source organism: Irena cyanogastra (assembly GCA_013397155.1). Lineage (NCBI taxonomy): Eukaryota > Metazoa > Chordata > Aves > Passeriformes > Irenidae > Irena > Irena cyanogastra. The sequence goes on along the minus strand of VWZV01004902.1, from coordinate 20,899 downwards.
GCAATTAGGATAGTGATTCTCTTGCTTCCTTGACACATGTGATGCACACATGCATCATACACACAGGGAAGTGGCAACTCCAAAAGAAAATTTATTGGAATATATTGGATATATTTTATAAGTAAGTGTAGCTATTTTAATCAGAAATATTGCCTTTTTTTTAGACATATATTTATGGATAAAACTTCACATTAAAACTGGAGCTATTAAGAAGAATTAGAAAGTAGGTTTCTTTGGATATTTACATCAGCATAACCACTGTAAGCATAACTTACTCTTTTTTTTTTATTTCAGTCATGGCCACAATATGTAAGATAATCTTTTTTTGTTCCTCTTTCAACTCCCACACTTCACTCAATTTTTCTTCTTAAATTGGATTAGAATCTCTTGAGTAAAAGTAATTACCTTGATTCCTTAAATTCTCTGTCAAAGAAAGAAGGTCTCTGAAACATAAGGAAGGGGCAATCTTCAGGATTGTTTTTCCTTTGTTGCAGAATCTGCCAATCACTTTCCAGAGAAGAACTGAAAAGACGAGGAAAAGATGAGGAGGAAAATGAAAAAACATGTCAGAAAGAGTACATGCACTTCTGTTTGTATTTTACATTTTTAACTTTATGGTCAAATGCCCAAAACTATAATTATTTTAAATCTGAATAGCTGTAATTTTTTAGTCCTTTTACTTTGTCTACACAGATCTTTGTGAAGTAGACTCTTGAGAACATTATGCTCAGCCTGTGTAAATTATAACAGTTCCATAGCGGATGTATGAAGTTTGTAAACAATTATATTTTTGGACCTTAGAGTCACAGACATACACTGAAATAACAAACATGTAGGGGAATACACCTTGTAGACTTCTCAAATATACAGATTTGCCCAGTGATTCTAACTGAACTTGAGACTAAGTTTGCATGAATTGCATACAGAAGGATCAAGAGAGAGATGTAGAAGGCAAAGCAAATGTATAATGCATATGCAGCAGTTCAATGAACAAAAGGCATCTGATGAATACTTTATAAGCCTCATTTATAAGTGCACCCTTACTTCCTCAGTGTGCACTGTTTAAATTAAACGTTTGTACATCCTGTATGGCATTCTCAGATTGTATCAACACTTCAGAGTGCTTTGTCTCATTCCTAGCAATGGAACAAGGGTTTTGTGCACATTTTGCAGGGTAAAATGAGCCCTGATACTAAGACACACAAAGAGAGTATGGCTGTGAACTTCGAAAGTGTGTTGGCTCATTTCCTTCAATTCTTATAATTGCTTAAAAATCTAATACGTATGGGAATTTTTGTCAACTTAGTTATAATGCTACTGCTAAACACTTAATAAATATGCTGCAGATGTCACACAGAGCTAATGTAGGCCCAGACAGAGCAGTTGAGTTAAAAGGACTATGTCAGTGGATGGATGATAATTTAGACCTACACTGCCTTCTCAAATAATTGCTCCTGCAAAGTAAGGAGAAAGATAGAGATGATTTGCTTTCTCTGAGAAGTGACAAGATGAACATCTGTCTTTATGGAAGAGTGACACTTCCAAAAGCTTAGCTTTAGAGCACCTCCATTAGGAACGGATACTCTAAACTCAGAGTAAGTGAATTTTAAACTCCTCATCCAACAAAAAAAATGTAAGTAGTGCCTGGAAACTTACAGGTACAAAGCCTTTAGCAGGTATGATATTAAATTGATCAGTTACATTAATTTTCAGGCCAAAAGGAATTAACTGTATATTGAGAAGGATTCTTGAAGCTGAATCATTAACTACTGTCTTCACAAATGCATAAAATAGACCAAGGTAAGGATACATGGGCAAGCCTATAGATCTGTACATTTATCAAATGCCTGACTTAGGTGCAGACGTGATGAAGGAAAAAAGGACTATGAAAACTACAGACTATCACTGAAGGCAACTAGTGTGTTTACAAGAGCACAGAACTCCACCTGTTTTACTAAGAAGATATTCTGTCAGCAAGAATGACCAACAGAAGTTATCCCTTTTATGCATTGAAGAACATATTTTCCTAGATCTTTTCCAACTGCAACATACTATTATAATTACTTTTAGATTTAATTTCTCTAAACTTGGGCATACTAAAAACCAATTTCTTTTAGCTTTACAGTCAAATTACTTTTTAAAGTTTTCATACCTTATTTTTTTGCTATAAATTCTATAAATAAATTTTTATCCTAAGAAAATTTCAAACCCTGGTTATCTTTTTTGCATTATTAAAATGATTTCATAGAGGGTTGTTTTATCCTGTTTTCCAATGTCTACTTCTTCAACCAAATTCAGCAATCTAGTGTCTTTTCTAAGGAAACACTGAAGAATTAAATGCTTCATAGGCATGATACTATAAACTCAAGTTCATATAATTCAAATAAAGTATATTTGATTGTGAATCTGTATTATTTCAGTTATATAAACCAGCAATAACACTGACCTTTTTTTCTCTTTCTTCACCTTTAAAAAATGAACAGCATTGCATTAAATGAGGGTGTGCTTACTTAGGAAATGTGATAATGGGAGCAGATACAAATATTTTAATCACTGAAGCATTGTTTGGATAGTAGAAATTCAGCAGATTTGGGCAAATATGGGGTATCCGTCATCAGGAAGGGCAAATCTAGTGGTGGTGTCTCTAGAATGCTCCAAAAGAATAAGCAAAGTAATGCTGGTAGTCAAAGGGAATAGCAAACAGATTTGATGGCAATCAAACACTGTGATTATGAGTATTACAAGCTCTAAACAGAGATATTTGACAGTAGTCTGTGGTCATTTTTTGTATAACGCAGTAAATAAAATAATCCCAGAGCAGTGAGGTGATAAAGCTCCTACAGAGCAAAGGTACAGCCTGGGTCCTCACACCTGTGCAAACTAAGTTACATTATTCCCATAACACAGATTCAGATCTCAGATCTCTCAGTTTAGGGAGCTGCCAGCAATGAGGATCCTATAACTGGTTTGGACCTATGAATATTCAAGCTGAAAACTCAATCACTTGAAAAACTTAGAAGATCCACTAAAAAAAGTTGCATTTTATGTTTCTACTGGTGAGAGTAAAACCAATACTTTCAATTTCGTCAAAATGTGGAGAAAGATCCCTCAGCTGAATGTTTTTGAGTCCATAGCCCTTCGGAGGAAGATGACATTTTCTATGGAAATCTGTGCTACACTATTAGATTAAAATACATGAGGCAGGTACGTACTGAAGGACATAATATATGCATGATGGAATAAAAGAGAAATGTCACTGTAGCACAAAGAGGTTACTAGAGGTTATTCTCTTAAAATCTTTCCATCTGGGGGAGGTGGAGAGGGAGGCAACTTTTATATCAAAAGGTCATTTTGGCCTAGCAGTCTAGAGCTATTCAGCTAGACAATCTGTTCTTCTCTCTGTGTTTGTTCTATTCTTTCAAGTCTATGTCTTTAGCACTCAAAACTATCTGGAATGAAATGTTTACTTTTGAATGTCAAATAATTGCTTTTTCCCTCTTTAATAAATATATAAATATATATATATCAAAAATAGGTATATTATGAAAACATGCATGTATATAATGCATGCATATACACATAGAATCACTGAGATTGAAAAAGACTCTCAAGATCATTGAGTAAACCCAGAAATGCCAAGTCCACCACTAAGTCATGTCCCTAAGTCATACGTGTCTTTGAAGCAGCTCTGGGGATGGCTATTCTACCACTTCTCTGGGCAGCCTGTTCCAGGGCTTGATAACCCTTTCAGTGAATAAATTTTTCCCAATATACAATCTAGAGCTCCTCTGGCTCTAATTGAGGTTGTTTCTCTTGTGTTATCACTTATTACCTGGGACAAGAGATTGACCCCACTTTCATATATCCTCCTTTTACGGAGTTGCAGGGAGCGGTAAGGCCTCTCCCGAGCCTTCTTTTCTCCAGGCTAAAAAAATCCCAGCTTCCTCAGCTGTTCCTTGTAAGATTTGTGCTCCAGACCCTTCTCCACCTCCACTGCACTTTTCTGCACATGGTCCAGAGCCTCGATGTCTTTCTTGTAGTGAGGGGCCCAAAACTGAATACAGTACTCGAGGTGTGGCCCCTGCAGTACTGAGTACAAGGGGACGGTCACTGCCCTGGTCCTGCCAACCACTATTTCTGACACTGGCCAGGCTGCCTTTGGCCTTCTTGTCCACCTGGGCACTCCTGGGTCATGTTCGGCCTCTGTCAAACAGCACCCCCAGGTCCTTTTCCACTGAGCACCTTTCCAGACACTCTTCCCCAGCCTGTATTGCTGCATGGGTTGTTGTGGCTCAGTGGAAGAACCTGGCTCTTGGCCTTGAGCCTTCATGCAATTGGCCTCAGCCCATTGACTTATCCAGTGCAGATCCCCCTACAGAGCCTTCCCTGCCTCCAACAGATCAACAAATATCCTGCCCAACTTGGTGTCATCTTCAAACTGACTGAGGGTTCACTTGACCTCCTCATCCAGATCCTTGATGAAGACGTTAGACAGGATTGGCCCCAACACTGAGCCCCGGGGAACATTCACCACCACTCTCTGGGCCTGAGCATCCACCCAGTTTTTTATCCAGCAAAGAGTATGCCTGTCTAAGCCATGGGTTGCCAGCTTTTCCAGTGGAATGCTGTGGGAAACAGTGTCAAATGCTTTACTAAGTCTATGTAGATGACATTTACAGCCTTCCCCTCATCTATTAAGCACATCACCCTGTTGTAGAAGGAGATCAGCTTGGTCAAGCAGGACCTGCCTGTCTTAAACCCGTGCTGACTGGGCCTGATCCGCTGGTGGTCCTGTACATGCCATGTAATCACACTCAAGATTATCTCCTCTATGACCTTCCCTGCCACCAAGGTCAGGCCTTCAGTTCCCAAGATCCTCCTTTCAACCCTTATTGGAGGTTGGTGTTACACTTTTTAACATCCAGTCATCTGAGACCTCCCCGGTCACACAGGACTCCTGGTAAATTGTGGAAAATGGCTCAGTGGCACTTATACCAGCTTCCTCAGTACCTCAGGGTGGATGGATCCCATCCAGTCCCATGGACTTCTTGGATTATGGGAGTTTCATGCTGGTCCCCATCCATCTCATTCCAGCTTAGTGGCAGGGTAACCCAAGAACAATTGGTTTAACTATTAAAGATTGTGGTAAAGAAGGCACTGAATAACTCAAGCTTTTTCCTCATTCTTTGTCTCTATGTTTCCCCCCACATCCAATAAAAGAGGGAGATTTTTTTTAGCCCTCCTTTTTTTTTTCCTGATGCATTTACAGAAATGTTTTTTACTGCTTTTTATGCCAATAGTGAGATTAAGTTCCAGTTCTTTTAATTTTCTCCCTGCATAATCTCTCAATATCCTTGTAGTCCTTTCAAGTTGCCAGCCCCTTCTTCAAAAGATCATAAAATTCCCTTTTTTTCCCTGAGTACAGAGACAGTATTTATGTTGATCTATGAATTATTTATTTAATTTATGAATTATTATTTAATGTTATATTAACCTGATTTATTTGAATACAATACTGTGAATTTGATAATATTGAGAAACAGTATTTCACATTCATCAAGATTTTAAATATCATTATGGATGAGCTAGACAAAATATTTACTTCTCAACAACTATTTTATGACCTCCTAATGCATTTTTTAATTATATCTACTATAATAGAAATAAATAAGGGGTTTGGGAGATTTTTGCTTTTACGTAAAATAATAAAATTATCCCTGGAGTCTTTGCCTTCCCTCCCTCTGGTCACACTTTTCAGTTTTAGTTAGAATCCTATTAAAAGCAACAGCAAAAGGATTAATATTTTCATAGTGCTTTTATGTTAGTGCTTGCATGAGGTCACTGTGGGGGCAACCCTTTCATTTACCTTTTTACTTCTTTCTCTGAATGGAGAAAATAATGGTTTGTTTCTCTCCAGGAAGCCAAAGCTGATGGTTAGATTGCCACCACAGTTCTCATCATTCTTGTGAGAAGGGGTGTGTCTGAAATTCCTATTTAGACAAAGAAACTCCACAAAATCCAAAACTATGAAAATTCATTTTCAAGGCATTTCCTGAGAGAGTGTGTTTGACATATTCTACCTTCCTACCTTTGGAGATTTACAGCTGAATCAAATTTGGAAAAGTGAGGTTGTGTTTTACAGTGAAAATTTCACAATAGAGCCATGTATCCCTAAAGTCCTTAAAGAATGATGCTTGTCCTGATGATTTCTAAAAAATTATGAATTGCTTTTGAGATTTATACATCTAGTACTAAAAATGCATGAAATGTTATGTCTGGCTGGTTTTTGTTAGAATAAAACCCTTAACTTAGCAGACCTGGACATGATGTAAAAGGATATTGCATCTCAATGTTTCAATGGCATGAAAGATTGGAAGCATTTTTCAGCTAGGACCCAACAGCTCCTAAAGCTTGTCTTGGCAACGTATGAGACAATGTAAAATGACTATGGTTTTCACATCTGAATGACTCTTTGACAGAAAATGAAATATTTCCCTGAATTAGTCCTTTACATGAATTAAGCATTAATTAAAAACAACAACCACCATACAAAAAAACCCAGCCCAAAACTAACCCCAAACAAATTTCTAGTTTTGATTTCAACATTTGGAGAAATAATGAATTCACTACATCAGTTGACAAGTTGTCCTAGCAACAATATTCCGTTCCAAACATGCATACTTTCTCATTTGAATTCATCTAGCTTGAAATTTAGTACTTCTAGATTACAAAACCCCTGCTAAACTGAAGAGCTTCTGGAAATTTCCTTTGTCACAGAGGTGGCACCAGAACCAAACCTAGAGGCTACTCCCTGCTTCTACTTGACATCCCTTTAAACAGGTGCAAAAGACTGGTTCTCATACAAGACTGGTGCACAGGAGAGAGCCTCAGGTACAGGTGCCTTTCTGTACACTGGGAGAGAGCTAACATGGCAAGTGCCTTCCAGCCTGGGGACCAAGGATACATGTGCTGGGAATGGGGACACGGTCACCAAAGAGAAGAGATCAGTATTGTTCCTCTGCTTCCTCTCTTGAGGAAGCTGTAGACTTCTATAATGGCTTGTTCCTAGTTCTGGCTCAAAATTTAACATGTCTAAAATTAACATGTCCAGACTGAGGATATTGTCTGGGTGTGTGACAAAAGCTCTTGTGGGAAACCTGGCTGTGTAAGCACAGCTGTAGGAAAGAGCCTCAATGCTGACGTATTTCTATATTCTCAGTAGCCAGCCCTCACCTGCTCAGGCAGAGTGGGACAGGCAGGATGAGCCCTTGGCACTGCCTGTGTTTGTATGAGGCCTCTGTGTGTCTGTCTGCATTACCTGTGCAACTGGCAGTTTACTGAACAATGATGTACTGAATAATGTGGTGTGCATGTGAGGTCTGCAGGCACACTCACTGCTGGGTGGAATAGGGGACATGCCTCCTGTCTGCAAGATTTGCCAATTTCAGACCAATATTGTTTCCTTCTGCACCAGAAATTCGTTTCCTGTGGACCCTTCCTGTATGACCCCAAGTGTTTTCAAAGCTGTGGCTTATCAGGACAGTTCATTCTGTGTGAAAGGACACTTTATGTTGAGGTGGCGCTTAAATGGCTCTAGTCACTTTTGTTACTGATTGGTGCAAAATTCTCTCACTTTTCTCTCAAAGATACAGTCAATAAAATATAAAGCACATGCCTAGTGAGGGGTGGTCATACCCTGGATGGGGGTAACTTTGGGGTGGAGGTGTGCCTTGATACTACAGTTAGGTTACAATGAACCAAGCTCATTGGAGAGTGGTTTCCCCACAGCTGCAGGCTCAGGAGCAGGACATCTCCCCTGCCTGCCCTGGCTGACAGTGCTGGGCCATTTCTCAGCTGCAAAGTCCCATCGAGTTCCCTTCCCTGCAAGGATTTCAGCAGAGCCTGCCCATGGTGTCTCCACTCTGCTCCCCCCTCTGTTCTGTCCCCCTTAGCAGGTGCCAAGGGTGTGAGGAATGATCATGGAACAGCTTTTGAGCATGCCAAGTGCATTCCATCCAGGGAGCAGCAACTGTATTTTACCTATAATTCCTGTACTGCTATAACTTCTGTTAAGATGCAAGTAAAACTTCTCAGTTTCCTCTAATTTTATTCCCAGTCCCATACTAGAAATTTATTTTTTTTCTAAGCCTGATTTTATTATGACAAGCTTATACTAAATAGGTTATTCTGTCTTTTTTATATACTGGAACAACATTAATTTTTGTTCCAGATGTTTCCTGAAAATCCTCCATGTTTCAATACTTTTGAAAACCAATCTTGACAGTGTAAGAACTCCTGTGACACTTCTGTTATAATTCTTTGATGCAAATTGCATAGACATGCTGATGGTACATCCAAGTGAGAGGGAGAGGAAGAGTTTAACATCCTTTAGAGTAACTTTTGTAATGGAAATTGTTTTTATTGTGAACTATGAAGGGACTATATCACCCGGATGTTTCCCAAAAGAGAACAGAGATACTGAAGGAAATCTTTTACTTTGTCCACTGATAATCATTGTAGATTCATTTTATTTTATTTTATTCCACGTTCAAACACAAAATCCATGCCCCAAACAGAAAAATTAACCACGTATTTTCCTTGCATATTTGCTACCCTGGAAGCTTTGAGTCCATGACTTAGGACAGTGTATTGAAAGAGCTTTGCCATGATGGGCATGGATGGGAGAATTCCCAAGAGGCCTCCTGATGCTCTACAGTCACATCAACCCAAGAAAACACATAGCAGGAAAAGGCACAGAGACAGATACTCATTTCACTAAGCAGCTGAAGGGCTGCAATTACATATTACATTTTACTATGTCTTTACTTTTACATGGTGATTGGTCACATTTACACCAGAATAAAAGTGAAAAAGAAGCAGAATCAAAATCCAAACAAAATGTACTTGATGGATATCTTAACCCTACTCCATACACCTTAGACCTGATGTAGCTATTGCTCTTATTCACTGTGTGGAAAGATGGCTCAGAAACATTGCTTCCACTTACCCTGGCTTAATGTAGGGATTTTTTTTTTCTCAGTCTGTACTACTTGTTTATAATTCTCAGATGCTAACTTCTTACTGTGCTGATCAGAGGGAGTACATTTAGCAATCCTGAGTTATTAAGCTCCATATTTGAAGGGATAAAAGAGAATGAGGGGAAAAGAGAAAGAGGGATAAAAGAGCAGTCTTTTCTCTTTGTAGATAGAATGGACAGCTAGGGCTTTACATGCATTCTATTTAGGATCCATTTTTTTGTTTGCCATTACAGGTTTGTTTTACTTTATTTAGTCTTAATTTTAGATCTTAAACAGAAATTTTTATCTGTAAAATTTACAGCCATAATTGTAAAATTAGGCAGGCAAAATACCGCACTTTGGTAAATCTGACATCTTCTTTTCAATGGTCATTAAGTTATGGAGTTACAGGCATAATATTCCTGACACCAGTGGTCTTATAAAAACAATTACAAGCCCTTTACTTAAAATATAATATAATAATATTAAAGAAAATGTCTTTAAAAAGCTGAAATGCATCACTGATACTTTTCTAATATTTCAAATGCTTTTTGCCCTCTGGCTTGTAAGTTTTTAACTTGTCACAACTATACTTCTTTGTTTGTGTTTCGTGATTAATTCCATCTGCAAAGCTCACGTCTGCTGATTGTTTTATGTCTGTAATCAGCTGCACAATCAGACATCTAAAGGAGTTGAATAACTCAACTAGTTTGCATGCATTTCCAAAAAACCCCTGCAGGTATGGGGCGGGGGGAGTATCATCCTATCATTAGTGAACAATAATTGAAGACTTCTCAGCTCTGTGCTGGACTTTAGAAAGGGGTAAGGCTTTGCAGTGGTGATGATTCTTACTCCAAGCATTTTGAATACACAGACAGTTCTGCATTCCTGGTGCAAGGTGCTCTGGGCACTGAAGGTGGCTCCTGACACCAGAGGGGACTCAGTGAGGTCTGAATTGCTATCTGGCCGCTCTGCAGCAATCACATGATCACTCTTCATATGCACATTTTGCTCATGGTTATTGATGCCTTTTTCCTATCTTTCCCTTGGGATAACATGATTAATGTCAGCTACTTTATATCAAAGAAGCTCTCCTAGCTTACAATAGTTAAGTTATTAATTCTGAATGTGTAGCAGTGTGTTTTTGTAAGTTCTTTCAGTTGTACTAAGTTAGTTATTCAATGTTAGTTAGTTTATAGTGGTTTAACCCTTGTACCCCATTTTATCCCTTCAGAATAGTTCCTTCCAGGTTGTTTACCACAAAGTCTTCCCTCCATTGAACTGTCAGTCAGCAGTGTGTCAGTCTCCCTGTTACACCCACTTAGTTCCAGAAAATTCGCTGTCAATCACCCTAATTCCCTAAATTGATTTGTCCTGTGAGCTTCTCCCCTCCCCTGTATCACCCCCATTGGTCCTGCCAAGTCCCCCACTCCTCCCCTGGTTTCTCCCCATTGGCTGTGTTATGTTCCCACTCCTCGGAAATGTGTATATATATCTTTATAATCCCTACCTGAGCCTTTCTTTAATGGTCACTCATCCCTGACCCGTCCAGAGGGGTCACTCGTCCCTGTCCCGTGTGGTTACCACAGCTTGGTCAGAGAGTGAGAAAACTAAGTTTTCCCAGGATCGGCCTGTGAGACTGAGCAGTTTTAAGTAAACAATGATAGCTTTAGTCTAAACAACCTGCAGGTGCTGTTTTTTCTTACTTTCTATCTTCTTGTTCTAGGACATTCAGCTAGCTAGCCAATGAAGTGGAATGTATTGATTAATTGACCAATCTGGTCCAGTTGGATTGGAACAGTGTATAAAAGAAGAATAACTAGTAGTAAAAATAGAATTTCTGCAAACCCAGCCTTTGGAGTCTGTGTTTTTTGTTACGGTAACAATGACAGTCCCTTCCTGGGGGGGTCACTGGCTCTTGAACCATTCGGGAATAAAACCTCTTTGGACAGCACAAGTGATCTCTCCTTCACTTCTTCGTCTCGGCTTCTCGTGGTTTCCCTGCTGCAGCTTTACCCACGCAGCTGTGATTACCGCTACCTGGAAAACGTCTGTAGAGGACTCAGAGCAGCCCTGTGTGCGGTTTCCACCGGTCACACGTGGGGTTTGTCAGCCGGGCTTTCCATCGCCCCGTGGCTGGCCAGGGAAGGAACCTGAATGTACATGGTAAACGTGGTCCACGCAATGGGTTGGCTTTGCATTTCAGGAGTTCCAGTATATTAGCTTTAATCTTCAACATCAAATGTGATTTTTGTTCAAATCACTAGCGATAACTGTGCTAGCATGCTGGGCTGTAAACTGAGAAATATGAGGATAAAATTCACTGTAAAACAAAGATCTAGGTGGTGTTTCCTCATCAAAATCCTTGATGAGGTGATAAATTTTACCTTTTGACAAATAAATCTTAGGTTGTTTTTCATTTAATTAGTAGAATGCACATTTTCCCTCTACACATTTGAAGTAGCTTGTGTTTTCCCTGGGTATCTTTTAGGTCAGAGTCTGTTATCAAAGACGAGGACTCTGCCTAATTAATAAGTGCAAACAACCATGGGAACTCAGAGTTCTTGGACTTCTTGGTTTTGAATGGGTTATATAAAATTTTATCAGACATTTCTTCAGATATTTTAATTTTAAGAAGAAAGGGTACTGAGCAAAACAGATAAGAACATTTTTTTTTGCTTTTTCTATGGGTACAATCCTCAACTATTAAAATAATATTAATTTGGAAAGAACAGTTGATTTTTTTGTTATCAAGGCAAACAACATCCATTCAGATGTATAGCCGTACATTTGAAGACAGCATTTATCTTATTTCTTTTTATGTAAACCTAACAGAACTTAAAAAAGCCATACCAAGAATGACAGCTCAGCCATGAAACTCAGCAAGAAAGATGGTATTTAATCACCAGTATTAGAGTCACATACACATTGATGACCTCTTCTCTTCAAAGATGAACTCATATGAACCATAGTGTTAAATTTTGCCAAACATGTTGATCTATTGTTGGAATTTAAATATATATTAATCCTTGCATTAAACTTGAAACACATGCTAGGGCCAAATGTTTATACCTGGCAGAGGGACAGGAAGAGGAAGGTAACAGGAAAGAGAGAGATGGGCTAAAAGGAGATTGCCTGCCTATACTTGTGTGATGTATAGCCCATTTAACAGAGGATGTTATGAGCTGCAATTACCCATGCCTCTCATGAGAGATATTTTTCCTTCATTCTAGCCATTCTAGTCAAACAAAAAATGTGTGTGGCACACTTTTAATCTCATCACTGCCATCAAAACAGGTAGGAAGATGCTATCACAATTTATTATAAATCATTATAGTCTGCAGTATTTTTTAAAATTTTCTATAGAATTGTTCACATCATTTAATTGCTGATGAACTTTGCCTAGCCTGATGGCCCAAAATGGATTGGATATTTAGCTGTATAACAAATTCAGTACACAGAACTAATGGAATTCTTCCAGCAAAACACAACCCTCCTAAAGCCAGATGCTTTTCTAGTCTGTGATGGTAATTTATCCTTATCAAGGTTTTAGAAACAGCACATCTGAGAAAATAATTTTATTCTTTCCTGGCTCCAAACAAGACAGGGTTAATTTTTGCAGTAGTCAGGAGGGGGCATGGCTGAGATCCACCTCATGTTATTGCTGGGGGCAGGAGGAAGGGATTCTCTCTTCCGGGGAGAAGGTGTTTTCTTCCGGTCGAGAAAATGGGAGAGGGAGACATCCAGTATTGTCCATTATCAGGGAGTTTTTCTGTGTGAATAATTCCTTTTCTTATACCATTTGTTATTAATATTGTTCCTGTTACTGTTTGTTTTCTTGTCTCATTGCTGTTGCCAGGAAATTTTTCGTATCTCAACACACGATCTTTACTTTTTGTGCCTCTAGTTCTTGTCTCCCACCCTCTGAAGGAGAAAGGGAGGGAAAAATTGAGTGGAGCGAGTGGTAGCATGAATTTAATCGAGCACTAAATTGGAGAATATCATTCCTAAACCATGACCACTTACATGTCTCTGAAGCGACTATTTTGTTTGGCAATTACTTAACTCTTATAAACAAACACCAAAAATGAACCAAACAACAGCAACAAAAACCACAAACAAACAAAACCAAACTCCCCACAAAACCAAACAAACCAACTAATACTCCTATAAAAAAGACATTTTAATAACAACCAAGTTTAAGGGAAGGAAAAGTGTAAGCAAATACGTCTGTAAATTAATGAATTGAGAATGCAGGGTATTGTATAGAAACAACAGGCAAACTAGAATCAATAACTGTGAGAGCTCCCAAAGGATGGTCTCAGTCACATGTCAGATACTCAGTATGCAATCCCTCCCATATAGGCTGTCCTAAATATGCAATTCAGTTTTTGGTATGCTAAATATATCAACCAGAAGCATATACAATAGAATTATAGATCATTTACAGATTAGTTATATTGGGCGCTGACACTACCATAGAAGATTAGAGATAGAGGTACCTGTAAATCTTAGTCCACAACTGAGGTAAATGTTAATACAGTCAGCTTGCTCTGAGAAGGATGCTTCATGCTCAGTGCTGTTATTTGCTAAACCTCAGTCTAGGTAGTCTGCACCTGGAAGTGTCACCTACACTATCACTGGAAAAGGGAATGTAAACCTCCCCATGGGATGTTCATACTAAGTGTTTAGTCCTTTAAGCAGTGTCACTTTAAAGCAGAGCTTATTGTGATAATTCCATTTTCTGGTGAAGGCTGGTAACCTAAGTATCAGAGAATTCATGGAATTCATAGAATCACTAGGTTGGAAGAGACCTTCAAGATCATCAAGTCCAATCCATGCCCTAACACGTCAACTAAACCATNATGACCTCCCTGCTCCTGCTGGCCACACTATTCCTGATAAAGGCCAAGATTCTGTTGGCCTTCTTGGCCACCAGAGCACACTGCTGGTTCATGTTCAGCTGGCTGAGGTGCCTTTCTGCCTGGGCACTGTCCAGCAACACCATCCCTAGCCTATAATGTTGCAGGGGGTTATTGTGGCCAAAATGCAGTAAATAGTAAAAGTAAATATCATTGAGAAATATCCAGGCTTTTTAAAGCTTGGAAGGAGAAGAGCCAAACAGATCTTATAATTAGAAATGCCTTCCACATCAATGTAGTGAACAGTCTGGCCTCATGATCCTTCCTTCCTTCCTTCCTTCCTTCCTTCCTTCCTTCCTTCCTTCCTTCCTTCCTTCCTCTTCTCTTTGCAAAAATTCAAATAGGTGTGAACTTCACTAAGGGTACAGCACTCTCTGTTGAGGTTATAAGTGGTATTAATTTCCTATCAGATACAGAATTGGCTTTAAGAAGAGCACTGGTGACAGCTGTGCACCAGCTCCCTTCATGTAGATGTCAAAAAGCTCCTTTGTACCAAAAGAGGTTTGGAACCTGCTCCTGATACAGTTGAGTCTTCACTAGAAAGTCAGAACCTGTGCCCTTTAGACAATTTCACAAACCAAGTTCCTTCAACAAACAAAAATAACAATTATTTGATGAATGGAATGTGTTTAGGACACATGGAAAGTGTTTTGAACAGACAAAAAAAATATTTTCAAACATGGATTTCAGTCACATATGTGCTCCATAACATTGATAAAAATCATTACTAAGAGTTACATAACACAGGTTAAGGAAGTATGACAGGATGAAATTACATGATTAATAAATCTCCTTACAGTAAGATTTGCTTTAAAGAGGGGAAAAATCCACCATATTTTTCTGTCTCATATTTCACCAAAAAACATAAAATCACTTACCTAATACATTTGGTCTAAAAAACCCCAAATTCTTTTGCAATGTTTCAGATGCAGCCATCTGAAATAAGAACAATGTTGAGGGCTATAATGGATCAGTTTACAAGGCTGCAGTCATAGGCCTCCAGGAAATCCATTTTGACTTAATCAGCTTTCCAATTTTTCAGGTAAAATGTAGCAGTTCTGGATCATATCCAAGATGAAGACACAGTAATAAAAAAGATTCCATACATTTTGCATAGTCTTCACAATTTTAAATCAAGATGCTATTTTAGTGAGCATCAACACTTGTTTCCCCTCATGTTCCCTGTTCCTCCCCATTTTTGTGTACTGTAATGAAAACTCTTCTCTCCCTACTGAAAACCAGCTTATGATATCCTTGTTTCTGCAGCAAGTTAAATATATGAAATATTTCTATGTGACAAAACTAGTGTTTGCTGAAATTACATTCTGCTAAAGCAAAAAGGCACTTCTCAAGGTGCAGCACTATTGAACGTCTTCCAGCATTTTCTGAAAAGGAGAAACATTCCCTAGTGTAGCACTTATCTTCTCTTTCTTCAGAGAAACTACCATGGTCCAGTGCTTGACCAGTCTCAGCTGATTAACTCAGAAACATGAGAAGCAGCAGCTGAGATAAACACTGGGAACAGCAGCTGTTCTGCTGTGTCACAAAGTCACTTCTCTGCATTTCTGGCAAGGTGTACAGAGATTTTTCTGCAAGTTAAGCCTAACTGCATTTCACATATTTTTGTTTACCTCTAAGGTTCATGTGCAATAGACAAAAAAAGATAAAACTTGTACATTTCTGAATTTGTTCGGTTAACAGCTAGAATGACTCCTCTCATTTTCATGGTCTCAGGCAGAGAATCAGAGGAGGCTCAGAATGATTGATCTGTGTGCGTCTTCCTCTTTCCCTACATATTTCTACCTACACTACCTTTAGAAAAAGTCATTGGAAACAAAACTCTTTTGTAGAAATACCATATTTACATTCTTCCCCAAACAAGCTGCATCATTTTGTGAGGAGCTGTTGGAAAGTGTATTTTTCTATCAGTTGTAGAACTGTGTGATGTCCTACTAAACACTTCCTTTTCACAAAAATTAAGATGGTTATCTGGACAAAGAACCTCTAGTTTGAAATTCCTAATGTTTTTCATTTTATCACATTGGAGTATAAGATAGCAGTTTTACCTGCAGCCATACAATGATTTGGATTGGATACTGCTCCTATTAGACACATTGCCCACACTCTAGATATGTAGGTAGAAGTAATTAATTATATTACTAGCAGGACATCGAGATGATACAGTGAAAACTGCTTTGTCAAATTTACAGGAAACTTAATTAACCTCAGTTATCCAGCTTCTGAAGTTCTCTAAATGAGGAAAAGTTGTTGTCTGTCAAAGAGTAGTCAGAAATACCACCATAATACACTTTACTCAAGTAACCATGATAGCATGGATGAAATCCATTCAAAATCAATATCCCCTTCTATGGGCAAATTGCTTTAGTTGCCATTGGGGGTGACTCTTATCTGTAGAAACCTGTGCTTCATAACAGAGTGACTTTGCATATGTTTTTGAGTTGAGTTTTTCTTCCGATAATGCAAAAAATCTTCCTAATTACTGCTTTTACAGTTTTTCTAAGAACAAGTGGAAGGCTTTACTGTTTCTTTTCGTTCATTTCATTGGAGTGCTAGGTCTTAGATGGTTTATACCATGGTCAAGTCCCGGTCTCCAGCTCCATTCTTCTACCATTCTGTTCTTCTCCACTAAATAATGCCCTCTCTGCTACTTTTTGAATCATAGGAACTTTAGATATTAACAATGATCCTGTTAATGTTTTATTTCATGTTTCAGTTTCATATTGGAGATATTCTGAGGAAAGAGCCACAAAGAGAGAAGAGAGAGCTGGAATGTTTTCTCTTTCTGCCAAAGCTTGTTTTAATCACCAGAGCGAGCCAGCACCTAACGTTTTGAATAGGATGGCTTAGAGCCTATAAATCAAAGGGCTGAAGAGCAGAAGAGACCAACAGACTTTCTTATGCTGCCTCCTGCCCTCTATACATACATTTTTTTTGCACTGATCTACCTGGTGTAAACACGGCCATGGCACATGGAGTGAGCCCTCCTGCTGGAGCTGGATTCCTTGACTCTTGAAGTTCTGGAAGGGGCTTTAGTTTGAGTCCCTGCCCTTCTTCTGTCCTTCATTGTAATATGGTAATTAGACCCACAACTTAGACTTGTTGGCCAAAGGGAAGATTAACATAAAGTGTTGATGAGAGTCATGTTTCCCTTGGAACAGAGAAGTATTCTGAGAGAACTTTTCCTCCATTCCACTATTTCCATTTATTTCCATTAGTCTTTAAAAAAAGCACCTTCTCAGTGCCTGCCAAAACACAGTAAATTCAGCAGAAATATAAATGGGTCAAACTAGGAACAAATGTATGGAATCTAACTGGAAAAAAAGGGGTTGCTATATTTTTGTTGTTTAACATTATGCTAGTATTAAAAAATTAGTTACGAATTTTTGATATGGGCCATGGAATTATGGAATTTACTGCCTAGCTAGTGTTTTGGTGTCTAAATTTATCTAGATTTTTTTAAAAAGCAGAGTTCTGTACAGATAACCAGTATTTAGAGCTAGCAAGAAAACAGCAAATTTCAAGCTTCATTCTCTATTTGTTAAAGATACATATGAATTTTAAAGTAGTAGAAAATAATTGCATTTTTTCTTATGATGAATTTTCTTACAGTTTTTTTTTCTAATTTGGATTCTACTGAAGACATTTTTTTTGTAATATATGCAAATAAGTGATTCTGGGCAGAGGTTTCTTTGGTTTAAGTATAACATTCTTTCAAAAGATATCCAATCCAAATGAGGAATGAATATCTGAGCTTTTTCTGATCTTTATTTGTAGAAGGAAAATGCCAAGCTTCACAGAAGTCAGACTGCATTTTAAAATTAATCCTGTTCCAAGGCAATGAATTTTTATTTGAATATATTCAATCAAACTCCGTTTATGTAGATCTTTGCAACCTGGAAATTCTACCAAAATTAATCCCATTGAAATTCCAGTAAAATGTAAGTCTTAATTCACTTGTGAGGTAGAAAGGCGTTTAAGTTCCAGTACAATAGTTTGTACATCACAAACTTGTCCTTTTTTTTTTCTTTCTTTTTAAATTTAGTTTCATGACAATTTATTTCCATCTTGCTGCACTGATCCTATTTTCCAATGGTAAAAACTTCGTCACGAATTTGTGCCTTTATTTTCTGGAGGCTGGAATCCTTCTCAGGATATGCCTGAAGCACACATTCTATACTAAGCCAAATAAATTTAAATGTATCCTTAAAATTAAGCTGCTGCTTATTCTTTGCTTAATAAAAATTAATTAAGCATGTGTTAACTATTTACTGGAATTGAAGTCTTCTTGCTGAGTTAGAGGATAGACTTTTTGGATTAGTTTTTGTAGTCCTCTTCATAAAAACACAGATGGAGCATTCAAATGTCTGATTGCTCACATGTTCTCATGATCTGTAGCCAGGATCTGGTATGGATTTTTTTCAGCTCAGTCAGAACAGGACTTCATCTGGAAAGCAGCAGATGGAAGGAAGGGAGGGGATCCAAGTTTTTAATCCTTTTTTCCTTTTTTTCTTTTCTGAACAGATGTTGTTGAGATGGTCGAGCTACAGAGCCACAAATCCAACCAAAAACTGGGTAAAGAAATATATACAAACATATGTTGATACTTGGTACGTGGTTAATCAGGCAGGCTACAGTCATCTACTGCTGACATGAATATCTCCCTCACATATAATGGAGATGACAGGATTTTTAGGGCTACTGCAGAAGAAGGATTTAATTTCGTGTGCTGTTTTTATTTCTCATTCAGTCAAGAGAAAAGCTAACAACAACAGTCAAAATTACTTTAGTAACAGTTAAATGGTTCAGCACAGGACCAGGAAGCTGGTGAAGAACAAGCTAAAAAGTACATGGAAGAAATGTTACCAGAATGATGGGAAGGTTATGGCATATGCCTCAGGTTCACAGACTTCAGTTTGGGGCCATAATTTCACTGACAACTGTCAGGTGGGATACTAAATAAATGGAAAAATAATTGTATGTAATAAGATTTGATGATGAGTTAAGGAGCAGTATTTTTCTGATTAGCAATTTTCAAAAAGATAAGGTTATTAAATTAAAACTATGCTGATCTTACCATGGTGGTCATGATGAAGTAATTCTGATTTGTCAGTGATGTATTTGTTGCATCTACATCTTTACAACAAAATTCATTACTTCAATGACAATTCCTTCAAAGTAAAGTACAAATGAGATGTCTCACTTCTATTTCGTTTTGCAAAATTTGCCAGTTAAATTAAATATATGCAAAACTTTGAAAAAGTTACTAATTACAGCTTATTAAAGCTTCTACATAGTAACTTCCTTGTTGAAATTCAGTAATTATGAAAGAAGGGGATCCCAACAGGCATCTATTTTACACTTGAAAGCTCAGAATTACTGCTCTACAGTAAAACATTGTGCTATGTAACATAAGTCAAAGGAAGAATTATACAGCAATAGTTCTGTTATCTTGTCTGGGAAGACCAGAAATGGAGATCAGGTTGGATGGGACAGGTTGTTGTCACTATACAAACAGTTATGACTGCCATATCTCTGGCCAAAAGAAACAGCATAATATGGAGAATACTTAGACTGAATCAATATTTACTCTTTTTTGAAAAAATGCCTACAGATCCTTAGAATGGAAAGTGTTTAACTGCAAAGCATTATACTAGATGTATAAAAAGATTCTAGTATAATCTAGATCATACCTGACTGACTGTATAGAATAAAATGTCCTTAATTTCTTCAGGTATAAACAGATAACTGTAAAGGAAAATAATAATAGTCTACATAAAAGATGTAAAAATTTGAGGTTTTTATAAATACAGAAGGAAAAAAATCTAAGGAAATTCACCATGAATACTGAAGAGTGCATCATTCATTAATTTGTGTTCCTGACAAAACATCCTTAAATATAAAACAGTTAAACAGTAGGAATGCCTAGAAAATAGTCTTGTGAGGAGAATCATATATGAACATATAATATTAAAAAAATTCAAGGTCAGAGAAGCCTTCTCATAATACATGGAAATTATCTGATTTGACATATCTCAGGTGTCTTGTCTTTATGGACTTCGATATTTTACCAAGACTGTGAAGAACCTCATGGATACTCATTAGAAATGTAGGGGTTTAAGTGCTGATTACAATCATTAATTTTATGAAACTGTAAGAAAGCTACATAAATACTATGGCTTTCTTTAGACAAGGTAAACGATATTGCTTCCATCATGGCATACATGAAATTGTGGACTCCACCAAAACCTGTCTATATATCTAGCATTTTATAAAGAGGCCCTTACCCTTGTACTGACAAGATACCAGAAAGAGACAGTAGTAAAAAGGACAGCTGACAACATAAAAATTTAATGGAAATTATGGTAGCCAGGAAAATACATTTTAAGTATTTATCTAAACCAAATCTGCAATTTTGGCACTTTAAAAATACATAGTAAAGCCCTCTGTAGGAAAATTGGCGAAAAACAAGAAGTCAACAACAAGATAAGAATGGATATTAAGGACAGCCCACAGAAAGCTATTTAGATAAAGGAGTTAGGGCCATAACTTTATCAGAATTGAAGCACAGAGACAGGACATACTTATTTCACAAGAATGAAAGAGAAGGCTACATGACACATGGACTTTAAGAAGGATATAAGAAAATGAAAGAAACAAGATGCAAAGCCTTTTGGCTAAATTCTAAGATCATATAAACTTGTATAGCTCCTAGCAGGTGATCAAAATATCAGAAAAGATAATGACAGAATTACAGAATAATGGAGGTCTTCAGGGATGTCTGGAAGTCATCTCATTCAATCTCTAAGAAGAAAACAAAAAACCACAGAAAGTACAACAGAATCCCTGTTGCAAAGAAGAGGGGGCAAAAAAGAAAAAAGACAACACAATACAAGTGGAATAGATAGGTAAGTATGGCGATGCCTTAAGATTTTAGCCTTT
>VWZV01004901.1:414708-470094 GCA_013397155.1 Irena cyanogastra | reverse complement strand
GGTGGGGCCGGAGCGGCCGCGGCCCCGCACGTGGCCCCGGGGAGCGTGCCCCGGACCCCCGGCCCTTCCGGCTGCAGCCCCCGCGCCGGGCACTGCCCCGCCGTCCTCTCTCCCCGCCCGCAGCTCCCCGAGCTCCCCCTGCCGAGCCCCCCGCGTCCCCGGCAGGGCCCCGGGCCGGGCGGCGGTTCCGGGGCGGTCCCGCGGTGCTGCCGGGGTTCCCGGCCCTGGCCGAGTTCTCGGAACCGAGAGGGGCATCCCTCCGAACAGGGCCCCGCTGGCTGCGGCTCTGCACGGCGGGGCCTCGTGGTCACACCTGCCCCGGCTCTGGCGGAGCCTTTGCCCGCAGCGGGGCCGGGGGCAGGTCCCGCGGTCCGGGCTGTGCGCGGTGCCGGGCTGTGTTCTGTGAGGAGCGGGTTTGGTGCTGCTTGCTGGGTGCGGGACAGACCAGTGCTGCGTGGGAGCACAGCAGCCTCACCTCTGATCCATCCTACGAGATGTGCGGAGCAGGACTTCTGAGCTTCATTTTTGTCATTTATTTGGTTTCACGCGGCTATCCCGGAAAACTGGAGCCGGATTTTCAAATGCATTCAGGCACCTAACGCTGCATAGAGTCCATAAACCCACCCTGCAGTCTGGTCCCAGCCCGAGCAGTTGGTGTGAGCCCCCTAAGCCAGCTGTTTCTGCCTTCTCACGTTTCAGTTGTCTTCCTCTGCAGTGACACTTCTTCTGCCTGGTTTTTTTTCACCCTAACCTTTCTCCCTTATTTTTCTTCATCTTGCTTCCTCCCTGTGCTCCCAGTGGGTCCAAGAAACAACCAGATGTGTGTTTTTCCCAGGCTCTAAGGCAGCTCTGCAGCCCGGTGCTGCCGCAGCCCTGTCGGTGGTGGCCCTGTCGGTGGTGGCCCTGTCGGTGGTGGCCCTGTCGGTGGTGGCCCTGGTGTGTGCTGGGTGGGAGGGCAGTGGGTGCCCTCCAGCGTTGGGCTGTCCCCGAGGGTCGGTGCTCGTTCTGTGGCTGTCCCCTGGCACTGTGTCCTGCCGAGCGCTGGCTGGCCTGTGCTGGCCACAGAGGGGCACGGAGGGGTGGTGGCCAGCACAAGGTGAGAGCCACGGCCTCTGCTGGTGGCCCTCAGGAGGGGACTGTGTGTGAGGGAGGACCCTGGGGACTTGGAGTGAGCACTGTGGTCACCCCGGGTCTGGGCTGTGGAGGCGAGCAGAGATCTTGTTCATCTCCAGCAGAGCACAGGAGTCGGCCTGGCGGTGACTGGAAGGTGAAGGTCAGGATGTGTCCCAAAGGCAGCAGGAATTTATCCACTCTGTGCTGAGCTTGGAGTGCCTGCAGTGGATTGTGGCAGAGCTGTTTCTCCTCCTGCTGCTGCCTGGCTGATGGAGCTGTGTCCCACCAGCTTGGACAGGGCTTGGAGCAACTTGTCTAATGAATGAGATCCCAGCCTGGGGCAGGAGAATTGGAATGGGATGATTTTAAAGGTCCCTTCCAACACAGACAATCTGTAATGCTGTGATTACTTCTCCTAAGCTGCAGCGAGGGCTGAGGGGAGCTGAGCAGGAGGAAGGCCGGCCACCCTGAGCACCCAGGGCACCCCTGGCCATCCAGGTCCCAGCTGGACACCTCTGTTGTTTTGCCACAATGGCAGATGTGGGTTTGAACCCCAGACTGCCTGCCCAGGTTTGCAGGGGCGCAGCCCATGGGCAGCAGGACTGCCTGCCCGTCCCCTGCCTGTGCCCTGCACCTTTATAAACGGGGGATGTAGGCGGCAATCATGCCTGACCTTCCAGCTGCTGGGGAATTATTTGCCAAAAAAAGTGCTTGTGTCCCTCCTAAGCGTGTCCCTTCCTGCCCCAGCCTGGATGATGCAGCAGCAGCACCAGGGCCTGCCCAGTGACTGGCAATTATTTGCTTCCAATAAACTGGCTCTGCTCAAAGTGAGCTCCAGAGTGTGCATGCTCAAGTAGAGATTTAAATGCTGTTACAGTGTTTCTGATAGTTTGGTAGTTTTGCTGCAATTGATAGTTTACTGTTTCTGATAGTTCAATTGCAGCAAAACTACCAAATCGTTACTTTAAAAGTTGGGTTTTAATTATGCAGGGGTATAAATAAAAGAGGATGGCATCTCCTGTACCAAGCAGAGACTGAATTGAGGTAACCAAGTCCAGTTGGCTGTAGCTGCCCCAGAAAGGGGGATTACAAGCAGGGTGAAATCCCATCAGCAGTATTTCCTGCCTCTTTAATCACAGAATCCCAGAATGGCTTGCATTGCAAGGGACCTTAAAGTTCATCCTGTTTCACTCCCTGCCATGGCAGGGACACCTTCCCCTGTCCCAGCTGCTCCCAGCCCCAGTGTCCAGCCTGGCCTTGGGCACTGCCAGGGATCCAGGCGCAGCCCCAGCTGCTCTGGGCACCTGTGCCAGGGCCTGCCCACCCTGCCAGGGAACAATTCCTAATTCCCAATCTCCCATCCAGCCCTGCCCTCTGGCCATGGGAAGCCATCACCCCTTGTCCTATCCCAACAGGCCCTACTGAGAAGTTTGTCCCCATCTTTCTGACAGGCCTCCCTGCTGAAGTGGTGCCTGGCACAGGGTGACAGCTGGGGAGGGCAGTGGCCTGGGCTCTGTGGGCACGTTCCATGGCACAGGGGCCGTGTCCAGCCCGGGGGGGTTACAGGGTGCTGCTACATTAATGCTGCAGGCACAAACCATCCTGGGAGTGAATGTTTGGGTGCTCCACTTCTGCCAGGCGAGGAGCCCCTGCCACTCTGGAGGGTTCAGTGACCTGAACAAGGAGAGTGGGCTTGTCTCTACATGATGAGCAGTTTTCTGTTGTGACCAAGTCATGCAATCTCACGGCATAAAATAACCATCATTTATAGCCATCATTTCATTCAGAAATGGTCTCACTTTGGATTATGAATGGTGCTGACATCTCTGTCTGGCTGTACAGACTGTACTGGCTTTCTGGGCTGTCATTTAAAGACACCTACATTCTTGGTTGTCTCTGTTTAAAAACAGCCTCTTGGAACAAAAATATTTTGTTCCAAATTATGTTGTTTCAACAGCTTAATCCCTTCCGAGTTAAACCGTCATTTAACAGCAGGTTGTTGCACTTTTTCAGTAATGAGGAAGGACTTTGGAGGCTCCTCTGTGTCAGGAAACCCACGGCAGTGGCTTTGTGCTGCTCTTGGTGAGAGGTGTGGCACTGAGTGGATGCCTTCAGCTCCTCTTCAGTGCCCTCTGCTAACGCTTACCAAAGTGTCCCTCTCTGTGACACCACCAAGACACTCCTCCCTTGCCTCAGGAAGGGTCCTTCCTTCCTGCTGGTTGGAAAGAAAGCAATGGCTGGCAAGGAGGGGAATGGGAATGTAGCATCCAAAACCCACTGGTATTTGGTCTGTACCTGTTCTCCATTCCTTTGTCTCTTCTTCGTGGCTCTCCTGTACAACATTTTGTTATTATTGAGAAGGCCCACATGCTTCATTGACGGTGTGTTCTCTGCAGAAGTGTCTCTGGAAAGCCAAGGCAGCGAGCTTTGCCCAGTCAGAGTCAGTGTTTCAGGGCAGAATCTGTCCCAGTGCTGTGTTAGCGCAATATTTCCCGTGCCAGGCCAAGGGCATAAATTCATGCATTTTGGAGACATGAATTGCAGTTGTGAGTTTCAGCATTTCAGAGGATTTGCTTTTGCCAATATCCAGGCAAGATACCATGTCCAGGCCTTGGTGGCCTGCAGTGAGACTTGGCATCGAAGGGCAGAGTATCATTGTTGTTGACCCTGCTGTTCTGAAGGAGTAGTGGCTGCCTTATGTTACCAAATACAGCTGAATGTGGGGAGACTGAGAAAGGGGAGTAGAGTTGTGTCTTTGTGAACCTGTGCAAGTTATCCACCCAAGTCAAGGTGTTCAGGTTTGGAATGAAAAACTGGAAAATCAGCCATGCATATACAGTGAGAAGAAAGGCAGCTTCATAGCTCCCTAGGCTAATCCAGATCACATCCCTCCTCTGGCCTCACCAGCCTGCTGATGCAGTAAACTGCTTTGTGGGATAAAACTTACAACATCTTAGAGCAAAACTTTGTGCAAAGAGTTCATAGAGATAGAGGTTGTGATCCCTCTACCTTTTCTTGGAGAAGAGTAGGACACCTTGCCAGATTTCTGCACTGCTGTTATTTTTTTCAGTGGCAGAATTGGCTGCTTGATCTTAAAAGTCAAGAGAAAGTGTTGAGTTCTCCGTACTGAAGTTGTGGGATGTTGGGATCTTTTGAGTTCCCAGAGAAGCACCTTTCAAAGCTCCTGACTCTGTTTCTTTCCCTCCCTGTCCTTCTCGCCCCAATTTAGGTCTGGATTGTTCTGTCTGCCGTCATCCTTCCCCAAGCACGAGGACCCCCCAGCCGGCGCCTGCGCCAACGGAGCTGCAGATGGAGCCGCCGACGGCGGGGGTGCCGCGCGGGGCGAGCCGGAGCCGCGGCCCGCTGGCCACCAGCCCGCCAAGGGCAGCGCCGAGGAGCAGGTGCCGCCGCTGCTGCCGGCGCCGGACGGCCTCCCGCCCTACCCGCCCTACTTCGAGGGAGCCCCGTTCCCCCGGCCCCTGTGGCTGCGGCACACCTACAACCAGTGGGTCCCGCAGCCGCCGCCACGGACTATAAAGAGGACGAGGAGGCGTTTGTCGCGCAACAGGGACCCGGGCAGGCTCATCATGAGCACCATCAGGCTGCGGCCCCGGCAGGTGCTCTGCGAGAAGTGCAAGAACACGCTGAACCCCGAGGATGCGAACGCGCCGCGGCAGAACGCCAAGACCAGGAGGAAGCTGAGCATTCAGGACAAGGAGCAGAAAAAGCACGGCGACTCTGACTACGTGGAGAGAAGGAACAAAAGAGAGAAGAGGGAGGATGACAAGTTTTCTGGGGAACTGGTGCATCGAACACCAGTTATAAAAATATCCTACAGTACTCCACAAGGGAAAGGAGAAGTGGTAAAAATCCCTTCCCGGGTTCATGGCTCGGTCAAACCGTTCTGTCCGGAGCGAGCGTTGCAGAACGGAGCCGGGGACCAAGAGGAGAGCAGGGACTCTGAACAGTGCCGACAAACCAAATGTTTAATGGACAAGTCAGCAGGCAGCCAGCTTGCTACCATTCCAAAACTGAAGCTCACACGGCCAGTGCATTCCAGTGTGGATGTCCCACCCCCAAAGATAAGGCTGAAGCCCCATCGCATCAACGATGGTCAGAGTGTTTCAATTTATAAGGCAGAACTGATTGACGAAATCAATGTCCTCCAGAACAGCAGGGAGTCCAATCCCGAAGCGTTTTACAACGATGAGTCCACCGACAGAAGTTTGGCTGAGATGTCTTCAGGCAGTTCAGGTGAAGATGATGACTTTAAAAGGTTTCCCCAGGGTAAAGATGGACATGATAACTTGGCTTTCCTCATGAATTACCGTAAAAGAAAAGCAGATTCTTCTAGTTTGTCGGTGTGTAGCAATGACAGTCTAGATGAATCCAAGTCTTCTAGTTCAGAAGTGACATCACCAGAACTGTGTGACTTTTTGCCTGGTGATGATGCCTCTGTCTCTTCATCTTCAAAAGATGAGCGTAAAATTGTGCCACCACTGACAGTCAGACTGCACACCCAGAGTGTGTCTAAATGTGTTACAGAAGATGGAAGGACTGTTTCAGTGGGGGATATTGTCTGGGGTAAAATTCATGGGTTTCCGTGGTGGCCAGCACGTGTTCTTGACATAAACCTCAGCCAGAAGGAAAACGGGGAACCTTCGTGGCGAGAAGCTAAAGTGTCATGGTTTGGTTCTCCGACAACTTCGTTCTTATCTGTTTCAAAACTCTCTCCTTTCTCGGAATTTTTCAAACTGAGGTTTAATCGCAAGAAGAAAGGCATGTACCGGAAGGCAATCACAGAAGCTGCCAAGGCAGTCAAGCACCTGACTCCAGAAATACGAGATCTCTTAACACAGTTTGAGACATAACTTTGCCTC
The DNA here is from genome assembly GCA_013397155.1 of Irena cyanogastra. Taxonomy (NCBI): domain Eukaryota; kingdom Metazoa; phylum Chordata; class Aves; order Passeriformes; family Irenidae; genus Irena; species Irena cyanogastra. The sequence continues at coordinate 464,101 of VWZV01004901.1, read as the reverse complement.
CAGTATCAGGTGAGTGACTGCTACACTAATGTTTGCCATGAAAAGCCTCCTGGTGCTTTTTTTAATCTGTATTCCACTATTTGTTTGCATTTGTTTTTCCATTAAATCTGAGATTGGCAATTGTGAAATTTGCGTGCTTGGCTGTTAGTTGGTGGGGGTAATTTCAGAGATGGAGAGAAGCTTTAATTCCAAACTCTTTGGGGACCATGGGAATTGGAGCCCCTATTCCCAGAGGGAAGTGCAGGCCAGGCAGGATGCTGTGAGGAATCAAAACTGATAAACCTGTAGCTGTGTGCCTGGAAGACTTAACAGCACCTAGGCTTTCAGTTTCCTTGGGTCAAAGAACTAAAACTTTCACTGGAATTAAGATGACATTTATCATATGTATGTGCTGGTGCCCAGCAGTTTTTACCTGTAACAGTTTAGGAGCCCTTTGCTCCCCTCCTTCTGATCCCTCTGGTTTGGATTTCTTATGAAGGCCTTTTACAGCTCCTCAAAATGATTGTACCAAAAACTGTCTTTGTGGAACAGTATTTCAATATCTCTCACAATACTTGGGGTTTGGTTTGTACCTAAATTTTCAGTGTTTCTCTGGGGAATGGCCTAGATCAATTGAAATTCCTTTGGGCTTCACCTCTGTGTGTGGACATTAGGTGGGAATGGAAACGAAACGTGAGAGCTGATTCTTTGGATGGGTTTCCCTTTCTCATCAAACAGTCTGCCTGGGATGAAAATTTGGTACCCAAAAATACAGGATGTGGCATGACTGGGAGTAAAAGTCCACGGGAAAATCCAGTGTCTTGGATGAAACCTGGAATCATTTCACAACCTTTCAGTCATCACTGTCCAGACAAGACCTCAGTGGTGACAGTATTAGACAAGGGGGGATTAACTTTTTGTCGAAAAGCAGAGGTATCACTGGGAAGAGCCTTGTGTCAAAGGCCATGCTTTATGCAGTGTGGTTCGTTATGGTGTCCCCTGAATGCTCTGCTCTGTTTCATGCTTGAAGGACTCTGTGTGAGCAAGCCAGTACTGCTTGCCTGGACTCTTCTTTATCTGAACTGTCATAATGCAGTGGGACTGGGACAGTCAGTGCTCATGTAATCCTGATGGGAAAATGGGATTTTTTCATACCCTCTGTCATGGGACTTCACTCCTTGCTTGAGTGTGATGAAGGACTTGCTTTGCTTGGGTTATGACTCCATCTCAGCAAGCCTGGCTGGAGCAAATAACCAGAGCATGACATATTCATGCTGTGTACTCAGGGTGTCTGGACAACTGCAACAGCAACATTTCAGCTTCCTTCTTGATCTTGCCCATAGAACTGCTGCTTAACTCTGGCTAAGGACTTTATTCTATCAAGAGTGTTTGGATTGGACCCAAATTCCTATTAGCTAGATCAGGAGTATAAATAAACCTGCTGCCCACAATGCACTGTCCTTGCCAGTGGAAGAGTCCTGGCCAATCCATGGCTCCTGTCTGGACAGTGCTCTGGTTAAAGGAGCAGCAAACTTCATCCTCTGAGCTGTCTTCACTGTGTGTGTGAGCAGTTTGGGACAAAGGTAGTGAATGTCAGCACTGTTCCACCATTCCTGACATCTGTCCTTGCCTTTGTGGGTCCTGGGTGGGCTGGCATGGCCTAGCTGCAGGAGAAGGGACAACTCAAGAAGCACTTAATGCTTCAGATCAGATTGGCTGTGCCTGTCAGTCCAGGGGAATGGGAAAGCTGTGGCCAAGAGCTGGGAGTCAGAATGGGAGGGTGCTTGCCCCTGCACGTCAGCCTGCAGAGAGTGCTGGCTGCTGGCACACGCAGGACCTGGCCAGGATGGGGGCACAGGCTGCAGGGCAGGGAGGAGGAGGAGAAGCAGCCCTTGCTCCAGAGACACGGTGGGATCTGAGCTACAGGTAAATGGGGGGAAAGAAGACCATCTGGAGAACATGTGGATAAGAGAATGATGGGATGGCCTGGATTAGGCCAAAACTTTCCTTCCCTCTGTGCTCTTAAGGCAAACCTCTGCATTTGTACATGGGTATACACATTTTGCAGATATCACTGTTTTGTTGGCCTCCTCCAGCTGGCTTTCCACAGGGGATTTCCTGCCTTACGTGTCTGAGCTGAGCTGCCAGCACAGTCTGCCAGGCTGAAGACTGCATGACTGTTAGATAAAGAACTGCAAAACTAGAAAAGCAGAACTACTCAACTGCCTGTGTTCCACATGTCACATTTACCTAGTTTCCCAATTAGACCAGCATGTCTGGAGTTTTGGTATATCACTTATAAAATTTCTCATTATTTCAGAGCATTGTCTGTACCTAATTCTCTCCTTGCAGGAGCACTGAATTTGTTGTTTTCCTTGATTTTCCACAAGGTAAAACTGAAATGTTTCCTTCAGCTGCTCATTGACCTTTCCTGAAGGATGGCATGAAGGGGTTTGGGCTGGAAGGGACCCTGAAATCCATCCCATTCCACCCCCTGCCATGGCAGGGACACCTCCCACTATCCCAGGTGGCTCCAAGCCCCATCCAGCCTGGCCTTGGACACTTCCAGGGATGCAGGAGCAGCCACAGCTGCTCTGGGTAACCTGGTGGTATTGCATGGGAACGCTACAAAATCCATCATACTGGGGCTTCCAGCAGCGGTGCAAAGGGTTTTGTCATCACAAGGAGTCCATGAGATGGCTTCAAAGCTGACACCGCTCATGCTGATCCTGGCCACAGCAGAAGTTTTGTCACTGGTGACACTTTCCATTGTGAAACTTTCTGTCTTCTGGCATGTGATGTTTTCTGCAGAGGATAGTTACTGGAAAAAATGTACAAACACTGCAGGTCCTTTGTGGATGCACAAAACAGGAAAAATTGGATTTTTTTTTCCTTTTAACTTGGTTTGAGATGGAAAAGCAGGTAGGATCACTTCTTGTTACTGCTTTGTCCTTGGGGTTTCTTTGCAAGGAAAGTACTAGTCAGGTAATGACAGGGTTTTAATTAAGTAAAACAAGTTTCTGGAAAAACAACAGGCAGAATAGCAGCCTGTAGAACTCAAACTTGTAAGGCTTAGTTTAGAGTAGTGCCAGGAGAGACATGTCTGCTCAGCATCTTCTGGGGCAGCTCTGTAGCCTCCCTGGTGTGTGACACCAAGGAGCCAGCTCAAGGCACAAGGAAAGCAGTTGCCCCTGGCTTGGAGTGACAGATGTTTGCCTTTCCCGTAAGGAAAGCCCACCCGAGGGCTGGGAAGGGGGAGCAAGGACCCTTGGGCTGGTGTCACACACGTTTTATTGGAATGAGCTGTGCCTTGGGCTGGGGCACAGGAGGGAGGGAGACCTGTGTGTCCAAAGGCCCCCTGCCCTGCACCAGGAATGCATCGTGGGTGGGATCAGGGACTTTACAAGGAAAGGAGCGCGTGTTGCTCCAACCCTGCTGTGTGGGGAGAGTGTTCCTGCAGGGACAGGCCCTTGGCAGGGCTGGGTCTGCTGCTCTGTGATCCTCCTGAGCAGCTCCTCCTGGCAGACGCCCCCTCGCTGCACACAGACGTGCAGTAAACCTCTAGTAAAAACTGCTGGTAGGTTTTCATCCACATCTCTGCATGAAACAAGTTTCCAAGACGTATATTCCTTTGCTTTTTCAGTCTGGAAATCCTTTGTTCTTCCTCTCTCTCACCTGTCCCCAAGCTGTGACTGTGGAACCATTAAACTTGCAGATGCTGAAGGCTTTCATTTTAACTGCTATGAGCTTAATAGACCCTCAGTACATCAAGCCATCCATCACACTGCTGCTATGTGCAGCAAACTCAGAGCTGGCTGCATGCTCACTGTCTACAGAAACCACTAATGTAAAACCTGGAACAGCACGTTGTGACTTCACCTTCAAAGGTGTTGGGAGCTGTGTCTGTCCATGCAGCCAGTGCTGCTGCCAGCAGCTTGTGAAGCAGCACAAATCACTCCTCTTTTCCTCTTACCTACTCTCTTCTGCTCTACCAGTGGCACAAAAATACTGGACCTTGATATAAAGTGATGGGGATGATTGGTGTGATAGCTATATTTTTTAACACACCTGCCTGGTCACTTGGAATATTTCAGCGCAGGAGATGAATTATTGAGATTTTTCTTGGCCTGCTTTCTAGATGCTTCAGTCCACTAAAACCAGGCATCCAACCTAATTACTGTTTCCCAGTCTTCCTGCAAACAGCTTGGAGTCAGCGTCTCTGCATGCTAATACAAGGTGGGAAAACAAGTCCAATATAGACTGTGCTGCATTTTTGTGTGCCCAGCGCTGATGGTCGGAGCTGCACGTCAGGTGCCATCCCACTGATCTTCCCATTCCCAAAAGCACTGGGCCATTGTGCCCAGGGGCTGCCTTTGGAGACACCCAGGTCCGTGCTGCCCTGTCCCCTCTCCATCCGCTCTGCTCCCAGGAGTATTCTTTGGAAATGCCACCGGGCCATACATTGTGCTATTTCTGACTGCACCTGCGCCGCACGGTGCCCGGGAATGCGATCGGCTTTCAGAGCTGTAACTTCAGCTGCTGGGGGAGATTGTATCCACCCAAGGGCTTAGCAGCTCCCTTGGGGGCACAGGGAGCTTCTCCCGGGCCTGAGGGTCTCCAGGCTCCAGCTTGAGGCCTCTGCTGGTTGTGCTGGCCGAGCGTGGCCACAGTGGGCAGGGCAGGTGGGTGTCCCCCAGCAGTGTCACCAGCCCTCAGTGCACCCAGTGCCTGCAGGATCCACAGGGATCAGGGGCTGTGCCGGAGTCTCAGGGCACGAAATGAGGGAGATGTGTGGACAAAGAACCTGGAAGTTGGTTTCTCTGAAAACTTAGAAATAAAGTAAAAACAGATTTTCTGTATGTCTTCCTGAATTGCATTTATTTACTTGTTTGGTTTTTGAACTCAAGTGGAGGTGTCTGAATTGTGGCTGCAATTCCCCTTTTGCCAGCAAGCATGGAGAGCAGCAGGGTGGGAGCCAAGGGGCACCCAAGGGAGTTCTCTGGTCTCCCAGGCAGGGCTCAGAGCTTCTCCTGCCCGTGGTGCTTAAGCAGGTATTTGTACAGTATTGAGCACCTCCAAGGTGCACTTACAGAAAGGCTACTTGGGCCAAAAAGGAATAGGGGATTTTGGGGGACTTGGTGGTAGCTCTGTGTAGGGCAGGGTGCCTGTGCTCTGCAGGTGAGGAACAAACAGGATCTTCACACAGCAGCCGTGCACTGCTAATGGCACGTGCAGCTGCTTGGCTCATGGGCTGCCTGACACAATGGGTGACACAAATTGAACAATCATAGATGGATCTGGGTTGGAAGATACCTTAAAGATAATTTTGTTGCACCACCTGCCATGGCCAGGGACACCTTCCACTATCCCAGGTTGCTCCACGGCGCATCCAGCCTAGCGTTGAACAATTGAGTATTTCTCATTTTCATGTTCAGGTGTGAAAGGTAGGACTTTGATCCCAAAAATTGATGTGAAGGCTCTTAACGTTGAAAAACGTACAAGCTGTTGTTTTTCAGCCTGGATGTGTTCTGTTTTATCCATAAGCTGCCATCAGTGGTGCTGGCATCAAGGTGAGCAGGAGTGTGTGGGCAGAGTGACAAGCCCTGCCCCTGGCTGTGAAAGGCTTACGGAGCTGCTCGCCTGTCAGACTAGCTGCAGACTAGATGAGCACGAGCTGGGATGTGCTGGCTTTGGCTGGGCTACAATTAGCTTTCTTCACAGTGACTGATTTGAGGCTGTGTTTTGCATTTGTGCTGAACACAGGGTTGATAAAATAGAGATGTTTTTGTTATTGCTAAACAGGGCTTGCACAGAGCCAAGGCCGTTCCTGCCCCTCGTACGGCCATGCTGGGGAGGGAGCTGAGGGTGTGTGGAGGTTGGGAGGGGACACAGCCAGGACAGGTGACCCCAACTGGCTATTCCAGTCCATATGACATCATACTTAGTATATAAAGTGGGGGGAAGAAGGAGGAAGGGGGGACATTTGGAGTGATGACATTTGTTTTCCCAAGTCACGGTTAGATGTGACAGGGCCTTGTTCTCCTGGAGGTGGCTGAACACCTGCCTGCCCGTGGGAGCAGGGATTTAATTTCTTGTTTTCCTTTGTTAGTGTGTGCAGCTTTTGCTTCCCCTATTAAGTTGTCTATCTCAACTCATGAGTTCTCCAGCTTTTGTCCTTCTAGTTCTCTCCCCGATCCTGCTGGTGGGGGAGGGAGCAAGCGGCTGCGAGGTTCTTGGCTGCTGGATGGGGTTATACCTCCACATGGGGCCTGGTTTATTTTATTTAAATCTGCTTGCTGCAGCTGTTCTGTGTGCTGTCTCTACCTGTACAGAACACATGGGCTCTGCATTAGCCAGATAATGAACTCTGCACATCCTGAGATTACATGCAGCTGAAAGAGGCTTCTGGTGTCCGGCAGCAAGGGCACAGATGGGGCTTAATACCTCGGCTCCTGGGTCTGCAGCCCTGTGCCCCACGGCCACAGCTCCTGAGTCAGCTGCGAGTGCTCTCTTGCTTCTCCTGGGGCTTTCTCTGACGGAGCAGGAGCAGGAGCAGGAGCAGCAGGACCCTGCCATGTGCACGGGTGGCAGTGTCCCTCTGGTGCGTGAGGGCTGTGGCTGTGGCTCCTGCCCGCCCCAGGGTGCCCGTGGGCAGCAGAAGGGTTCCCCTCCCTGCGGATGCCCGTGCAGGTGAAGGTGACCCCACCTGAGTGGGAGGCTCCCCGGTGCCAGAGCTGTTCCACCTGAGCCTGCTCTGCCCCGCATTAGCCAGTGTCCTCCAGCCTGGTCACTGCCTGCATAGCCTGGCAGGGAGGAGCAGGTGTTAATGACGGCTCTTCTCATTAAGCTGATGAATTTCTAAAGGAGCGAATGCCTTCGCTGATGTACCAGTTCCTGTTTCATCTGCAATAGTCCCTGCTAGTGCAGGATCAGCCAGCCTGGGTTTCTTTATGAACTATATTTCCTGTGTGCTCTCTGCAGCCGAAGAAATGAATTGTAGCAAATTACTAGTTTGACTTCCCTCGTGAGTGATGACTTGCTTTGTTTTGATGCGAGCCATTTATTCATGTGGAAAACAGTCCTTCGCAAAGGCAGAAACCCTCAGTGCAGGGTTTGTCCTAGGGATGCTTGGATGATGGAGTTTGAGAACTCCAGTGTTGGAGAATGTAGCTGCCAGCCTGCTCAAGTCAGCTGGGTTCTGGTGCCTTGAGAGCTGGAGACAGTTCCAAAACTCATCCAGTGGGCCAGAGATGGGGATCCCAGCTGCCACCCTTTCCTTCCTCCTGCGAGAGGAAGGCACAGGAGGGAAGGGCTTTACCACTTGGCTGCTAGCAACTTCCTCCAAGGAGAGGTGGCTGGAGAAACACTGATTTGGTGATGCTCAATTACAGCCTGCTGTTAATTGCTTTATGATTAGAAAATAATCCTCAAAATAAGCTGCTTGGGCACACTTGGGGTGCTGCAACCTCCAAAGATAAATTGTCTTCTGCTCTCTGCTGCTGCTGCTCAGCCTGGATTTATGAATGGCTTTATTGGATACAAAACTTCATTTTTTAAATTATGAACAAGCACTTGGCTTCAGGGGAGCTGCCTTGCCTCTCCTTTGGACACCCAGCTTAGCACTCAGGCTGTCCTGAGTCAGCCCACACGTGTTTTGTTAGTTACTCACACATGGACCAAGGCAGCAGTGATGCCTGGAATGTGGGACATCAGCTGCTACTCCATGCTGGAAGTGGTTTTTTAAACATAAATTTCTGAAGCTTTCCAGAGGTGAAGTGAGAGTGTACGAGGGGCTGTCACTGTGCGGCCCCTCTTGGACACAGGAGAACTCCTGTGTGTGCACAGACACCAGGGCTCTCCTGTGTGTGCACAGACTCCAGGGCTCTCCCGTGGGTGGCTGTGCCCCTCTTGGACACAGGAGAACTACTCTGTGTGCACAGACTCCAGGGCTCTCCCAGGAGTGGCCATGCCTCTCTTGGACACAGGAGAACTCCTCTGTGTGCACAGACACCAGGGCTGTCCTGTGTGTGCACAGACACCAGGGCTCTCCTGTGTGTGCACAGACTCCAGGGCTCTCCCGTGGGTGCCCGTGCCTCTGGAGCCCAGCTGCAGGGCTCTGCAGGTACAGGTGCCCACCCAGGCACAGGGACCAAGCTGCATGCTGAGGTTCCAGCGTTCCAAGCCGAGGAGCATCCAGCTGGTTTAAAGCAGCTTGCTCTGTTTCTGGAAGCCCCAGCTTTCTGCTCCCACAGGACAGAACCCCTGATATTTGCCCTCAGGGAGTTCCCGGAGCAGCTGAGGTTTGGTCCCAGTCCCTGTCCCCATGGAGAAGCCCCTTGTGTCCTGGCAATGGCAGGACCCTTCCCTGGGACCTGTTTGGCATGGTACTTCTGGTGTGTTCCTTTCTTCCTCCCAGTGAGGAATCCCAAAGAATCCAACCACCCGAGGGCTTGCTGTTACCTCCTTAGCCAGGAAATGCATTTTTTCCTGTTTAGACAAGATCTTCTCACTCTGTAATGTCTCTAAAGGGTCAGTGCTTTCAAGGCCACTTGAGGCATATTGTTCCAGGTCCCTTGGCCTCAGGAAGGCTTTCCTAGGTGTAAGGTGATAAGCCTGCAAGTGAGATTGTTGTGTGTTCTTGAAAGTCTCTCTGTTCATCAGAAGACAAATAGATTCTCCTGCAAGATTAGGTATGAATTTGTACTCTGTTGGCTGCAGGTAATAGAGCCCTGGGGTGAGACCTCGAAGTTTCTGCCAAATACTGAAGGAGTGTATGAAACCTGATTGCAGGTTTCCTTCTCTGGAATACAGCTTTTGGGACAGATGTTCCTGGGTATTGAATCAGCTCTTTGCATTCTGCATTGTGTGGGCAATGCTGAGGATCATTCTGGATGCTGAGTCTGAGTGAATCAGTGTCACTTTGGGTCCCCTGCCTGCAGAAGCAGTGCTGCTGCCATGTCAGCAGCTTTGGAGATGTGATCCTCTTCCTGTGTTTGGTGTTCTTGGTTCATTGTGTTCTGTAAGTCAGAAACCTCAGCTGGGGGTGGTTTGAAGGTTTCTGATCTGCTCTTTTATGGAGTTAATGCTGTGTGTCAGGAGCACAGATCCAAGCTGGTGTCTCCTGCACTTCCAGCTCAGCTGGAGTTGATGTGGTTGGTGTGGCACCGACTTAGGGCTGGTTGTTTTGTGCTGCTGGAGCTGCATTGCACTGGAGCGAGGTGCAGTGGTGCTTCTGCAGCCGGTCAGTGCCAGTGGGGCCTCGTGCCGTTCTCTCCCTTGTTCTGTACCACCGAGTTGTTCCAGGTGTCTTCTCGTTTCTTCGCTTGAAGGCAAGTGGATTCTCCCCTTCAACTCTTCCAGGGCTTCTGCACTGTAGCCTGGCTTCCAGGGCCAGTGTAAGTCTCTCCTGCATGCAAGGGTACAGGTGAGGACTCCCCTAGTTTTTGCTAGGCATGTTGTTCTCCAGAAGTTGCATCTTACCCAGGTCATCAGCCCTGAGCGCAGGGCACTGGTGGCTGTTGCGAGGGCCGGTGACAGCAGTGTGGCACACGAGGCTGGGGAGGGACGCTGGCTGTCCCAAGGGCCCCGCAGTGCCACTCCCTTCTGTGGGGCAGGGCAGGGGCAGCAGCGCCAGGGCTGGCTGCTCTGCCTCGCCGGGCACTGCGGCCATGGTCAGCAGCTTGAGCACTTGCAGGTACTTAGAAAAGCTTCTGTAGGCCGCTCTCAAGGGGAGAATAATCCTATTTTGTAGATTGTGTTCGGAAAGTGGAGGCAGATGTTCTTCATGTGGCGCGCTCCGTGGGGACTTGTGGTGGATTAACCTACAGTAACCCACCTGAACAGGGACCCCAGAGTCTTTAAGCCAGACTGGAGATTTATTATCATCACTGAAATTCATATCGTGTTGGTCTTGGGGAAAATTCTCACTCTTACTTTGGGTTTGTTAGCCTGACGGCTTTCTTCCCAAGCTGCAGCCGCTGCTGGTTGTGCCCGCTGGGCCAGCTGGGAGCAGGAGAATTCCTGGCTATATTTAGAGGGAAGCCACAGCGTGTGCCTTGCCGCTTTGTCACAGTAACCTCTCCCTCTCTGGCTTTCTTCAAGGTAACAGAAGACGAGCACAGCTGTTCTCCTAGAGGGTCACCGAGTCTGTAACGCCCGGACGTGCTCCCAGGAGAACGGGGCGGCCGCCGTGCGCACGGCACGAGGATGAGGAGGATGAGGCTCCTGGGCAGAGCGCTCCGCGTGCCACCGGGACAGGGACAGGCACTGGGACGTGGAGCTGGGAGGCTCTTCTGGTGTGAGGCAGGGAAGGCTTAAGGATATCGTACCCTAGGATGAGAATCTGACCAGTCAGATGGCAGTGAACTAGGAGAACAGCAAAAACCACAACTCGGAATGTATTTATTACTTAAAAGCTAGCTATTCTTGATAAAATTCCCCAGAGTATTGCTGCTGCTTATTTTACTTACAGATTTCACACACTTGTTAATTTTAAAGCTACCGAACTTTTATTCAATACTGTACTCTGAGAAATGTAATTGGGTCAGGACATGCAATAGAATGAAATCGTTGTAGTGTCTTAAGTACAATGGACTCACTTTGTGTCTATTAAACCTTGGAAGATGTGCAACGCACAACAGTGTGGCTCTGATTGCATGTTAAAGCTTTCTCGTGTTGTTTACTGCCAGGCAGGAGAATCAGTGGTTCCAGGTACGTGAACAAGCAGTGCTGGGGACTGGGATGTCCTTGGGTCCTACCCGTGTGCTTTCCCAAGTCACCTGGAAGAGCAGCACAGCCTGCGCCTGCCCTTGCTGCTGCAGAGGGTTTGTGCTGAGCTGCTGACTCCAGCCAGGGAGGGAACCCATGCTCTGAACTGAATGTGAACATGCATATGAGCATGAAGTTGTATGCTCACACTCCGTGAGTGAGATATAAGGCCAGAAGGATCCTCCCCTTACGCACGACCAGGAGGTGATGCGGGGTTCTAAACCAGCAACCAAACAGCTTTTTTGCCAAATTCAAACGGTTCACAAACTGAAGTGACCTATGGACAGGATTTTGGAACTGTATCAGTTCATTTTTTGGGTTTGCATTAGGGTAAACCCTAACCCTAACCCTTTCCTTGGATTCCCTCAGTCCAGAGACATTAATTTGAGGTGATCTGTTGCTTCTGGTGCTGGAGAAAACAGTTCAGAGTGTCCCTGCTCAGTAAAGTGTTGTCTGGCTGTGGGAGGTTGCCTTGGAGCTGCAGGCTCTCTGCACTGATGCCGTTCCTGTCAGCTGGATCTGCTGCAGCAAGCACAGGGATGAACTCTGGCTGAGTTAGAGTGAGCGGGTCGGAAATCACACAGGCTTATGTTTTCCTGGTCTGTGCTGGTTCACACTGTGGTCTTCGAATGTCAGCAAGAGTAGTCAGAACTTCCTGTTTCAGCAACAGTGTCACAAGGAGAGCTCAGCACCAAAACCCTCCTGCTGAGCCTCAGCCCAGCGCTCACTAGGTGAAATCTGCATCCCTTGGAACAGCAGGAAGGCTGTGGTGTAGAACAGGAGATTGAACCAGGACAGCTGCTTCCCAAGGCCCGTTTTGGTCACCTCTGCAAACAAATCAATGCGCTTCCTGTTTTCCAAAAATAAGTGCAAGAAGGACAGCAGTATCTAGCAGGAGATGTGTTCCTGCACCTTGTGTGAAGCCTTTGTGCAGTGAGTGTTTACCCAGGCTGGCAGAGGTGCTCCTATGCTGGGAGTGCTCCTGGTCCAGGAGGAACAGCCCTGCCTTTCTTAGCCCCTGCCTGTCTGGCCTCAGGGGCTCTTTGTGAGGTTTTTTCTAGCATCTTCTCGAGCTAGGCCTGGGCTGACCTGATAGCTGTGAGGTGGTTTTTGTGTTTTCTGCTCACACAGTTGTGTATTGTACAGAATTCCTGCCCAAAAGTGCTGCCAAGCGTTTGGCTGTAGCATTACAGCAGGGAGCTGCGGGGATGTACAAGCAGCCTTCTGTTCACTTAAAAAATAATTTTAAAAGGCAAACAAGAATAACCAGGACCCTACTCCTCACTACTCCCAGGAAAAGCACTTGTCTGCTCCCATCTCCAGTGAAAGGCTGCTCCATCACACATGTGGAAAGGTTGCTCCAAGGCTGAAGGAGATGCCAAAAACAGTAGGTGAGTGCTGGCCGTGTACCTGAGCAGGCAGGCCATGGCACTTGGGTCCCATGAGCAAGCAGGAGCATTCTTCAGCTGTTCAGTCTCTGCTGGGTGTGAGGGAATTGTGTGGTACCTCACATGTGGGGCCACTGATTTTCTCTAGGTTTGGGTCATGAGATGGCTTGGGAAGGTTTGCTCAGGTCCGGTGTCCATCCTGTAATGCTGGAGTGGTCCCCAGGGTGGAGTTGTTTGAGGGGATGTCCATCTTTTCCCCACTGTCTGCAGTAAAGCCCCTGGTGCACATGAGCCCTGCCAGCTGTGTCACAGCACCGTGGGAGCTGCTGGCCGTGCCCTCTGCCCATGGGTGGGCACAGACAGGCGCTGGCAGCTCGTGCCCTCTGGCAGCGCTCTGCTCTGCGGGCTGATGGGGAGCGAGCACCCGTGCCATGCCAGAAACCCTCCCTGTCCTCCCTTGCAGGAGCCCGGCTGTCCTTGCACCTGGGTGTGTGACATTCCTGACATTGCTGTGCCCTGTGGAGAGCAAACAATGGGCTGTTCCTGCCCCAGGCTCTGCTGCTGAGAGCTGAGGGGAAATGCCAGTGCCAGCAGGAGAGAGGTTCCAAAGCTGGTTGCTGCCCTTTGTGCCAGGGGCGGGGCAGGGACCCTCCTGCAGAGAGCACTGAAATTGGTGTCACAGGTCTCCTTGTTTTTTCCTGTGTCCCTTGTGATGCCCGTTGGTCTGACAGCTGTCTGTCTGTCTCTCCTAACACCAGCTTAAAGAATAAAAAAGAGGAGTGCCATTTCAGTGCTGCAGGTGAGTCACTGGATTTTTGACACTGTACTAAGATCTGCCACAGAGAGTTCCAGTACAGACATGGTAACAGAGAAAATGGTGCTGGGGAGGCAGGGGAGTGCAGGGGACCCGGATCCTGCTCAGACTCAGCAGCTCAGTGCCAGAGGTGGGTTAAACCCCAGCCTTACACAGCACCAAACCACAGCCCAGCTGTGGGGGGGCTGCCAGAGCTGCCCCACTGCTCCTCGGTGAAAAGATGACTCAGGTTTTGGCAAGGAAAGGATGAATCTTGTAACAAATTGCTTCTTTGCCTTGGCCATTATGCAGATAAATGAAAATAATTTCTTAGCAAGTGCAAATGCATAAGCCAAGAGTACAGTGATGGTTCATTTCTTAACTGGTTTAAAAAATCTAATGTGGAAGATTCTAAATATCACTTTTAATAATGTGAGGTTGGAATGTCTTAATTCAGTCTTTTACTCTGTCAGAGTAGAAGCTGCATTGGGTTAAAAACCTGAATGTAACATGCAGGAACAGTGAGTGGTCTACAGCATTCTCTGTTTCTCTGTGCTCCCCATCCAGTCCCACCCCCTGCCACGGGCAGGGACACCTTCCTCTACACCAGCTTGCTGCAAGTCTCATCCAGCTTGGCCTGGAACACTTCCAGGGATGGGGCAGCCACAGTTCCCTGGGCAACCTTTGCCAGGGCCTGACCTCCCTCCCAGGGCAGAATTTGCAGTATCCCATCTGAGCCTGCCCTCTGTCAGTATGGAGCCGTTCCTCCTCGTCCTTCCCTCCAGGCCCTTGGCCAAAGACCCTCACCATTATCCAAACCTATCAGTATTCTTTGTAATAAGGCTCTTTACTAATATTCCAAATCTATAGATTAAATTTTGGAGTGGTGATGGCCAAACCATCATAGCACTTACTTCTGTCTAAACTTGTGATGTTTCCCTAAAGCTTCTCCTTGTCTCTCCTCCAGCTGCAAGATTTCTGTTCTCTGTTCCCTCTTTGGGCACTTCCAAGGATCCTGGGAAGCAGTTTCACATTGATCTGTCCTCCTCACCTGGCTGTAGCCTCACTGCAGTAATTCTTCCTGAGGCTGAAGTGTTCCTTCGTGAGGAAATGGAGTTTTAGATGTGAAAATAGCTTTATCCTGGCAAAAGAGATACCTGCTCTTCTGGAACGTGGGAATTTTCTTATTTTACTAGATCTTTAGATTATATACTGTCCATTTTTTTATTCCTGCCTGTAGCAGGGGACTTCCAAGCAGTCTCAGTGTGTTTTTCTCTGCGTCTCAGGATTTGTGGCTCTGCTGTTAGGCCAGGGAGCAACCTCATGCATCAGTAGCCAGGTGGGACCTGGGGTTCCCTGCCCCACACCTTTCTCATCCCTCAGCAGGGACCCTGAGGCCGAGATGCCCGGACCATCACTCCGACTGCCCCGGCTCCCCTCATCCTGGCGTGTCCCCCCCTGCCAAAGGCTGCTGGGGAGCCCCCTCTCACTGGAGGTGGCCCACGTGTCTGTGCCTGCAGCCTGAGCTCTGGCCGCACAGGGGGGACCAGCTGGACACAGGAATGGAGACGGCCGAGCATCGCAGGGAATTGGGCCTGGCTGCCCAACTCTCCAGGGTGGCTCAGGCATGCACCATTAAAGGGCAGCTTGCTCTAATCCAGTCAAATGTCTGTCATGTATGGAAAATACTTCCTTTCTCCTAAACTCTTTTTTTCTTAAGTGCATCTTATAAAACACTAAGTTGGGCAAGTTGTTTTTACAGCAGATTTCTGAGGGAAAGCACATAAACTGCAAGCTGGTTTGCATTAGGCACCAAAACCTGGAGCATTTGGCTTTGATAAGCAAGGCCCAACGTGGCTTGAAGCAGAACGTAGCTGAATCAGGGAATGCTGAGGGTGGCTGAGCTGTCTGTGCAGGACAGGGAAAGGGCTGGTTTTCCTTGCTGGAAGTCCTTGGTGCCAATGCAGTAACGCTGAAGGCCACGGTCAGTGGATGGAGGTGGCACGGGGGACAAAGCACTGGTCCCGAGGGGAGCAGGGGTCTGGTTTGTGGGGAGGAGCGGGGCCCGGCCGCGCCAGGGTTGGAGCCACTGCCCAGGGCTCGGCCAGCAGAGCCCATCCCTCTGTGTCAGATTTCCCCGTGTCCAGCCTGCAGCAGGGAAACCTTTTGGGGCCAAATCCCCTGAAATACAGCATCTTTCCTGAGTGCTTTTGCCCACTGTTTGGTGGAGGGGTGTCCCAGGGGCTGCCCAGGCGAGGCAGGGAACACACTGGCACACCTTTGGCTGGAATGGGGCTGCGCTGCTGCTGCTGCTGGCAAAGCTGGCACGGGGATGGTGTTCGGGCCACGGGTGGTGGCTGCTGAAGGTGAAGGTGGCTCTCCTGCTGGAGAGGCTTGGGCTGGGCAGCAGGGCCGGTGGGGAGGAGAGCGGAGGGGACGGGCAGGGGAGCCCTGCTCCGGTGGGGCCTGAAGTGAGGGGTGCCGGCTCTGCGGCTCGCACAGGCACAGGGGACAGGGCACAGGGAGGGGTGACAGCCTTGCAGCCCTCACGGGCACAGGGGACAGGGCACAGGGAGGGGTGACAGCCTTGCAGCCCCACACGGGCACAGGGGACAGGGCACAGGGAGGGGTGACAGCCTTGCAGCCCTCACGGGCACAGGGGACAGGGCACAGGGAGGGGTGACAGNGGCTCCGGGCTGGCTGGGGCGGGGATCCTGCCTGCTTTGATTCCGCTGATGACTCTTCCCCCGCCCCTTCATTTTGCTGCACGGCGTCGTTGCAGGAGCTGTAATGGTTCTGCGTGGTCTGAATTCGCTGCTGGGTGTGAGCTAATGAGCGCTCGGGGATCAGGCTCGGCTGGTCCGGGCGCTGTCACCCCGCCCGCCCGGCCCGGCCCGGCCCGGCCCGGCCCGGCCCGGCCCGGAGCCCCGCACGCAGCCTGCCTGTGGCAGTGACCGGTGGTGCTGGTGACACCAAGGTACCGCAGGCACCAACGTCTGTATCGGTGAGGTTTAAATGAGAATCCTCATGTTACTGCAGCCTCTCCAAACCCTAATTATTTATAATTTACACAGTTGAACCTCTGCTGCTAAAGAAAAATTGAATTTTCCCAGCGGCGCGGAGGCTTGGCTGATGAGTCACGGCGCTTCGTTAGCTAATCTTAGAGCCACTGTGAATTACTCACTGGCTGCTGATACACAGTAGGCTGAGAAAATGCTCGTTTGGAGTGGATAATTTTGGAATTTGGGTCTCTTCTCTGGCAGGAGAGGGTGTGAGTGTGCGGGGGTTCAAAGCCATTGTGTGGGTGCATGCTGGTCTCCCAAGGGGGTCCTGACATAAAAAGCTCAGAGCCTGTGCTGCTTTCTCCAGTCAGATCCACTGGTGAATTTCAGTGTGTGAGGATATTTGGAAATAACTCACTGTGAGCCCGTGCTGAATTAGATGGGTCAGGTAGTTGGGGTAATGGCCCTAGTGAGAGGGGTTTGTGGAGGACAGGGTTTATTCTGGGAACACTAAATGTTGAAGTTGGTAATGGGGGAGCACAAAAGTGAGTTTGGAGTGGGGTTCTTGGGGATGTCCCATATAGGGCCTGTAGATGGACTCGATGATCCTTGTGGCTCCCATCCACTGCAGGAGATTCTATGATTCTATGAATTCTGTAGTTTCTAGCTTTTCTCTGGAATTGATGTTTTCTTTCAAAGTCCCCCAAAAAGGTGTCTGAGGAAGCAAGATCATATATGTTCTCTGTGAAATGTCCATGTTCCCCCTGGAAAACATGACAGGATCATGAACCCAAAATCCCTGAGTGCTCCCTGGCGAGGCACATGTCCCTGTGGGCAGCCCCTGCCAGGCTCTGAGGGGTGATGGCCGTGGGCAGCTGTCAAACTGCAGGACCTTGCAGGACTCTTTGGGGTGGTGGGAGGCATTTCCTAGGGGAGCAGCAGGGAAATACTCCTGCTGCTATAATGATTTTTATCTTTCTTTTTATTATGGCTGGTATGTGTGTGTGTGTATGTGTGTGCACCAAAAATTTCATCAACATTTTCCCAAGTGGTTGTTCCCACCATGGCTTGAACTAACAAAGTTTATTACAGGTAATTTTTCTCCCTGGTGCCAGATGCTGTCAGCTGCTGATTTGTGCTGCCAGCTTGGCCTCAGGGGATGGTCCCTGACACATGAAACAGCTCTTGGTATGATAATTGCAGCAATTTCAAGAAACAGGAGTAGGGGTCTGGGCAGGAATTGCCTTTGGGAACATCTGTTTCACCTTTCTGTCTATGACCTCGTTCTGAAAGCATCTTTTCAATTGAAAAAAAGAAAAGCTTGTTCGGTATAACCCAGTCTTGGAGTGACTCACAGATGGCTGTAAGAGCTACACAAGTGTAACTCCTCCTGTACAAACGGTGGGAAGAGGGTGGTCAGGCTTTGGCAGGGGCCACCCAGGGAGGTTTGGAATCCCCATCCCTGGAGGTCTCCAAGGAGTAACTAGACATGGCACTCAGGGCTCTAGGCTGAGTGCCAAGGAAGGGATCGGGCACAGCTTGGACTCGATGGTGTTGGAGCTCTTTTCCAACCTCAGTGATCCTGGGATTCTAAGCCTGTGTCTCTGCTCACAGCCTGGTAACGCCCATTTCTGAGTTTCACAGAGCTGTAGCTGCACCAGGTTTGTGGCGTTCAGAGACCTGAAATCCATGACATTCCCAAGGGAAGGCCATGTTGCATGGCAAGGGCCCAACTCCATCTCNGATCATATATGTTCTCTGTGAAATGTCCATGTTCCCCCTGGAAAACATGACAGGATCATGAACCCAAAATCCCTGAGTGCTCCCTGGCGAGGCACATGTCCCTGTGGGCAGCCCCTGCCAGGCTCTGAGGGGTGATGGCCGTGGGCAGCTGTCAAACTGCAGGACCTTGCAGGACTCTTTGGGGTGGTGGGAGGCATTTCCTAGGGGAGCAGCAGGGAAATACTCCTGCTGCTATAATGATTTTTATCTTTCTTTTTATTATGGCTGGTATGTGTGTGTGTGTATGTGTGTGCACCAAAAATTTCATCAACATTTTCCCAAGTGGTTGTTCCCACCATGGCTTGAACTAACAAAGTTTATTACAGGTAATTTTTCTCCCTGGTGCCAGATGCTGTCAGCTGCTGATTTGTGCTGCCAGCTTGGCCTCAGGGGATGGTCCCTGACACATGAAACAGCTCTTGGTATGATAATTGCAGCAATTTCAAGAAACAGGAGTAGGGGTCTGGGCAGGAATTGCCTTTGGGAACATCTGTTTCACCTTTCTGTCTATGACCTCGTTCTGAAAGCATCTTTTCAATTGAAAAAAAGAAAAGCTTGTTCGGTATAACCCAGTCTTGGAGTGACTCACAGATGGCTGTAAGAGCTACACAAGTGTAACTCCTCCTGTACAAACGGTGGGAAGAGGGTGGTCAGGCTTTGGCAGGGGCCACCCAGGGAGGTTTGGAATCCCCATCCCTGGAGGTCTCCAAGGAGTAACTAGACATGGCACTCAGGGCTCTAGGCTGAGTGCCAAGGAAGGGATCGGGCACAGCTTGGACTCGATGGTGTTGGAGCTCTTTTCCAACCTCAGTGATCCTGGGATTCTAAGCCTGTGTCTCTGCTCACAGCCTGGTAACGCCCATTTCTGAGTTTCACAGAGCTGTAGCTGCACCAGGTTTGTGGCGTTCAGAGACCTGAAATCCATGACATTCCCAAGGGAAGGCCATGTTGCATGGCAAGGGCCCAACTCCATCTCTGCTCTGCTCTGCTCTGCAGAGCTCGGCTGGCTCTGATCAGGCTGCCAAACCAGGCAGAGCCAGAACAGAGGAGCCAAAGGAGCCAAATCTGGCTGTGTGGTGCAGTGGGAGGGACGGTGGGACACGGAGACCCCCCATGCCCAGGCCCCCATGTGTGTGCAGGGGCTGCTCCTGCCCAGCAGCCCTGTGTGGGGAGAAAACCAGCAGCTCTTGGACACAAACCGGTGTCCCCTCATTCGTGCATGCTGCAGAGGGGCCTGGAGGAAAGCTGGCGCTTAGCTGAACTAAACCTGCTCCGTAACATTGTTCTCTGCTGTGCCTGGTCCCAGCCTCACTGCCTGTGCCAGGGGCCTGCTGCTGCTCTCACCAGGGAGCTTTGCACACCGATTTAATGCATCCTTGTTCCAAGGTTAAACTGCTCTTCCTGTGACAGATGTTAATTATCGGCTGTAATTAACGGGTTCCCAACCCCCCTCCACTACAGATACTGGGGCTGAATTATGACCAGCAGTTTAGAGCAGCTCCTTGCACGGTGGTGATGGATGCTCTTTCTTGGGTGGTGCCACCAGCGTTTCCTTTATTAGGAACCACCAATGTCTCTCTGGGAATTGTGGAGCAGCATTCTGTTTAGAAAAGCATTTTTCGTGCAGGGCTTTGGGCTTTTCCCTTTGCTACAAGTCAGCAGACAAAACTGCTGTTTACCAGTGCTGCCCTTGCAGAACAGGACCTGCAGCCCTCTGTGTGAGGGTACAAGTGGCTGTGGCCAGAAATCAGGGCCTCCATCCTTGGGGAATTTACGGGCACAGCAATCATTCCTTCTGGAATGCAGCTTTGCATCTGCTGCAGAAGGAAAACCCAGACACATTTCACACCAAAATGGGTTACCCAGACTGCTGTTCCTGCTGGGTTTGGCTGAAGATGAATGCGGAATGTGCAGTGCTCTGAGCAGGGGATGCACAGCCCCAGCCCCGTGCCCAGCTCAGCGGGACCTCCCGGCCCTGTTCCTGTGCCAGTGCCACCGGGAGCCACAGGGCTGGCCTGTCCCTCTGTCCCACTCTCAGTGCCACCGGGAGCCTCAGGGCCGGCGGCTGCAGCCAGCCCAGGCGGCAGCGACANGGAGCCACAGGGCTGGCCTGTCCCTCTGTCCCTCTGTCAGTGCCACCGGGAGCTGCAGGGCGGGCCTGTCCCTGTGCCAGTGCCACCGGGAGCTGCAGGGCTGGCCTGTCCCTCTGTCCTACTCTCAGTGCCACCAGGAGCCGCAGGACTGGCCTGTCCCTGTGCCAGTGCCACCGGGAGCCTCAGGGCCGGCGGCTGCAGCCAGCCCAGGCGGCAGCGACATGGATGGGCCGGGAGCTGCAGCAGCCGCGGTGCCAGAGGGGGAAGGGCTGGGACTGACGGAACCGAAGGTGCAGCCTGGTCTGCAGAAACCGACCATAAAGAGAAGTGAGGTCATGCCGAGACACATCCCTGACCAATTGTGCTGTTTTCCTGTCTAGAAAATATGTTCTTACTGCTCCCATCCGCTGCAGGATCTCTGGCAGGAGCGCGGTCCCTGCTGCCAGCACAGGTCCCAGCCGTGCCCTCGGTGCCGGTGCTGGCACGGCATGCAGGAAGCACGGAGAGCTCGGCTCAGAGCTCAGCTCTGCCCAGAGAGCCCACAGCAGGTTCGGGGCTGTGTCACACCGCACAGGGGCCATGTCACATCACATCTTCAGCAAAACCGCACTGCCAGAAGGGATCAGACGGGATCTCTTAAAAACTTCCATGTCCCTGAGAGATTGAAAGCAGCTCTGCAGTATTGCAAATATTAAAATCTACAGTGGCAACACACCCTGGTCGCACTGAATTGCTTTAAAATACAGCAGCGAGCCATCACATTCCTGATGTCTTGGAGAGGAAGTGCCACTTAGGTCAATAAACATTTGTTTGCAGCAGAACTGAAAAACCAGACAAACACAGGGAGCCTGTTGTTCCAGTGACTTAGGTCTCTGACTGAAAGGCAATAAATGAACTAGAAATCTACTTTATGCGCTAGCAATTGGGCATTTCAGACATGTTTTGGCCTTTCAATTGCAGTTATTAGGCCTTGTTAACTAAATCCATGCACTGGCAATAATTCGTTGCAATGTTTGCAGTTGTCTCTATCAGAGTGTTGCAGCCAGGTCCAGCTGCAGAGGCACTACAGCCCCTGTCCTGAGGAAGCCCAGCACCACTGGGTTGGATCTGGCCCCAGAGGAGATCCTGACAGGTGGAGGGAGAGAAAAAGGGAGCTGGAGAGGCTGGAGGGCAGTGGGGGAAAGTCTGTGCTTCTCCAGGGAGGAGACCAAATGACGGATTTTATATGCCCTTTGAGTTTCCCTTTGATGGGCTCAAGTCTCTCCCTTCTCAGACATGAAGATGGGAAGTGAATGTCTCTTTGAGACACAGGTTTTAGCTGGGTGGTTTTGTTGTGGACTGAGGGGAAGAATTCAGTGAAATATTGGAATTCTGAGCATCAGCAGTGCTGCTTCCCTCATGACCTGTTCTGAGGGGACTCAGGCAACACAGAAAGGAGCTGTGCTGCAGAAATCCTTGCCTGCGTTGTTTGCTGAAGCTCCTCCAAGTGCAGGGGGGGCAAGGGGTCCCTCGGGGTGCTGAGGCGGGCTCCCCTCGATCCTCGGCTCTTTTCGTGAGATGTAAAGGATGTGGCCAGGAGCCCCCTTCCTGGGGGCTGTCGCTGGCACATGCCCGAGTACGGGGTGCTGCTGCAGGGTGTCAGGGCACCGCGCTCAGGCTCCGAGCGAGCTGCCAGCCACTGGCAACCTGCGGCCGGGGAAACCTGACGCCTCCTCCAGAGAGGGAATTAGGTGGAGAACTAAATTTAGATGCTGTTGCTTGAGGAGCATGGTAAATGATAGCAGTGAGCTGCTGCTCCACGTGCAGCCCGTGCCGGGCTCCTCCCTGGGGCAGCTCTCCGGCCGGCAGCCAGCAGGAAATCCCGCTGGAACCGTCCGTGGGTGACACGAGCAGCAGCCCAGGTGGAGCTTCCATAAATCACGGGCTTGCAGTCACGGGGCCTGAGGAGAACAGCCCCTTCAATAAACGAGGAGCAGACAGGAGCTGGGGGCGGCTGCAGGGAGCTGCCGGGGCCGGGCTCACACTCGGTGATCCACGGGCTCTGCCAGCCAGGTATGGCCAGCACAAGGACTGGGCTTGAGGTGATTCTCCCTCACCCAGAACACGGACAGTATTTGCCTGTGTCGTTTCAGGAATTAACAAATGAGGCTGCCAGCTGGCTGTGCTCCAGGCCAGCTGGGAGCGCGACCCTGGTCCCAAAACTTCCTGAGCTCCTAACCAGAAAATCTTCTTACCTCGAGCACATTATTCCCTGCCTTTCTGGTGCTTCTGTTTCTTTTGCCTCATGTGCCACTTGCTGGACAGGCTGATTGCAGCTGGCTGGGGTTTGGGGGCTGTTAATCGACCAGTATTTGAGCTGAAGCACACATAGGATCTGTGTCATGACCAGGTCATGTTTTCTAGGAAGTTTTCTGGTTGTGAGGGTTGTGCCACCCCCAGCAGTGCAGGGGTGCAGTGCAGCTGTCCTGGACCTCGGGCAGCTCCAAGGATTGTGGGCAAGGCAGATTGTGGGGAATGCCCCAAGATCCCCACATGAACACAGTCTGTGATGGAGACTGTGATGACAGGTGCTGCAGGCTGCTGCACAGGGGTCTTTTGAAAAGGGAAGGAAAATCTCCTCTCTCAGTCCTGCCCAGCTCAGCACTGCTCCAGCAGTAATGAGGCGGGACGTGCTGACAGGCCGGGCTGGTTAGAGGTACATAAGCTGCTAGCAGGACACCCTTCCTGATGTGCCATGACTGGGAGTCCACTTGCTCCAGTGTAATCTGGCCTTGCAAGCAGGGATGGGTTTCCTAATAGTGGCCTCAGTTTTCAGCCTGAAGCAAGTGGAGTGAGTGGGGTTTTCTGAACAGCTGTGTCTGTCCATCCATCGTGTGTCCACATGACACCTCGGTAGCTGCCTCCCAGGGCACTCTTCTTGTCCTCTGTCAGTGTGAGCCCCTCGGGAGCAATGGTTGGTAGCACCCCAGGACATCTCCGTGCTTTAAAGCCCCTAGTGACATGTGGGGCTACACAAGAGGCCAGACTGCACAGCCAGAGTCTCTGCTGAGTCACACCAGGTGCAGCTCGGGAATCTGGGCCCTTACCACTCCCAGAGCAATCAAACCTCACCCAGAGGGAACAGAGTTCTTCTCCCACCAGTCTTAACCTCTTCAGGTGTTGCACAGACAAGACTTGTCCTGAGTAGCAGTAAGAAGGGCAGGGGAAAGGTTGTGTGGCTGGACGCAGCTGAGCAGGGATTGGGGCACTTGCCTCAGGCTGGGTGGGAAGCTGCCCCCTGGGCCTGTGGCAGAGACCCCCAGCTGTGGGGCTGGGGGCAGGTGGCCTCGGGATGCCACGGGGCTGTGGGAGGTGCACGGGGAGGAACTCTGCGAGTTTGTGTCCAAACAGTCAATGGCACCACAGAGCAAACGCAGCTCAGCACAGACACAGCTAATCTGGAAAGGGAAACT
The DNA here is from genome assembly GCA_013397155.1 of Irena cyanogastra. Taxonomy (NCBI): domain Eukaryota; kingdom Metazoa; phylum Chordata; class Aves; order Passeriformes; family Irenidae; genus Irena; species Irena cyanogastra. The sequence continues at coordinate 440,845 of VWZV01004901.1, read as the reverse complement.
GTGTTTACACACAGGGTATTCTTGGTGAGCAGAAAAACATCAGCTGTGTCTGATGGGAAGGTCAGGGATGAGCCACCTGAGTTAAATGCTCCATAAAGCTCTAGCCAAGAACACGGTATCTACCAAGGTCCGTGCTCCTGCTTGGGACTTGGCCCTAGGAATCTTGGCCAGGAAGTTTCCAAAGGGGAAAGTGTTACTGTCTTTAGTTCTGTGAGTCAGCAGAGGAGAAGTTTCATGAAGTTGAGGGCCACATTGAGAGTTGACCTCTGTTAGATCTGAATCTGATGGGCAACATGTTCCTGGCCACTAGTGCATTGCTGGCTGTGGTATGTTCCCTGCCATCTGTGGGAAGCATAGGTCTTAGGCTTTAGAAAAGGAATTGGAGAAGAAAAAAAAAGACATTTCTATGTATCAAGAATGCAAAGTTTTCGTTTGAAAGAGTCCAAGCAGTGGCCTGTCATCTGCTTTGAAAGGGAAGTTTTCCTTCCTCAAGCAAGCAGTGGATCCTGTGGCTCCCACGCCACCCAGAGGGCAGGGCACTGTGTCTGGGCTGGCTTGGGGGTCTTGGGGCCATCATAGCAGCTCTCCCCTCAGTGGCCATGCTGCTGCTTCCAGCTGGAGTCCCCAGGACTGACCCTCACATGTGGAGCATGCTCCTATGGGCTGCTGGAATAGGGAGGATTTGTTTGGTGGTGTTCTTATCTGGGGCTGTCTCACAGCCCCTGTGTGCTTTGGGTGACTCATGGCTGCGCTTCAACAGACAAGGGAATTAAAAGGACAAACAGGAGGTGGTAACCCATGTGTGAATGGGAGAGGAAAGGAGAGTTTGCTGACCAGGCAGGCTGAGTGCCAGGGTGATAGGAATGAGCCTGTGCTTGTTCTGCATCTGGATGAGGCAGCTCGAATTCAAGGATTTTTAAAATATTCTGTGTCCTTTTATTTTGCCCCTGCTTGTTTTTTTCCATGAGATGTTGAGGTTTCATCTGTCCAGGAACTCGGTATGGAAACTATAAATAGCTGTGACAGGGTCTGAAAGCTGAGTGAGTGAAAGCAGAGGAGATTTATGGCCGGGCTGGTTAAACCCTTGGCTGCTTGTGAGCACTGCCTGTATTGCAGTGCTGTAAAGCCATCCAGGAGGAGCTGCATTCTGTGCAGCTCCAGAGCTGCAGTCCAGGGAGAAACCACACACTCGAGTGAAGCTTGTTCCTTCTTCACTCCTGAAAAGTGGGGGACAAGCCACCATTCCCAGTGCTCGTATTCCAGCATCCAGAGGTCAAGAGTGGGCTTTGACATCTCTCGTTTGGCCTGGTGGGGATAAGTTTTGTGCTTACCACACATGTGCACAGCCCGCTGCACAGACTGTGCTTTGTTTCCCATAGAGGGCTGGCTGCTGGAGGGAGCCCTGAGTGCCCACGGGATCCTCCCCGTGCCTGGGCACAGGTCAGGGGGTTTGGGCCAAGCCCCTGCCCCACGCTCTGCTCTCTGCCCCCTCTGTCCCACAGCGAACCCGGCGGGACGGGAAGCGTGGCCGGGGCGCTCGGCGTGGCTCACCCCTTCACTGCAGAATAGGGGCCCTAAAGTCCAAGTTGTTTTCTCTGCAAATTCACCAGTTACACAAAGAAATGTCTATTTCCAAATAGGCTGCAGGCACCTGGAAAGGGAAAGGGACTGTCTTTTATGTACTTGTTTGTTTATTCATGCATGAGGTTTATTTGTCTCCTGGGTTTATCCCAGGCCATAACCACCCTGTTTTTGCCATTTGCCATCAGGTGTTATATTTAGCCACTCATATGTGATGGCAAATACACTGTGGCTTCTACTTTCAGCAGTGGCAAGTACTGTTTCTAAATATCGCAGAGCACGGAGATGTACAATACAAGAGTACTGGGAATACTCTGGTTTGGGGAAAGGTGCAGCTCTGCCTTTCACCTGCGAGTTTCCACATGTCTCTTGCTCAAAGCTCAGTGATCTGCCATAGCAATTCCTGAGCAGTGGGGAGCTGGACCTGACGTCGCTTGGCTGTTGGGAGTGCAAAATGCTGGGGTTCAAAGGACACACTTCCAAAGGACATCAAAAGAAAGATTTTTCTAGCAATAACAACCAGAGTAACCATTCCTCCCCACCATACCAGAATGTGAGACTGGAGTGTTTGCTTTCCTTAGGATTAGTTTTCCATACTGGTAGGATGTGTCAACAGACATAGCAGGCACCTGGGCCAGACGCTGCACGAGTGTGACTGTCCCACTGCTGAGCACACGTGTGCTCTACACACTCAGCTTGAGATCTGCCTCATGCCAAGCCACCAGTGTGCACAAAGTTATAGAATAACCCAGAAGGAATGGTTAGCTGGTGTTTATGAGCCTGAGGCTGCTCGCCCACGTGTGACACTGGCTGTGCTGCAGAGTTTGTGGTTGGTGCTCACTGGGCACCAGACCCTCCTGCCTGGGCACAGACATTTCTGGAGACCCAGTGCTGAGGCAGAAGCAGCTGTGCCAGCACAGCCTCCCCATACTGCACTTCCATGCTTGTGGTGGTAACAACAACAACAATAATAATAATAATAATAATACCCAGCAGTTTTTATTGAAAGGCCACATACAAATGGAAGGGTCAGTGTGTTTAGAACCCGTAGCAGAAATGTTCTTCTCATAGAGTATTGTATCCCTTTGGAATTCGCGTACGAAGAAGATTTAAACACATAGCTTGGCTAGAATGAAAATAAAAACTTTGGCAGGATCACGATGTGTCCATTTATAGCATCTGGGGCTGTGCAGGCTCTGGACAGTTGTATCTGCATGACCAAAGAGTCCACACCGGGACGAGCGGGATGAGCAGGGATGGGAGCAGGGTGGGCAGGGAGCCAAATCTGACTCAGGCAGCTCAGGTCACAGGCTCGCTTGGAAACACAGCCGATCCTCAGGGAAGGCGTAGGTCGAACACCAGGGAAATCGTTGGGTCATGGCTTTTCGGTAAGGGTGAAAAGAGAAAAAGGAAGAAACGCAACTGGGTTATTTCTGGCCGCTCACCTCCGTGGTATTTACAGCCTGGGAACGGCCGCACGGCCAAGCACGTCCCAGCTCAGCCTCTGTCCCCGCCCAAGGGNCCCTTCTCCTCGTTCTCCTCCTCCTCCTCGCCCCCCCCGCGATCCGCTCCTGCCGGCACACCGAGTGCTGTGGAGCGGGAGGGAGCCTGACTTCCCCCCAAGCCTTGGGGTACTTCCCCAAGGAGGGTTGTGCTGTCAGTGAAGTCATCGGGTTTGTTACAAAAAAAGAATAAATCTGCTCTTCTGCTTTTGTCCACAGCCCGTCCCATAAAAATATCCAACTGATAGATAGGAAAATATGGCTCAGTGTGCAAAGCTGTGCGACACCTCAAACCCCCTTGGGGAAGGACGGGCGTTCCAAGGGCTCCACACAGCCCTGGCAGCTCCCGTTGTGAGGGGGGAGAGACACCCACGAGGCACACAGGAAGCTCCAGCTCGAGTCAAGTTTCAAGAAATTTTGATAAATAAAAGAAAGGCTTGGGGAAGCTTCCACAGGCTTCCCAGCATAGCTGGTGACAGCTCAGCCCTGCCCAAGTGCCCGGGTGAACTCACCAGGACAGGGCACAGTGCTGTCCTTACCCCTAGTGACACACAGCCTGGCGCTGTCCCCGTTGCAGACTGGGGAGACTGGCATAAAATTTCTGAAATTAAACACACTTTGGGCCTCAAACAGTGAAATGCTCCTTGTGCCTCCAGCTGGCAGTGCTCCCGGCCCTGGGTGGTGGCAGAGGGGACAGAGTGGGGCCCTGCGGTGTCCCCAGTGCCGCCTTTGCCCCAGAGCACAGACAGAGCCCACACCCAGTGCCCCCCAGCCCTGCAAGAGCCTTGGGCTGCTGGGGTTCGTGTTGGGCCCTCGGCTCCCCCGAGAGCGTCCGGTGCTGCTCCGCTCTGCTGGATTCCTTGGGATGATTGTCTCACAGCCCTCACCGTTCAGTTGTTCTCAGGAGTCACTAAATACTGTGTGATTTATACAGCTATGCTTTGCGTTTGCAGGCAGCACCAGCTGAAGGCTTAAACCTGCATTTCTGTGGAATCAGGGAGTCCAAAAACTGCTCACAGGCCATGCGGAAAGGGCAGGACGGACTCAGAGCCCAGATTAGATTGAAGGGTTGGCTTTGCACTCTTCAGGAGCACTTTACTTCCTCCTGGCCTCCTTCCTCCTCTTCTGATCCATAACATAAAATGTTTTGAAGAAGGAAAAGATGATCCAGTTCACCTCATCTCAGTGAAGTTGTTGTTTACAAGTACAGAGACAAGATGGCTGCATGGAAGGGTCCCAAAACTCCAGTTCCTTGCAATAAAAACAGAATTTAGGGGACTTGCTGTGTAAAGTTGTTTTTCGTAGCTATAAAAAGAAAATGGAAATGTTTCCCTTTGGTACATCTACATCCTTCCACTAAATAAGTGATTTCCTTTTCTCCTTGCTGATTAGGAAGCTCTCCTCTGGAGGTTGGCTTTGATGTCTCAGGAAAAGAAAAATCAAATTAGCAAATCTACAGGAAAGAATTAGCATGGCCCCATTCCCTGGGCCTGAAATGAGGGATTAACCCTCTGACTGATTCCTGCTGGCTTCAAGCAGGCCAAGGAAACGGGAGGGCAGTTGGCTCAGAGTTCCCCAAGGTCAGAACACCGGGCGATCAGGAATGCTGCCAGCAGCGTCTGGGGTTGTGCAGAGAGTGCCACACACTGCTGTCACTGCTGGGGGACGGGCACTGGGCATCCCTCCATCCCCACTGCACCCCCTCAGCCCCCAGGGCAGGGGCTGGACCCCAGCTGGACCACCTCAGTGTAAAACAGGGGTCAGTGACCACCCCAAACTGCTGTGACAGGAGCTGAGGGAGCAGGAGCTGAGGAAAAGCCACGGTTAGGATGTGTTTGCTGGGTATCCTTCCTCCCTGGGAACCCCAGCTGGGTAGTTCTACGTGATGCCTTTAGGGCTGCTCAGAGCCACTGTGACACGGACAAGTCCAAGTGATTTATGCTTCCCTTTCTGGAGGAGCACCACTGCTCCAAGCCATGCCCCGGGAACCCGCACACCCTGCCCGGGACAGCCCGGGATCCCCGCACACCCTGCCCGGGACAGCCCGGGATCCCCGCACACCCTGCCCGGGATCCCCGCACACCCTGCCCGGGACAGCCCGGGATCCCCGCACACCCTGCCCAGGATCCCCGCACACCCTGCCCGGGACAGCCCGAGCCCCCCGCACACCCTGCCCGGGACAGCCCGGGATCCCCGCACACCCTGCCCGGGACAGCCCGGGATCCCCGCACATCCTGCCCGGGACAGCCCGAGCCCCCTGCCCCAGGGCGCAGCGCGCACTCTCTGCGGGCTGGCACAGGGCATCGCACTCCGCTCCCAGCCGTGTTTTGGGGCAGAAATAAAATTCCCGCTCAGTTGTATGTGGAACCAGGATTGCCCTTGACAGCCAAGCCCTCATCGAGTGCCCGGGTGGCGGCACCATCCCCGCTCCCAGCCACACTGCTAGGAGCTGACCCCCGTCCCCCTTGCCGGGGGCTGGCAGGGACAGCGGGAGCCCGTCAGCCTCCCGAGCCAGGCAAGGGCAGCACACTCAAGGTCTGTGTGTGAGCACTGTTCTTCCATTCCCTCTCATTAAGCAAAGCCTCTGCCTTGTTTATCTGAGCTATAAATAGTTTCCCCGTGTCTGCATTTGCTCTCGCTGTGGTCACTGACAGGCAGAGCTGAGGTTCGGGGATGGGGTTTTAAACCTGATGGGCTTTTTGCCTATTGCCGGTGTCAGAAGGGAGTGCAAAACCAGATTAAATACATCGAGATTAAACAGAGAGATGTAGAAATGCGTCTAAAAATAACCCCTGGCTGCCGAGGGCAGCAGGCACCAGTAACGCTCAGGGCAGCGCGGGGCTGTGGCGGCAAGGAGTGCCGTGATTGCCACTGGTGGCACACGGGGCGTGCACAATCCCTGCCTCTGGGAGCCCCTCCAGGACACCGCTGGCCCCTCCAGGCACACGGGCCGTGCTGCTCGCCGGCAGCTCCGCAGCGCAAGCCCAAACCTGCTGTGGCCTCCCGCCCGTGCAGGAGACCTCGGGGTGCTGCGAGCCCACCCTGAGCAGATGGAGCCGGGGCTCAGTGAAACCCAGGTGCCGTGGCTTTGCTGGATCTGCGTTTTCTGCCTCCCGGCCGGGGGCCAGGGCTGTGGCCGTGCCGGCTCCGGAAGGGGACAGCAGCAGCAGCTCCTGGCACGGTGGGACAGGACGCCGGGCTCCGAGGGCTGCTGGCCCCTGCCTCGGGCACCGGGAAGGGCTCGGACAGTGCGGGCCCCGGCACACAGATGGAGCCACCGGGGGTCACGGGGCAGGGGGTGCCCCGAGGAAATGGAAAGTCCCGGAGCGGAGGAGGCCGAAGCCGATTCCTGCACACAGGGCCGTGCCTGAGCAGTGCAGAGGAATTTTGGCTGATCGCTGCTGCTGGGCGGGGGGAGCCGCTGGGACAGGCCCGGTATGGAATTACCGTGTGGGCAATTCCGTCAGGGATTAGGCGCACGTAAGGGTGGAGTCATGGAAAATGTGGAGAGCTGGCACACTGGCTCGAAAACCTGCTTGACAAGAAATAACCTTGGGCTGCTGGAGGTGGATCATTGTGAAGTGTCCTTCATGGGCGGGCTGGGGGGCACCGGCGGATTAGGGCTCTGTGAACACTGCTTTGTCTGGAGAAACGACTGTTGAGAATGGAGATATTCTCCTCCCTCCTGGGGGTGTGGGTAAGCGCCATTGATGTGTTCGCACCGCCTGCTCCCTCCTGGAAGCAAAGCCCCGCTCAGCATGTGTGTCCTGGCACTGCCAGCCCTTTAACTGCTTCACCACTGGCACCTCAGCTGCACCTGGCTGGCACCTCCTTGCCACCTCCCTGCCACCTCCCTGCCTCTGCAAATCCCAGCAGCACGAGGGAGGAGAAAACTCCAGGGCCCACTGTCTTTAATACATTAACCAAAAAATCTCAAAAGTAATCAAATCTCAAATTAACAAACCAAAACCACTACACAAAATTAATATTTCGACCCAATTTCAAACTAAAACCAGCACACCCACTTATGGGCTCTCCTATTCTTACAGCTGTCACTGAACATGCAGTGTCAAACACTCCTGCCCTGAGTCACCCTGAAAAGCTTTCAATTCACACTTATTGCCAGGAAGAAAAGGTGATCAGTTTGGCTACAGCCTGGCACAAATGTTTCACAAATAAAGGCTCTGGCAGTTACTAACATCCAGGAGTTTGTTGAGGGACATTATATGACACATGGGGAAATGGAAACTTTTAAATGTGGTGAGTCATAGGAAAACTAAGGAAGTGTTTCCTGGGGGAATTTTTGAGCTGTTCTCCAGGTCTCTTGGAGCCCTTTTAAGCACTAGAAGGAGCTCTAGTGTCTGGCTGGACCTTCTCCTCTCCAGGCTGAATAGCCACAGCTCTCTCAGGCTGTCTGGTGTCTGCATTGTCTGGTGACGTCTTGAGTTTGTCTTTAATAATTTCATCTATCCCTTCTGATTTGCCCAGTTTTTGTTCACCACCAGCCCAGGTTTCTCAGGTACCCTGCCCTTGTGAGTGTGAGTTACTACCACACCCTGGCATTGCTCCTGTGCAGCCACAGATCAGATGAACTCACACTGGGCACGCTGCCTTCCCTGACAGCCCCGACTCCTCGCAGCTCTGTCACACAGCACAGCACAGCACAGCACGGGGGCAAAATCCAGGTCTTTGTGCCACGGCTGTTTTTAGTGACTTGTCATGGCGTGAAATTTACCCTCCAAGCACAGCAGGCACCGGTGGGCAGGGGGCAGTGGCCAGTGTTCCCGAGCCCTGGGGCCACCTGCTCGAATGCTGCTGGGGCTGGCGGCACTGGGGCTGTCCCGATCCCATCCCAGTCCCATCCCAGTCCCATCCTGATCCCGATCCCATCCCAGTCCCATCCTGATCCCGATCCCATCCCGATCCCATCCCAGTCCCATCCTGATCCCGATCCCATCCCAGTCCCATCCTCATCCCGATCCCATCCCGATCCCATCCCAGTCCCATCCCAGTCCCATCCCAGTCCCATCTCAATCCCATCCCAGTTCCCATCCCGATCCCATCTCAGTTCCCATCCCGATCCCATCCCAGTCCCATCCGGATCCCATCCTGATCCCATCCCATCCCAATCCCATCCCAATCCCATCCCAGTTCCCATCCCGATCCTATCCCAGTTCCCATCCCAATCCCATCCTGATCCTGATCCCATCCTGATCCCATCCTGATCCCGATCCCATCCTGATCCCATCCTGATCCCATCCCAGTTCCCAGTGTTCCTGTGCTGGCTGGGGCAGTTGTGACCCACATTTGCAAATGCTAAGTCTTCAGTTTGAAACCCTTGGATGCATATTTCTTTAACTCTTTATATTCCATCAAGCTAACTCTGAGTGTTACCTTTCCTTGGATTTAATTTAATTCCTGCTTTTAGCTTTGTGTTTTGTAGTTACCTTACTTTACAGGAGAAAGGCTGCGAGAGGACAATGCCTGGAGGAAACAGCATCCAGCAGCAGGAGCCACCTCTCTGCAGTGACACAGCATCCCTGCAAGGGCCACTGGCCACGTCCTGGGACAGAGGAGAAAGTCACAGCAAGTCTCAGATGTTTCTGCAAGCTAAAAGCAGACAGATTAACAACATCTTCAGAGAGAGGGGGAAAAAAGGAGCTCCATAACATATAATTCAGGGATGAAGTTTCAAAGTCTGGATGTGAAAATGAGAGCTGAAGGCTCTGAGAGGCTCATCTGTCACTGAAACCCTGCCTGTGACTAAGGAAAATGTCCGACCCAAAAATGTAAAAGTCATGAATCACTCCTGAAAGTCAGAAAATGTTTCCTAACTTGTATGAGTTCAGACAGCCCTCAGCATCCTGTTTGCCACTGGCCTTTGTTCCAGGGCTGTGACTCAGGGTCCATGGGAGCAGTCACCCCAAGAATACGGAGGCACAAAGCTTAGCTTTGAAAAACTGACTAAGGGGAGACAGGGTTTTGTTCCAAAGGGTACGTGTGTGCTGCTGCTTGCCTGTCACTCGTCTGGGAGAGGGAGGAGTATCCATACCCCTCAATTCCCAGGCCCTGGCAGTGGCTGCTGAGGTCGGCAGGGCTCCGGTGGAGCAGCAGGAACTGCCTGGGCACTGCCACACCTCAGCACGATCCCTGCTGCCAGCCACTGGGTTATTTTTATATATATACACACATAAACAGCTGTGTTTGGGTGCATGTGTGTGCATGTCTACATGTGTATATACCTTGCAGTGGTTTTACAGAAAAATGTGAGAGCTCCTGGCCACAGTGACTTTGCAATTTCAAATATACCTATTCAGAGATGGAGTAAATAACTTACAGCTGATTTGATGGGAGCAGAATGGGACTGCAGTTTCCTGCAGGAGTTCTGGGAGTCAGGATTGGCTCGGTGGGTCTGTTCCTCCCCCTGCAATCCACACGGAGATGGTTCAGACCTGGAAGGAGAAATCACGGGCAGGAACTTGGGCACCAGCCCAGTGTCTCTCTCCTTCCCAAGGCCACAGTCTGCAGCATCAAATAACCCCTAAAGCAAAGGCACCTCTTCTACTGTTGGTTGTCAGCATTTCTTTCCTCATGCAGAGCCCTAGAAATTCTCCATTGGAGCCAAATTAATTCCAGGCTGCTGAGAACACTCCTGCATTTTGTGGGCTCCTTGGACCCACAGGGTTTGGGAATCCCAGGGCAAAACCCAGTAACTGCTCATCCATTGGGGAACATCTCGTGTGTCATGATGACCCCAGCTGAGGGGAACCTCAGGCTGTGCTGGGCTCCCCATTTCCAGACACGCTGACTTTACAAATGCCAAGGAACTGATATTAATTATGGAATTGTGCTTTATAAGAGACACGAGAGGAGGTGATTCCTGCCTTGTCTTTCAGGTTGAGAAGTAATTGCTTCACATAACAGATCCTCCCCTGAGATTCACTCCTGCACTTCCATTTGCTGCAGCTGCAGGAAAACCCAGCAGCCCCACAGCCCCGGGAGTGAGGATGTGAGGAATTCTCACTTGTGGGGTGGTGCAGCCCCCCGGCACAGCCTGCCTGCTAATCCACTTTCATTGCCCCCAGAACGATCATTTCCCTCCTGCTCCCCACCAATGGCCCTGGTTTTAGCTAAGAAAGCCTTGCCTGCGTTCTTAGCTAAAACCCCTGGAGCCCCTGCCCTGCTCCTGTGGGTGACCCCTGGGTACTGCCAGGTGATGGGCCCGCCAGGACAGGTGAGAGTGGACAATAAAGGTCCCTGTGTGCAGGGGGGAGCAGCACGCAGCCCCAGGGCAGAGCCGTAGCTGGGGTGGGGGATGCCCGGTGCCCTCATCGCCCCCGGTCCCGCACGGACCCCGGCCCCGGGCTGTGACAAGGGTGAGCAGAAGCTGTCACCAGCAGCTGGCAGGGGCAAGGGTGCTCCGGGGAATTCATCAGAGGGAATGTGGAGGCAGTGCCATGGTGTGCAGATCAGGATGAATCAGGCAGGGAGGAGATGAGTTCCTGCTGCACGCAGGGAGCGGGGGCAGCTCCGGGGTCAGGGAAGGGCTGGGGGCACTGCGGGCCCGGGCTGGGCTGGGCACGGGGCGTGAGCCAGGGTCACCACGAGGGCTCTTTCTTCAGCTCCATTTGCTGAAGAGATCTGCTCCAGCCTTTGTGTGAGGGTTCTTGCCTTCCCACCGGCTTTTACCTGTTGGTTTATTGTCATGCAAGGAGCCGCTGCTCATTGTGGGTTTCCACATCGAGAAATGCAAATTTCATTTCTTGTGGGAGACAGTTAAAAAATGCTCCTCAACAGTTACCCTTGTTAATAGCTCTTTAATTCTCTAATGAATATTTATGAGCAGTTGCCTGAAAGCAGTGAACCTTGGACTGTATAGACTGATATCGATTGTGTTTGAAATTAAAAGAACAGTGATTTTTTTTCTCTTTTGGTGGAAAAGCTGAACAAGAGGAAGACAGCCTCAAATTCAGAGTGGGGTTTTCAAATTATGGCAGGTAATGAATTATTGAAACGTGTCTTACCAGAGAAGTGCCTTAAGGACAGTGATTTGGTGGCACACCAGCAGCGTGTGCCCATTTCAGGGACCCAGCTGTGTCTCTGCCCATCGTGGCAGTGGCACCCCCAGGCAGTCCCACTTTCCCCCCTGTCAGAGCCCTGCTGAGCTCCCAGTGCTGCTGCCACCAGGCCTCCAGGTACCTTGTGACAGGCAATAAAACCTCAGGGTTGGAGCACCAGGGCCCTGTCCTTGGCTCCTGGGCTGTGACTGCTTACCCAGAGCCCAAGGTTCTCATGGCACCGTGTCCCCAGCAGGATTGATTCTCGTCTGACTGCATTTCCAGTGCAGTGTGGAAATCTCCTCGTGAGTATGACAGTGGCACATCCCTGTGGCTGTGATTCCTGCCTGCCTGCCATGTCCCAGGAACACAGCCCTGGCACTGAACACAGCCCTGTGCTCAGGAGAGTGACCCAGCCCCAGGAACACAGCCCTGTGCTCAGGAGAGTGACCCAGCCCCAGGAACACAGCCAGAGAGTGCTCAGGAGAGTGAGCCAGCCCCAGGAACACAGCCCTGTGCTCAGGAGAGTGACCCAGCCCCAGGAACACAGCCCTGTGCTCAGGAGAGTGACCCAGCCCCAGGAACACAGCAGGAGAGTGCTCAGGAGAGTGACCCAGCCCCAGGAACACAGCCCTGTGCTCAGGAGAGTGACCCAGCCCCAGAACACAGCAGGAGAGTGCTCAGGAGAGTGACCCAGCCCCAGCCACCACCTGCAGTGGCTCAGGGACAAGGGCTGTCCATCCCAGCAGAGAGAGCTCAGGGCTCTGGGCACTGGTGCCACTGTGGTGCAGATTGTGGGTATTGGTTTGTCTGGGCACCCTTTTGCTTCAATTCTCTTGCTTCTTCTGGGTTTGAGCATAAAGCAAGCAAGCAGCCGTGGATTTGAGCAGTGAAACATCCAACACTGGCAATGCTTTTTTCCAGGGATGCCAGATGAGCTCACTTGCAGGAGACTTTCAGCAACTCGCCCTGCTGGTTGCAAACCAGTTGGGTGGGAGAGCCAGGCCCCAGCCTGCCCGAGGGCACTGCCGGGGGCACTCTGCCCTCCCTGGGGCAGGGGTCAGTCCCCGTGGCTGGGCTGGGGTCAGACCCACGCCCCTCAGCCCCTGCCCCTGCACTGCCCCAGCGTGTGGGCATCGTGCTCGTCCGGCGTGCTCCGGACATTTCCAACACTCTCCGGGCTTCTGTCACCTGCTGAGCACCCTCTGGCTGACATGGAGAGATCCTGAGGCTGAGTTTTGTCACCAGAACTTTTACAAAATGGCAGAGAAGCTGATTTGAGCTTTAGAAGAATAGTAATGTAAATCACTAGTAAATGTGGGTTTGTGCTCACTAAGAAACCAAGCCAGGAGGGTGCAGGGAGCCCATTTGCTCCAGTATTCTATTCCAGAATATTCTGGAGCATCCATATATCAGAATACTTTATTCCCAGATTTTCTTTACCTTTGAGGACAGAAAATCCAGCAGTTTGTAAGTGCAAAGTGGCTGTTTGCAAACAGGAGCAGCACAGTTGGTCCAGAACCCTTAAAAGAACAGTGAATCAATGCAAATTAGGCTGGAATGGGAGTTGATTAAAGGGACAAAGTCAGTGTCCATCTGAGTTTTAGACTGGATTTCTCTGATATCATCCATCCATATTTCCATTAAATTACTTTATTCTGCATAGGACTTCATGGAAAAGAGATAAGAAATAGCTGCTCTTCCAGTGCAGAGCAGCACATTCAGCACAGTCACATTGGTTGTTACATATTAAGCTCCTTCAGGTTCAGTATTAAAGTCAGTGGAACATTTCTCCCTGGAATAGTTTCAGTGGGAGGGTGAATCTTTCACTAAATTGTGCTTCTAAAATGGTAATTTGAAATGAAAGATTTTTAAATCAGAGTTTCATGCTGAGATTTCCAACTGCCAGGACAGCTCGTTTAGCTGTTGTTGAGCTGAATTCTTGTGAAACTGCTCCATGTCTCCACTTCCCACCCTCATTTTGGATAAAATTGAATGTCAGAATGGCAGCATTTCCCACGGGAGACTCCCCTCTGCCTGAGTTAATCCGTGCCATGCTGCTGAAGGCTGCTCACCCCATGCCAGCAGAGAAAATGCCAGTAATCCTTGCAGGGCGATGCAGCGGCGGGGGGAAACTGAGGCAGGAGCAGGGAGCACACCTGCAGGCCAACAGTGCCCACCTTCAGTCCCTCCTCCAGCGCTTCCAGCCCCTCCAGCCCTTGCAGCACCCCCACCATCTCCAGCACGTGTTAGCAGAGGCTTGGGTAGCCCTGGGTCCCCGAGCAGGTGACACCCCTGCCACCACCGCCTGTAGGACACCCACCCTTGCCTGCCCAGACAGCAGCACGGCTCAGCACACACTGATGGCTGATTCTACAGAAACAACCAGGAATACAACAAGCTGCCTGACCGTGGGGACGTGAGCAGCCCAATGTCCCTGACCAGCCCACGTGGGCCTCCTCCACAGGTGCCCAGGAGCCCAGGGCTGGGCTCTGGCTGTGTCTGACAGCCCTGGCAGGCACAGCTGGCCCAGCTGGCACGGACAAGTCTCTGCAGCAGTTGGGTGCATCCTGTTTCACCCAGGTAAGCTGAGCACAGCACTGCTGCACTCCAGAGTTTGTGAGTTTGTCATCTGTACCCCCCATCCCCAGGTGGGGATCCAAATGTTTCCAGCTGGTTTCCACTGAGCTCTGTCAGTTCCTGCTGTCTGTGCATGCAGGCAGCCCTGCTGCTGGACAATGGCTCCTGGCTGTAAAATTCACTCACACCACGGGTCTGTAAATCCAGGGGTTTGTGCTTTTGGAAACCTGGGCTGCAGGAGGCAGAGCTGCTGGTAGGTTCTTATCTCCTTCACATTAACCAAATAATAATTAAAATAACAAATCAGGAAATACAAGTGCAAGAGTTGCAAGTTCTCTGGAACCTTACAAGAAAAATTTCCTTTTCCTTTCAGGCTGCAATGGAGTCCAGTACCTTCTTGGAAGGGCTCAGGGTTATAAGGCAGCCCTTGAGCAGCATGTTTCTGTTCAGAAATCATGAAGGCTTCCAGGGAGGCATCTCAGGGGGTCCCAGGAACTGAGGCCACCTCTGAAAACAGGGATCAGACTCCAGTTACAGCATGTATGCCTGGGATTGGGATGGACTGTAACCAGTGAGGTCTGCAGAGGTGAATTTATGAAACTGAGAAGGCCCATTATTGGGTGTCCTTTGTCTGGTTTATTTATTAACACACTGATTGATTTCCAAAAATCACCAAGAAACAATTAAACTGTTTCCTAAGATAGAAGAGCAAACACAAAGAATGCAGGGCTGTGCACGGGCAGGCTGTGATACAGGTGCCGAGCAGCTTTTGCACATGTTCATTTCATTTTCCTTTGTTTCTGTCCTTGTTGCTTTTCCACTGGAAGCTTGAGTTTACTTAATAAATGCTTTTCTTTTCTTAAGCTCCATCAAAGCTGTCTCAGTGGTTCGTGGTATCGCTGCTCAGAGTCAGCACTGCCAAGGGAGGCTGGGCCCCTTCTCCCCCTGCCCGGTGTTCCCTGGGTTTCCCTGCCCAGGTGAGTGCCCGAGGAGCGCTGGAGAGCGGCCGTGCTGCGCCGCAGGCAGCGCGGAGCCGGGGCTGGAAGCACGGCCGGGAACCGCGGAGCTGCGGCTGGAAGCACGGGCGGGAACCGCGGCTGGAAGCACGGCCGGGAACCGCGGCTGGGAGCACGGCCCGGAGCCCATCTGCCAAGGGCAGAGCTGTCTGGGCACCGTGCTGCCCCCGTGTCACTGCCCCCGTGTCACTGCCCCCGTGTCACTGCCCCCGTGTCACTGCCCCCGTGTCACTGCCCCCGTGTCACTGCCGGGAACACCACAGCCGCTGCGCCATCCTGAGCATCCCCCGGGCGGGACGAGCACAGCTCTGCTGTGTCCCCCGTCCCCACCGCGTCAGCTCTGCTGTGTCCCCCGTCCCCACCGCGTCAGCTCTGCTGTGTCCCCCGTCCCCACCGCGTCAGCTCTGCTGTGTCCCCCGTCCCCACCGTATCAGCTCTGCTGTGTCCCCCGTCCCACGGCGCCGGAGCCCACCCGCCGGGTCTGGGGCTGAGCCGGGTCTGGGGCTGAGCCGGGTCTGGGGCTGAGGCACGGCTTGCTCCGTGCGACTGGCCCCGTGCCCCGGGCAGTGAGCCCAGCGCACAGGCCCGAGCGGCTCGTGGCCTTCGGGCCACCTGAGGCCATCCCGAGCAGGGCAGGCTGTGGTGGAGGCTGTCCCTCAGCGATGCCCGGTCTCTGTCGCTGTGTGTGGGGTGGAGCGGTGGGATGGGAACAGTGGGATGGAGCAGTGGGACGGGAATGGTGGGATGAGAACGGTGGGATGGGAACAGTGGGATGGAGCAGTGGGACGGGAATGGTGGGATGAGAACGGTGGGATGGGAATGATGAGATGGAGCTATGGGATGGAGCGGTGGGATGGGAACGGTGGGATGGAGCTGTCGGATGGGAATGGTGGGATGCAGCTGTGGGATGGAGCCATGGGATGGAGCCGTGGGGTGGGAGCGGGGACAGCCCCTCCACGTCCCCGGCAGTCCCGGCGCTCCCTCCCAGCGCGCAGCTCATGCTGCAGCCGCGCTGTGCCTGAAGTGCTGCTGTCTGCATATCCTTCCTGCCGGAGAGTAATCCCAGTGTGCTGATGAGCTGGAAAGTGCTGGATCAGGAGCCTGGCCGGTGTCCCAGCAGGAGGCTGTGTGTGACCCGAGGCACCCAGTGTCCCCTGCTCAGCTCCACCTCCGGAGCACCGAGCCCTCTCTCCCCTAGCGCGGGGGACTGCTCCACTGCAAAACGCTGACGATGACCCCGATGGATAAAATATTCCCCGGAATTCAGGGGCACCTTTCTGAAGCAGGGATTAGTGTTTTAAGCACCTGATGATGTTCTGACACTGAATGGGGCTCCTGGTGTTTTAGCTCTCAGGATGGGATGGAGACGCCTTGGAGGGAGGAAAACAAACAAAAAAACCAAAAGACCCCAAAATTTCAGAGCAGCTGTTGGTAGCTTAGTGCTAAGTATTTTACCTGCTGGAATCTGTAAAAGATGCAAGGAAAAGATCCCATTTTTATGGCATCATGAGGAACCTGCCTCTTCCTTGTGTTTTCAGCTTTTGCAGATGTCTGAAATCGAGGGACTGTGGCAAAGGCATGCAGCTGGTTATTACAGGTTTTTATCACAACCAAAAAGATCTGTAGAGGGAGAACTTGTCTCACTAAATCATGGTGCTCTTTGTCTGGGAAGGAAGGCCAGCCCTTGGGATTAAAGCCTGGATCAAATGGAGCTCCCTTTCCAATTTGGTGCAGTAAAATGCTAAATATACTAAAGGGCTCTTTCTCATGGAATACATGACAAACCCTTCAGTCCTGTCACCCGCTCTGTCACTGTCACCATTTCCCAGAGCTCGTTTGGGTCAGTCAGAGGTTTCTGGTGCAGGAAAACATCCTGTTTTTCCTTTCAGCTGGATCACTGGAGGGTTTCCAGCCTGTCTGGGAGCTGGATGGGATGTGAAACGGTGGGTTTGTGCTGCTTGGGCTCTTCCCTGATGCTGTGCATAACCTGGCCCCGCTTTTCCCCAGGCCCAGCGAGGAGAGGTACAAAGCTGCCACCAACGCGTTGTAGGTCTCACAGCGAGTCTTCAGTGGTCTCTGCAGTCCCAGTTCTGATTCTTTGGCAAGTCCATCCTGCTGGATTTGAGTTGCAGCCCGTAATGTCTGGAGAAACACGGTTCTGCTCCAGCGGTCCATCAGAACCAGCCTGTGAAAGGCTGGTGGTCTGAAACCTTCCCTGTGCTCACGAACGTGCTGTCCTGAGAGCTGTGGTTCCTCACAGCTGCCTGTAAAGCCCTCCAAGCCCACGCAGTGCCTGCTCTCAGCAGGGAGGGAGAATGCCAAGGCCTTTGTTTCAGAGCTGTTCCACTGGGGATGGTTTTGTGCCAGTGCAGAGGGCACGGGTGTGGCACAGACAGGACAGATCGTCCTGCACTGCAGCGAGACTGGGATCCACGGAGCAGATACTGGGGTCTGTTCATGCCGTGAGCTCTGGGATCCACGGAGCAGATCCCGGGGTCTGTTCATGCCGTGAGCTCTGGGATCCACGGAGCAGATCCCGGGGTCTGTTCATGCCGTGAGCTCTGGGATCCACGGAGCAGATCCCGGGGTCTGTTCATGCCGTGAGCTCTGGGATCCACGGAGCAGATCCCGGGGTCTGTTCATGCCGTGAGCTCTGGGATCCACGGAGCAGATCCCGGGGTCTGTTCATGCCGTGAGCTCTGGGATCCACGGAGCAGATCCCGGGGTCTGTTCATGCCGTGAGCTCTGGGATCCACGGAGCAGATCCCGGGGTCTGTTCATGCCGTGAGCTCTGGGATCCACGGAGCAGATCCCGGGGTCTGTTCATGCCGTGAGCTCTGGGATCCACGGAGCAGATCCCGGGGTCTGTTCATGCCGTGAGCTCTGGGATCCACGGAGCAGATCCCGGGGTCTGTTCATGCCGTGAGCTCTGGGATCCACGGAGCAGATCCCGGGGTCTGTTCATGCCGTGAGCTCTGGGATCCACGGAGCAGATCCCGGGGTCTGTTCATGCCCTGAGCTCTGGGCTGAGAGCCGTGTCGGGGCAGGGCTTTGCAGCGATGTTGGTGTGACCTTGTGTGACACGGATCGGCCCCGGGCAGGGGCAGGGGCAGGGCCAGGGGCACACACAGCCCTGCCCCGGGGCTCCCCCAGCCCGGAACCTCCCAGGGATGCAGGAAGGGAGCTGGTGATGCTCCACCGTGGCCAGGTCCCCTTGCCCTGCCTGTTCTGTGCCAGGTGATCAGGCTCTGTGTGCTGCAGCAGAATTCAGTTGTCCAAAGAAATTTTGTTCAACCGTGCCATTGCTCGGGGTGTTTTCCCTCGGTCCCAGTGCCCCACACCTCTCCGCCCCGCACTGTCCCACTGTCCCACTGTCCCGCCCCAGCACCCCTGGCCACCCTGGGCCGAGGATGGCGAGGGCTCCACGGTGTCACCCTGGCATGTCCCAGCACGAGGACACGTGGGGACATCCCCACAGCTCTGGGGCTTGGTGCTGCTGCTGCTGGAGTGCACAGTGCTGAATCCAGCCCAGCAAACACAGCCTGCATTCATTTTGCTGCAGTCTGGTGCATTAATACAGTAATTATTAACTATTATAAATCATTTCTATGAGATTTTGATCAATAACGTCTTGTATTCTAAAAATAGGCCAGGAAGATAAGAAGGCACAAAAACATGAGTGCCAAAGAAGCTACTTTAATTTCCTAATATATTTCATGCTGTTAATTTACAAGAAAACTGTTGCTGTGGGGATTGAATAATTAAATTGCAGCTGCAGGATGAAAATTTCAAATGAGGTAACATGTTTTTTTCCAAATTGTTTGGAGCAGAACCCGTGCTGGCTCTTCTGGAGGTTGCATTTCATTTGTAAAGCTCAAGTGTGCATGCCGAGGGCAGCCCTTCAGTCCTGGCTGTGTCGGGTTTGTTTGTGGCTGGACAGAATCAGTGCAAGGGACAGTGGGGAGCAGGGGCAGGGAGCCCTGCTGGGGGGTGAAGCAGGGATCCCGTGCAGGGAGCAGGGACAGGGGCTCTGCAGCTCCTGGGACACCACAGGACGTGTGCCTGCAGCACTGCCAAGCACGAACCCATGTCCCCACGTGCCATGTCCACAGGGCTTTTTAATCCTTTCAGGGATGAGGGCCCCACCACTGCCCTGGGCGGCTGTGCCAGGGCTGGACAGACCTTTCCTAGCAGAAATTACCCCTAATATCCAACCTAGACCTTCCCTGGCCCAACTTGGGGCCATTTCCTCTTGTCCTGTTGCCTGTTCCTTGGTAGAAGAGGCCCCAGATATTCCCATGAAATCCACAGGGACCTGTGAGCTCTTAAACCAGTGAGAAACCAGGCAGTGATGGAAGCTTAGAGGAGGTTTCTTAAAATCCCCGAACAGGAAGTTTCAGGGTGCAGGACAGGGTTGGTTAGAGCTGTTGGACAAAATCCTTGTTTGGTGCCCAATAATCAAACGTGACCGAGCAAACGGCTCTGGAGCCCCCGGCACCGGTGAGAGTGCGGGGCTGCATTTGGGTGGAAGCTCCTAATTCTCAGTCGCTGGAGCTCAGGGCCCGTTCCAGGAACCAGCAGTGGCCAGGGAAGCGCTGCCCGTGGCTCGGCCCGAGCTGCGCATCCCGCGCCGTGCCGAGCATCCCATCTCCTGGCCGCAGCCGGGAACAGCAAGCGGGAGAGCTCGGCAGCGGCAGGACGCCTCTGGGAGCGCTGCCGGAAAGCAGACTCCGCCTCTTTGTTCTATTTGCACAGACTGTTAATCCTTTGGAAAATGGCCGGGGTTTTGGCTTTGTTTTTGGGGGTTTTTTTGTGTGGGGTTTTTTGTTGTTGTTGTTTTGTTGGGTTTTTTGGTTTGTCTTTGTTGGGGTTTTTTTGTTTGTTTGTTTTGGTTTTTTTTTTAGAGAGGGAATAATGGTTCGACTTCCTCCTGTGACTCACGGATCCTGGAGGAGAGCTCGGGAGCTGTCGGGACGTGTCCCTGGGGCCGTGGCAGCCGCAGAGCCCGGCAGGGCACTGCCCAGGGAACCGCTCGCAGAGCCAGAACTGCGGCTGGAGCCCGGGTCTGCTCGTCCAGCACGGCAGGTGGGGAAGCCAGGCCCAGAGCCAAGGATTTCCCACAGAGGGTGTCCAGGGGCTCCTGAGGAGGGCCTGGGCCGAGCTCTGCTGGGGCTGTGGTGGTGCCAAGTGCCCGCAGGCTGTTCCTCCTTCGCTGCTGCTCCGAGCTCTGCGCTGGGGTGCACAGCGCCAGCTGTGGCCAGCGGTGACACGCGGCTGGTGGCCATGTGGGTACCTGCTGTCACACCATGCCGCCCGGGCTGCTCCTGCTCCCACCCACCCGCCTTCAGAGGGTGCTTGGTGGCTGCACTGCCACCCCTTGAGTGGAGGCATGTCCTGCTCAAGGAAAATGTTATGTCCAGGCAAAATTTTGAAAGAAAATTTTAACTTTTGGTGAGTTTCCAAGTAGGAAATACTATCTACCTCTCATGTTGTCCTGAGAGGAAAGGTCCACAGAGCTCCTGCCCTGGTGGCTGTTAGATTTGTTACCCTTGAGTGTGACAGGGCACTCTGGAGCATCCATGAGAACAGAAGCCAGACACACAGAGGGGACAGGGAAGCCCTCAAACCACATGGCCTGAGCTACTCGAGCAGTGTGGCTTCAGCCAGAGGTGGGCAGCAGCAGCCCTGCCTCTGACTGACCTCGCCTGGCTCTGGTACACCAATAACCCTAAATGGGGGACAGCCAGCAGAGCGGGCGTGGGACAGTGGCTGTGCAGGGACCCACGGAGCAGCGAGCCACCAGAGCCTCAGTGCCTGCAGTGCTGACTCAGGAGAGGCTGCAGACCCCCAGTCCCGTGCCCTGGCTGTCCTTCATGCCAGCTGCGGGCTGGTGGCTCCTCCTCACCCGGGGCTGGCTGCCCGGAGCCCTCGGGTCACACAGCAGGAGGACTGAGCTGGGCACAGCCACGTTCCCTGCAGAGCCATCACCCCTCGCTGCACAGCTGGTGGTGCAGGAGCAGCAGTTCTCTCCCAGCAGCAGGGTGCTGGGCACGGGGCAGAGGGCGTGCAGCCGCCCGTGCTGGGGGTACGGGCGCTCAGAGCGCCCTGCCGCAGCTCCACGGGCTGAGACACACGGGCAGCCCAGAGGAACAGCACGCCAAGGGAATGCTGGGCAGCTCGGCACTCCTCGGCCTGCTGGCAGAGCTGCCTGTGGCTGTGCTGTCCAGCCTGCCAGCCCGGGAGCCCCTGCCCTGGCCATGGGCACACGAGGGGCTGGTGCCAGCTGCCCCACGCCCTCCAGAGCAGAGGTGAGTGCAGGGGGCAGGTGGGGCTGCACCCACACACCTCCTGCCAGCACGTGTACCTGCGGGATGGGGCCGGTGCCCATGGCACGAGGGGTGGGACAGAGCTGCTCTGGTGGCTGAGCACATCTGCCCAGCACAGAATGAGAACACAAGGTATTCCTGGCTTTCAGTGTCCTAAGGTCTGGTTCCACAGCCCTAAAACAGCAGTTTTCCTTGTAATAAAACACCAGAGTAGCTTGGGAGTGCCCAAAATAATCCATCTCCTAGTCCACGTCTTAGAACTGCGTAAGCAGATGAGCCACAGAGGGCTAAAGCCTGCTGTGAATGGGTGATGGGCTTGGGATATTTGGGGTCACCTGAACGCTGGGGCACGTGTGCCCTCCTCTAATCAGGGAAACCCTTGTGGCAAACAGGTTCCCCTGAACTGCTGTCAATTGCCTCCAGGGTTCTGCTTTCCAGGTGACACCAGGAGAAACAGACGTGGAGCACTGGGTCACCCCCAGCAGGGACTGGGGTGGGATGAGCTCACAGCATGTGGGGAGAGAAATGCTCAAGGGACCAGGGCAGGGACAAGGCCAGGGCTGTGGCAGTGGCCCTGCTGGTGCTGGCTCTGCTGGCCATGGCTCCAGGGATGATGGCTCTGCTGGTGCTGGCTCTGCTGGTGCTGCCTCTCGTGCACTCACCACCCCGAGGGAAGGAGGAGTGCAGGTACCTGGTTTGTGGGAAAGGGGAGAGGGGCTGCCCCAGACTCATCCCCAGTGGGCACAGCTGTGAGAAGCAGGTGAGCAGCATTGAAGGTAATGAGACCTGGAGTGCCCAGGAGTGCTGAGCAATCACACAGGGCACAGAGGGCACACAGGTGCAGTGCATGAACCATGAGGGGGTAAAAGGTGGGGCTGAGGAACAAGAAGAGCAGATGCTTGCAGCCTTCTGAGGTGGAATGCTGTTGTTCTGTGTGGGCAGACACCTGAAGCCTTCTGATGAGGTAAGGTGTTACTCTGTTTGTGTGGGTGCTCAGAGCTCTCTGAAATTGCATGCTGATATTCTGTGTATCATGGCTATCTCAGCTGTGACCTGTGCCGCAACAGGGGAGAGCGAGGCACGGGTGAGCTCGAGGCTGGGACTTGCCGTGGCTCTGCCCAGAGCTGCTTTGCTTTGCTCTGCACTACGGATGGGTCAGCAGCATTCACAAAGGGCTGAGGCTGCAGTGGTGCCTGCAGCTGCATCTGCATCTGCCAAGGCAGCACTCTGTCCCTGCGGTCCCTCACCGGTGCCTCTGTCCCTGCGGTCCCTCACCAGTCCTCTGTCCCTGCGGTCCCTCACCAGTCCTCTGTCCCTGCAGTCCCTCACCAGTGCCTCTGTCCCTGCAGTCCCTCACCAGTGCCTCTGCGGGCTGCAGCTCCCGTGGAGCACCCACCCTGGGCCGGGGGTAAAACTGGATTGCACACGTGTGTCCTCACGGCCGCAGCTTTGCTCTGGCCTGTGAAGCAGGAGCAGAAATAACTCCCTCAGGAGCCCCCCTTTTCTATTTTTCAGGCATGAGTCTCCACCACAAACCAGAATAGATAACTTAAAATGAGCTTCTGCAGGCAAATGAGAACTGAAGCCCACTAATTGTGTGTCTCCACCCAAACCCCCAGCTCCAAGCTGCCCTGGTGGCTCAGGACAGCCTCTGTGGGCACGGGCCCCTCCCAGGCACGCAGCCACAGACAGGGCTACAGCTGCTGAGTCACTTGGGAAACCCAAAGGAACGAAATTACACTTGGAAGCACTTGCAGGGAAAACGGGGGGGTTTGAATGCACAGCAGCCTGTGCTGAGGGGCACTGCTGGCAGTGGCACAGACAGGACAGATTGGCACAGGGCACTTCCCACACACAGCACTGCACACATTCCCTGCTTTCTGATCCCAGGGCTTTGCTGGCAAAAGCGTGTGTTGTTTCGTGTCCCTCTGACACACAGGACTGAAGAGCTCTAGTGAAATTCCACATGGCATTTCCAATGAAAACGGGCAGTGCTGCCTTCTTGCACGCCAGGTGTGACAGTCAGCAGAGGGTTCGTGGAGCTCTGAGGCAGCTCTGGGCTCACGGGGAGCCTGCTGGCCACAGCGGTGGCACCGACAGTGTCACCAGCAGCTCCCGCGGCTGGAGACAGCCACCCCGTGCAGCTGGCCGTGTCACCAGCTCTGGCAAGCAGGGTTCCTGAGATGCCATTAACATGGCAAAGGGAGGACCTGGGCAATCCCGGCGGCAGGCTGCACCGTGCCCCCAGGGCACAGCCTCCCAGGAAAGTCTCCTTGCACGAAATGTGGTTTATTAAAGCGACTCTGCCCGTGACAGACAATACAGCCAGGGAAATGCAGAGGCTGGCTGGCTCTGGGGCACGGGCTGCCTGCCCAAGGTGGGAACAGCCAGCCTGTCCCTCGGTGCCTCTGCCCAACAACCCTGTGGCCAGGCCAAGGAATGACCCTGGGGACAGTGTGAGGGGCTTGTTCCAAGGGCTGCACACACTGGGAAGAGAAGGAGCAGAAATAAGGATCCACTTGCATGCAGCTGTGCTGTTTGCCCATGGTTCAGGAGCCAGGGTGTTTGTGACAATGACAAATTCCCTCCCTGAAGCAGTGCAGATCTCCGCTCCCGCTGTGCCCCGAGCTGGCAGCTGCTCCCAGGGCACTGAGGAACAGTCCTTACAATTAACAATGTCTGTTAATTGTGAATATGGAAAAGGGCTTCTCCTGTGGTGAAACCCACCCTCACAGACACAGCTCCATCTCATCACTTGGGACAGACCTCTAGGTAACACATCAGGCCTGGCACTCAAACACCTGGGCTTTGCCAAAACCCTTCCCTAGCATTTTCTCTGACACACTTCTGTAATTCCCTCGTTTCTCACATGAATTGGGAAGCAGGCACTTTTACCTAAGGGTCTGTGGGAGCTCGGTGCGGCCAGGCCGTGTTTGCTGCACACTCGTGCAGGACGTGCCAGAGATGCCCCGTGGCCCCAGCAGCAGCTCCTGCCCCGCCGGGTCCCGCAGCTCCGACAGCTCCGGGCACAGCTCCGGGCAGCTCCTGCCCCGCCGGGTCCCACAGCTCCGGGCGGGTCCGACAGCTCCGGGCACAGCTCCGGGCAGCTCCTGCCCTGCCGGGTCCCACGGGTCCCACAGCTCCGACAGCTCCGAGCACAGCTCCGGGCAGCTCCTGCCCCGCCGGGTCCCACAGCTCCGGGCGGGTCCGACAGCTCCGGGCACAGCTCCGGGCAGCTCCTGCCCCGCCGGGTCCCGCAGCTCCGGGCGGGTCCGACAGCTCCGGGCACAGCTCCGGGCAGCTCCTGCCCTGCCGGGTCCCACGGGTCCCACAGCTCCGACAGCTCCGAGCACAGCTTTCTGTGTATCATGCCCCGCCGGGTCCCACAGCTCCGACAGCTCCGGGCACAGCTCCGAGCACAGCTCCGGGCACAGCTCCGGACAGCTCCTGCCCTGCTGGGTCCCGCAGCTCCGGGCAGTTCCTGCCCTTCCCTGTGGCTGGCCTGGCAACTGCTTGCACATCAGAAAACAATCTGGGGCTAGAGCGATGTGGTTTTAGGCTGTGTTTGATATAATCGGTGTGCACTTCTCTATTTTAGAACATAATTTATAATGCTGTTGGGTTGGCTTTTCCTTTAATGTTCTTCCACACCCAATCTATTGGAGGGATGGATCTGATTTGAGAAACTGATCTGAGAAAAAACACCTCCAGCTCCTGCTAGATGTGATCTCTCCATCTGCTATGGTGTTATTTCTCACTTACATTATCACCAAATGCAGATGTTTATCAGTAGCACATGGTAAAGCAGATGTGAATCTAAATCTCTGTGAAATGTGATCCCATCCAGCCTCAGCTCCTGGTGCAGAACAGTGGCAGAAATGGGGATTGCTCACGAGCTGTGGAGCACACACACCTCAGGGCTGCTGCACTGCACCATGTGCTGAAAGAACTGGGAATACAGCTGGGAAAAATGGACCCACCAGAGGCAGGAATAACCAACCGGGTCAGGAGTAAAGGAGCTGCTTCCCTGGCTGGGATGTGAGTCTGTATGTTATTTATGTGTGCACTCACATACACAGCACTCAGAGCCCCCCAGGATTTATCAGCAGGGACTAATTAACCCTGTTCCCTCAGCCCTCGGGCACGCAGAGTGGGTGGGGCAGCAGTGAAAGGGCTCCTGTGACATGAGACCCCATAAAGAACCTGAGCAAGATTCCCTGAGCAGGCACGGAGCAGTGACAGAGAGCTCGTGTGGTCACTCGGGCTGCCGGCCCCCCGTGGTCACTCGGGCTGCCGGCCCCCCGTGGTCACTCGGGCTGCTGGTCACCCGTGGTCACTCGGGCTGCCGGCCCCTCCGGAGGGTGCAGCAGGTGGGGTGCAGGAGCAGCCACAGCAGCACGTGCTGGGAAGGGGCCGTGGGAGAAGCCGTAGCTCCCCTCTTCAGTACAGAAATAGCACTTTGGAAAAGGCCTCTGCTTTGAGATGCAGCTCCAAATGTGAACACTTAGAAATTTCTTTCCAGGTTTTCTCCTTAACAATGGTTTTCTAAAACCCATGGGAACATGGGGCTGGTGCTCCAGCAGAAAAAGGCTCAAATGAATAAGCATTTAAATAAGAATTTTATCCCATGTCATAAAAAGAATTACATGAAAACCCCAGCGCTTTATGTGCAAGAGCTGTATTTACCACAGGCAATTGAAGAAGAAATAAAATTCAACTTCAGCCTCATTTCGATTTGCAAGTTATGAGAAATGTTTCTGGAAGGAGCTAATAAACGTGATGAATGCGCCCAGTGGTAATTGATCATTTATATAAAAAATTCTGGCAAACATTTAATTCCACTATTCATTAAAATGTTGCCCTTGCATGACATAATCCATAAAAATGATCTATCTAATAACCAGGATGTCAGGGAGCTGAGATTGAGGGTGAAGGTAACCTGGGATTCCAGGAGGCAAATTCCAGATGCTGATGCTCTGGGTTAATGGGAGTGCTGGCTGTGTCTGCTCAGCCCGGTGGAACACAGGAGGAGCAGCCCAGTGGGGCACATGAGGAACAGCCCAGTGGGGCACACA
>VWZV01004901.1:373688-403197 GCA_013397155.1 Irena cyanogastra | reverse complement strand
GTCCTGGGGCTTCCTGGGCTGTCCTGGGTCTGTCCTGGGTCTGTCCTGTGTCTGTCCTGTGTCTGTCCTGGGCTGTCCTGGGAGGCTGCAGCAGGGCTCTGGCCATGCCAGGGGAGGGTGTGCTGCCATGCTTTATGCCCCTCCTCAGTCTCTTCATTGTGTGTCTCAAAATTCAAGCTGCAGAGTAATCAGCAGCAATATTGCCAATAACAGTGAAGGCTCATTAGGATTTTCCTTTTCTATTAATTTCTGTTTTTCAGCTCCTATGCTTTAATTGTAGCTGGCAATTACACAGCCCAGGGGTCACTATGTGGGCTGGGAACAAGCCCAGGTGAGCTGAGAGAAGCTGCCTGGGGCCAGTGCTGGTCCAGTGGCACTCAGAGCTCCATCTGCTGTCCCGCCCGGCTCACACAGGGCTGCGGCCAGGGCTGTGCTCAAGGCAGGGCTCGGGGCCCACCGCCCCAGCTAGCAACCTCTGGAGCATTTCCAGTCCCACTTTCCCCTCTGTTTCAAGCCTCAGATTTCAGCCAGTGTTTATTTAAATTGGTTGGTCATAGCAGAGTTAATTTGTTTGAAGGCTGAGCCAGAAACCCTTGGCGGCTGGACAGGAAAATCTCAAACAAACAAACAAAACCTCCTTAAACTGTAGTCATTGCTTAATTCTTCAGTCTTAAGTACAAAACACCTTAGAGAAATCATCAGTTCTGTGCGGGTAACAGGGCCAGAGCTGTTTCATTCCCAGGCCCAGCTTTGGGGCTGGTGGCTGTTGTGTGGCGCAGCGCCGGGCTGGACCCGCTGGCTCCTTCCCCAGGGGCAGCCTGTGAGTGGGGCAGCCAGGCAGGAGCACAGAGCATCTCTTCCTCTGCATGAATAACAGGAGAAGAAAACAAACAGCATAACCAGCACTTTGCTGTCCGTTCTCCAGGAGCACAGCCTCATTTTGGTGAGGGATGTGAGTGCATGCACACACAAAATCTAAATGGGAAACAAGCAAGTGAAATTGGCTAGAAGAAAACATTCAGTATTTCCTTAGGAATGTTTTCTACACAAATACCCAGCTCGTGGATTTCATGCTGGTTTGGTTGCTGGTGCAGACTGAGATTGGTACACTCTGATTTTACCTCGAGGTACTGAGGAAGTGCTACAATAGCCAGGGAGCTAGGGGAGCTTTTCCAGCAATCCCTGCCAATCCCTGCCAGTGCTGGGGTAACCCTGGTGGCACTGGGGACTCAGGGGGCTCTGGCTGCTGCTGCAGGGCTGGGCAATGCCGTGGTGTCCCAGACTGTGCTTCCCTCCCAGGGCAGGACCAGCTCTGAGGGTTTTACCTGGCACGTGCTTGTTCAGCGTGCACTCGGGAATATCCAACAGCACGGACACAGCAGAGTCCCTACAGAGCTGGCTCTGCCGTCAGCTGAACTTACCCCTGAGTTTCCTCCTGTGTGTCTAAGCCCGACCTTTCTCACCCCAGGTTGGCACACAGGGTTTGTTCTCTTTGCTGCAGGAGGCAGCCTGTCCCCTGTCCCTTTCTGGCATCTGTGACAGTGCTCCGGGCTGGCTGTGTCTCCTCTGTTGGCTCTTCAGCCTCAACAACCCGCTCCACCACCTGTGGCGTGTGGTCACTGCCCGCCCTGTCCCTGGGACTCAGAGCCCTGCCAGGCCAGTGGCCAGCCCGGGCAAGGCCAGCCCTGCTGGACAGCGAGCAGCTGCCCCGGTGCCCCACGGCTGGGAGGGTGGGCTGTGCAGGGAGGGCTCCGGGGAGCACCGAGCGGTGACAGCCCGGTGACAGCCCGGTGACTGACAGCCCGGTGACTGACAGCCCGGTGACTGACAGCCCGGTGAGACCACGGTGACACCCGGCCTTGGGGCAGTGACAGCTGCAGGGTGGCACCAGCCGCGGCCAGGCCGGTGTCCTGCCGTGCCACCGCAGCCTCCCCGCAGCTCTGCGGGCAGTCGCGCTGCCCAGCCGCCCTAGGGCAGAAAACGCTGATACGGGAAAGCCTCGCAGCGCCTGGTGATGCGGACAAACATCCTCAGCACCCCGACTGAGAATCCCGGTCTGCTTTTACCTCTGCCCCACGACGCTCGAATGAAGTTTTCAGAAGGAGAAGAGCAATAAATCAAGCCCATACTTCTGCGGGCCCTTCTCGAGGGAGCGGGTTAAAATTAGCAAGGAATGTGTGCCGGAGCAGCTCCCGCAGCCGCAGCGCCCGGAGCCGCGGCGCCGCACGGGTCCGGCCCGGCGCTTCCAAAAAAGGCCAGGACCGGGGCTGGCCGGGGTCCCCTGCTCCCCACACGGCCCTGGGCACACGGCACAGGTGCTGCCCCTCCGGCTGAGAAACGAGCTCCTGCCAGCGAGGAGAGGCTGACTCCAATTTAAATATTGGGAAAGGAGCGGGATGAGGCACCCCGGGTCCCTGTGAGCTTCAGGGCTTTTTCTACACGTGGCTGAATCTTAACGGATCATTCAGCCCGAACAGTTGAAGGGAGACTGCCAGGAGCTCCTGTATCGCAGAGGGGAGGGCGATGGAAGGAGCACCTTGGCCATGACAGCAGCCACAGCGAGCTCGAGGAAGTGTCCTCTGGATGTTCCAGAGCAAGGCCCTACAGTCCCAAGCATGCAGTAAAAATCAGGGCAAAACATGTTATCGCAATCCTGCTGGAGCCAGCAGTTGGTTTTGGGGAGGTGGGGACAGGCCGGGTGACAGACAACCCCAGGACACCAGGTGCCAGCGCAGGGAGGGCAGGAGGGGCCCCGGAGGCTTCCCAGAACGTACTGCTTCTGCTGGCTGGGAATTGAGCCTGGAAGAGGATGTCTGGCTGCTGCCTGACTTCACTCTGCAGGCAGCAGCAAGGCTGGCACATCCTCCTCTCACACAACAAAGCCACCCCCACGTGCCCCCCTCATGTCACACAGAGCAGATCATCTCTGCTGGGCAGGTGCCCGTTTCCAAACCTGCATGCCAGACTTTCCTGCTTGTTTCGGGTAACAAATAATCTGTACTTTTTAAAAAAGCTTTTCTTTTCCTTAAGAAAAGACACTGAGGGTGGCGCGTTCGCCAGGAGCAGTGTGCAAGGCCAGGCTGGACAGGGCTGGTGTCCCTGCCATGGCAGGGGTGGGGTGAGCTGAGCTTCAGAGTCCCGTCCGACCCAAACCCTGTGTCTGTGCTTCTCTGATGATTCCATGCCACCATCGGGGGCCAGGTGGCAGTGCCAGCTGCTCCCTGCCTGCCCGCCACGTCACTCACCTCAGAGACAGGGGAAGAGACGCTGGCAGGTGACACCAGGGTCTGCAACATTCCCCACTGTCCTCTCCTGCTGCTGGCCTTGTGGGGTCGGCCCCGAGCTGTGCAGGGGGTGGCACTGCCCTTCCCCTGTCACTGCAGCTGTGCAGGGGTGGCACTGCCCTTCCCCTGTCACTGCCATGCAGGGCTGGCACTGCCCTTCCCCTGTCACTGCAGCCATACAGGGCTGGCACTGCCCTTCCCCTGTCACCGCTGCACGGCGGGGTGACGTGGCTGTCAGACACGCTCCAGCCCGCAGGAACTCTGCAGGTTTGGGGTTTTGCTCAGCCCCGTTTCTCCCTCTGGGAGCTCAGGGCTGGAGCAGGCAGTGCCGGGCCGTGAGCGAACCCGGGGCTCCCTGCACTCTCGCCGTGCTATTTTAAGAACAGTGGATTATTGTTAATGCATTTCTTGTGTTTGGTTTCTATCAGAGCCAGTTTGTTTAACTAGTAGGCAGATTTATTTACTGAAAGGAGGAGGAAAGCAGCAGTTAAAAGGATATGGCAAATCCAGCAAATATTAATCTTGTCCCCAGAAAAACCACTGGCAGCACCTTGGAATTTTTTCAATTTTTCTACAAGGTCTTTAGATGGTAGTCAAAATAATGCCTTAATCTGCACATTCCCAGCTCCAAGGTCTGGAACAGGAAGGGCTTGTGCTGAAGAACAGTCTTGCTGTAAAATGCAATGGAATTCATTGAGCAACTCAGGAACAGATGCCAAAAACGTAATTCTCATTTATCTCAACAGGAGATTCCTCACTGCTGCTCAGGGCTTACGGTGTAGGCACTTCTCCAACTTAAAAGAAAATGCCTCCAGCAAGAAAGGACAATAATTCCAATTCAATTTTGTCTCCTCACTTTTACCAACCAGAGCAGTTCCATTCTGTTTCTTGGAGACCATTAATATGAATATTATTCTGAAGCTAAAATTGACGCTGACAAACTTTGACCATTCTGACAGTCCCACAAAAATCAGACTGTTGACGTGAGTGATACTACAATTACTGTAGTTCATTTGGGATTAATGATTTATAGAATCACAGATTCTCAGGATTTGGGTTTGAAGGTCCCTTAATTCGCTCCACGCCCTGCCATGGGCAGGGAACCTTCCCCCAGCCCGGGTTGCTCGGGAGGAGCTGTACAGACAAGCACAGGATGTTTGTCTGCCCTCGGTGAAGCTGTGTGAAGGCACAAGGTTCCAGCATTACTGAGCCATTCCTTCTCTCCGGGCCG
Source organism: Irena cyanogastra (assembly GCA_013397155.1). Lineage (NCBI taxonomy): Eukaryota > Metazoa > Chordata > Aves > Passeriformes > Irenidae > Irena > Irena cyanogastra. Next base: position 398,682 of record VWZV01004901.1, on the reverse strand, counting down.
GAGAGGGGTGGGACGCTTGATCACTTCCTGAACCATTTCCCTTCTGAGTGCCCCGGGACACTGCTTTGCATCTGGGTTAGCATCCAAGAAAAGTGAAATTAATTTGTTCAGAACATAAAATAACCACGTCTTTGCTCACAGAATTTGTCAGAGAGCTGCCTTTCTCCTTCATTTGCTTTACAAAATGTTAATTTTGCTTAACCACCAACACACAGCATTTTATAAAAGAGAACCACTTTATTCTCATTATGATGTTTATATTAAGAGGAAGAATGAGCAGCTTTGTGAGGAGAAAACATCTGAGTTTTCCAAAGGAGAGAAGCAAGCTGGCTGTCACGTATCGTTTTGCCATTCTGCTGTTTTCATGTCAGCGTGATCTTTGTTAAAGGTTTGCAAATGAAACACTTGAGATCCGTTTTTGGGCCCCAGCTGAGGGCAAGGAGCCCTGGCCAGGGCCACGGTGCCACTGCTGCTCGGTGCCACGGGCAGTGCCAGGCTGTCCCCTCTGTCCCTGCAGCTGCTCTGCAGCAGCACGGGTTTGCCCTCAGCCCGGTTTGGGATGCAGAGCTGAGCAGTGTCCCTGTCACCTGTGGTTACCTGCTCCCAGGTAATTACCCCTGCTCTGTCCCACCGGGGGTTCTGGCTGCCGAGCCGTGCCGTGCCGAGCCGTGCCGTGCCGAGCCGTGCCGTGCCAGCTGTTCTGCTCCCTCGGCAGAGGCACGATGTTTTCTGAGCTCTCCACACCGCGGGCCCAGGCTGGGACCCCGCCTTGGGATGCAGCCAGCAGCATCACCCGCCCCGTGCCGGCTCCGGGCTCTCACAGGGGAAATATTCCTGCCCTCTGCCACCACCAGGGGCCAACCCTGCCCTGCGGTGGCACCCACCCAGCAGGGCTCCAGCGTGACACACCTGTGGGGACACTGCCCCTCCTCAGGCCGCAGTGCATTTTGAATATCCACCTCCCCAGGAAGTCCAAGAACCGGCCTTGAGCTGAGCTGAGTTTCAGGCTTTTATTTATTCAGGCCAATAGTTCTTATTTCTATGATGCTGCTCCGTGCTCATCTTTTGTACATTCATTTTACCCTCTTCCTGTTTTATATGTTCCTTAAAGCCACCAAATCAGAGACACGATGGATTTGGCTTGCTGAACCCTAGCCTTTCTGTCCATCAAACACTTGCTGTCTTCAGAACCCAGCTGTTTCTCACCAAAAAGCTGAAAAGGTGCTTGCACCCAGCCCTTACAGGTCACCCTGTGCTCCCCCTGCTCACGGGATCTCTGCTCCAAAGGGACAAGACTGATGCTCCCTCCTGTCACCTGCCTCAGGCCTCTCTGCCTGCGGGTGCCCGGTTTGTGGCGCCTGGCAGTGGGGCTGTGGCCGCTGCTCATCCCCAGCGGGCTCCAGCTGAGGTGTGGAGCACTCAGGTGCTGTGCATCCCCAGGGAGGCACAGGAAAGGAGGGCCTTGGGCAGGAGCAGACGTTTGCAGATCCTGCAGCTCTCCAAGGCTGATGATGCCATTCTGGCTGGACAGACAGCTGGCTGGACAGACAGCTGAAGCCTTCTGGTGGGGTGTGGTCACTCTGGATTGTGTGTCCTGGCTGTCTCGAGTGTGGCCCATGTTGTGGAGTGTGCTGTGCCATGCATTTGGGGAGCCAGCCCGGGCATGCTGTGGCACATCTTCCTACAGCTTCAGGCACACCAGGAAATGTAAAACCCTGTCTGATGAGTCAGGATTGGGCCTTGCTCTTTCCTGAACCAGCTGATCATTAAAGGAGACCTTTTAATCGAGACACCTCAGTGACATGAGAGGTGAACCATTTCCTCTTCTAAGCACAGAACAGCACCTGGGATGGCATCCATCTGAAATGTGATGGGGCACTCATCTTCAGAAACCCAGTAAACTCTCCTGCTAATCCTCATTATCTGCTAATTTCAGCTGCAATTTTTGCGCTCTTTCACCCTCATTATTTCCTTGCACCCTTTGCAGTGTTCCTCTCCAGGGGAGGCTGTGTTGGAAGAGCAGATTAAGCCTTTACACAGGTACTTGTGAATAAGTGTCTGTGAGAATTTGCTGCCTTCCAGCAGTTTTAGCACATCTCTTGGGAAGTGCTGTCTGTGTGTGAAATACAGCAGACACCATCCCAGCTGCTCCAGCAAACCCCATCTGTGGAGAAGTCACCTTCTTTCTGTGAGTGTATTGAGTCCTCCTGATAGTGGTTTTTGTTTGCCTCTTATGTTATTTCCTCTTTGTCCAGGCTGCTGACTCTGAAAACCAGTCCCTGAACAAGAGATTGTGGGAAGGCTGGTCGTCCCTGACGGAGGCACAGCACTCAGACATCAGCCACTCTTGGGGACAGGCGTCTGTCACACCGCTCGCTTCAGCATCCCTTCCAGCAGAACTGGTGCAGGCATCTCTGAAAAGCTTTTTTAGGCCTCTTTCCCAGCAGCTTTTGAAGGAAAATACTCGGCTGGATGCAGAGGCATGTAAACCAGCCCTGAGAGTGCCAAAACAAACGAGCTCATGCAGTGGGAAAGCTCAGGGCTGCATCCCAGGGGTGAGTCCTTCCCTCCACCAGCCCTGCCAGCAGGCACACACTCCCTGCAGCACGGTTTGCTTTGCATTCACTGCCCTGGATGCTCTCAAAAGCCAGATTCCCTGACACTCAGGTGCAGCTCACTCCCCTCAAGCCTGTCCCCACCTCCTGAGAGAACACAAAGCTGAACAGAAAGGAATGTGGTAGGTAGGGGTAGATATATGTTCATGCATTAAAAAACACACAGGAAAACGAAACATGAGTCAATGGTAAAGTAGTTGCAGAAAAGAGCGCAAAAATAATCTCCAAGACAGCACCAAGATCAAAGGCTGGGTGTGACAGGGGGGCACAGAAGGTGCCATTAGGCACAGATGAAAGCGTACCTGGCAAGGGGACACGAGGGAAGCAGCAGAGCTGGGTCACAGCAGGGTGGAGGTGTCTCCCCAGGCACTCACTGCTCAGACAGCAGTCACAGGAGGAGAACAAGCCAAGCTGAGCTGCTGCCTCCCTCTGGGAAAGGGGGCTGAGCCCCTGGCTGAGGAGCAATGCAGTCTCTGTAAGATTCTCCTCCCTGCCCAGCCGTGGAGGAGCTTTTGGCTCTGGTGGTACGTTTTGGCAATCCCCAAAGGACAGAGGCAGGAGCCCGGTGTGCCTCACAGTGAGCCCCTGCTCTGCGGGCACCTCTCGGGGCTTCCTTTGTCTGAGGCCAGGATTTCAAACCCCACACCTCGTGTACTGCGTGAGGATGGCGTTGGTGCTCACAGCAACACGGGGCTTGGACAGAACAGAATTGTTTAAAGAATATCTGGCTTATGTAATTCCAAGTTTATAAAAAAAATTAAAATGCAGAAGACTGTTAACATCAGAGGAGAGGTAAGTGTGGGAAAGAAATGGCATTTTGGAGGACTCAGGGGAAGGTGAGAAGGGTACAATCCAGGAATACGTGGATCTTTTTGCCAGAACCGTGGGTTGAATGTTCCTATTTAAATATGTTGTTAACGTCTTTATATAATTAATTTCTGAGTTGGTCACCATGGCAGCAATGGCAGACTCACATGAATGAAAATAGACCTCAGCACAGATGAGCCTGGAGAATAGCTGGATGTTGGTTTTGCCCTCTCTGTTGGTCTTGGATCCACTGGTTCCCAAGAGAGTGAGTTTCCCCACAAGGGCTGATTCCATTGCCAAGCTGCTGGGAGCTGGGCACCCTCTGGGATCACCTCCCAGGCATGCACTGAGCTATTTTTCATCACATTGAACTTAGGACCCAGACTCAGCTTTATTGCCATCTTCCCAGGTTTCTTTCTGCTGCTGATCAGCAAAGACAAATTTGCTCCCACAGCACCCCAAAATACCGGCCTTGTTTGGTTGGTTGGCACCTGTGTAAGGAGCAAGTGAGCCCTCATCCTGTGTCCTCCTAAATCCAGCAGATAAAGAGAATGCTGCCAGGCTCTGGAAGCAGAGGGCTGGTGGTCCTCAGGGACACCACCCAGCACTTAAAACATCATTTCCAAACCCTTCTGCCAGGGATCTCAGACAACAAGGCAGGAAGAAGCTGGTGATGGCACAGGGCTGTGGTGTCAGCTTTGCCACTGGCCTCTAACCCCTCACCATCCCTCCCCATCAGCTGTGTCAGTCCTGCTCTCAAGGATGGAATATTGTCAGCTGGAGAGGGGAGAGCACAGACATCCTTTGTAATGGCTGAGTAGCTGGACATTAATTAAAACGAATCCAGGGATATTAAATTGTCTGTGACTGGTTAATGGCACTGCAGAAAGCTCGCCAGGGAGAGAACTGTGATGTTGCCAAGGATTGCGGCACTGGCGAGGACGGCAGGAACAGAATGGACACCAGGACGTTTCCCACACAGAAGGGAAAGCCCGAGCTGCTGCTGGAGTCTGCAGGAAGGTGTCTGTGTGCCGTGCTGGGGCCAGCTCACAGGGGACAGCAGCAGCCTCTGCTGACACCACCGAGCGCGTGGAGGGAACGGGGCTTCCTCTCACTCTCTGCCTGGGCTTTCTCCTTGAAGGAAACCTGGTGGAAGGTTTGTGTATGTCTGTGTTAACGTACACAGAGAGTGGAAAAGGAAGTTTACACCAAATGCAAACAGAAACAGTTTTCCAAACAGGCTTTTTGCTGAGCCTCATCTAAACGAGCCAGCCATGCTTGGCATTCCAGGGGAGGTCCAGGAGGGAGTTCTTGGCTGGGGGTCACACGGGCACAGGATGCTGGGGCTTTCAGTGCTGCACTCAGAAAAAACGGATTGAGATCAGACTCATCGGGGATTAGGTAAATAAACTGCTTTCCTTTCCTGCAGAGAGAGAGGCTGGACATTCCAGTCATTAGGCAAATGATAAAAAACCACTAAAAAGGAAGGAGGTGTCAGCCCTTCATCCATTCCTCAGCCACACGTACCGAGCAGCAGCAGCATTATTTCTGGGCTATCAAGGACGGGTTTTGAGAGAGAGATTATCTCAGGACAACTTATTGCCTGTCTCAGGGCCTGTTCCTCAGCTGGGCTGGGCACCCCAGAGGGAGGAGCAGCTGCTCCAGGGAGCACAGGGCTGGTCTCAACTCACGCTGCTGCTCACGGTGGGACCCCGGGTGCTGATGGCAGAGCTTGGGGCTCTCGGGGGCACAGCAGCCAGGTGAGGCCAGGCTGTGCCCAACCTGCCAGCCCACAGAGCCCCCTTGGCCGGGCTGTGCCCAACCTGCCAGCCCACAGAGCCCCCCTGGCTGGGCTGCACTCTGCTCTCACCTGTGGCCTTGTGGCTGGTGGTTTCCTCCCTGCTGGTGTGGTGGCAGTGGTGCACACACCAAGTCCTCAGACAGCCAGTCCTGCAGACAGGCAGGGGGGGAAAACCCAATATTTGTTTATTTCACATTTTATAACTTGTTCCTAGGAAATTGAAAGCCAGCTTTTATCAGAGGTAAATTTGCTTCCATGACCATGAAGGTTTCTGCCAGAGGCAAGGGCCGTCTCTCTAGGAAGGGAAGTTCAGCCAAAGGCTCCTCTTGGCTTGCTTTGTTTTCCAGACCCACTGCACTAGTTTCCTAGCCTTTTGACCAATTTCCATGTAATTTGATAGGGACTGAAGCATATTACCCAGCTGCAGGTTTCACTGAGCAGAGGAGGCAGGAGCTGCTGCAGAGAGGAGCAAGCCAGGAGGGACCCCAGGCACTGGACACTGCTCTGAATGGACAGACGGACGCTGCACCAGACAGACGGACACCACTCCAGCAGACAGAGGGACAGACAGTGCTCTCCAGCCCAGGCTCAGTCCTTGGGCAAGGCGACTGCCGGGTTCGGAGCTGCTTCTCATCTGGCAGTGTGCTGAAGGCCCTGGGATTAACGAGGTGATAACTTGGGCTCCCCAGTACAGCTGGGCCGCAGCCCAACTGCACAAAGTGAAGCACCAAACTATTTACGTTCCAGTTCCTACAGCTATTTTTAATAGAGCTTCAGAGACTTGCTGTATTATCCTGCCTTTTTAGCGTCTGCTTCTTTTCTTAATCTCATTTCCCCTGCCCTTTCTTTATCTTTGGATCAATTTATACCATCCTTTTTATCATGCTCTAATCAGAACACACTTTATGATTTCAGATAAATGTAGTCATGGTAATTTTCCACTCCATTTAGGTCAAGTCAGGATGAAACAATTTTTTTAAATCTTATCTAGTAACCACCAGAAATGGCTCCTTGTTAAACTATCTGTCCCCTTGCTTTTCTAACTCTATTAGATTTTGATGTCAACTGTCAGTGTCCTTTTTTGGTTCTTCAGGAAATTGGTTCTGCACTGCAAGCCAGCCTGTCAGCCCTGGAAAGGTGGCGCTTTCCCAGCAGGGGTGGCTGATGAAGCTCTTCCACCCCTTGGGGACTGTTGGCATGTCCTGTGACCTCGGCTGGGGCTGCGCCTGCTCTCTGCAGCCAGCTGAAATCTGCCTCGCTCTCCTGAAGCATTTGGAGCAGGGCTTTGTTAGCTTTGGGTGACACGTGCTGTCTGAGCTTCAATAGCATCACTGGGAATGATTTTACTCAGCTTTGCGCAAGCTCACAGAATGTTAACAATGGTTTCATTTCGTATTGCATGGTTTCAAAAGCATTAATGTGCCCAAGTGTCAGGCTGCTGCTCTGTTCTGTCCTCTGAGAACGGCACTGGTTCCAGCTCTGAAGTGCAAATACCAGCCCCAGAGCTCCCACTTCCCTGCAAAGGTTAAGAACACATTTCTCTGCTGTTCCTGGCTGGCTGGAGCAGGGCAGGACCGGGCACTGGGAGGAGGCTCTGGCACAGCTCAGTCCCAGTTTGGCTGCAGGGGCCCTTGCAGCTCTGCTGGCGGTGTTGTCCCCTGGCGTTCAGTTCGTACTCTGTTTACAGCTGAGGAGCTGCTTTACTGAATACTGTAGCTATTGGCAAAGATAAATTCGAGACTTCTGAGGATGTGTGAAGTGAGGACAGAAGTATTTGGGATAAACATTATTTTTAAACCTCAGTGTAATTAGGGCAATTAATCATTTTTACTTTAAAATCGCAATTGTACTGTTGGCCAGGGTGCTCCCTGGGTGGACAGCGGAGCACGGGATCCTCTGCAGAGGAGGAGCTGGGCAGGGTTCGGGGCACCCAGGGAGCTTTGGGAAGGGACGGCTCCTGCTCCGGGGCACCGGGCAAAATGCGCTGCTCCCGGGTGGGGCCGGGACTGCCCGGCCGGGGCTGCTCCGCCCGGCCAGCCGCTCGCCCGGCTGCGGGGACACGGCAGGGACAATGCGGGGGCACGGCAGGGACAATGAGGGGACACGGCAGGGACAATGCGGGGGCACGGCATCCCCTGCCACCCCGCCTGCTTTCGCCGCACGCTCAGCCTCTTCCCGCCCGGCCCACGGCCCTGCCCGCAGCCCGGGGTCGCCTGGCAGCACGGTCTGTCACCGGGACAGCGGGGACACAGCCGGGGAGAGTGGGACANGCAGGGACAGAGAGGACAGAGCAAAGCCGCAGTGGGTGGCAGAGCACGGACAGAGCAGGGACAGACGGGACAGAGCAGGGACAGAGCAGGGACAGAGGGGACACAACAGAGCCGCGGCAGGTGACAGAGCAGGGACAGGCTCCCTCCCCCTGCCCGCGGAGGGGCAGCAGCTGCCCCAGAACTGCCCCGAATGCATCAGACACTGAAATGCTGAGATGGTGTCCAAAGGGCTCATCCTGTTCAGTGCCATCATCTCTCTGCTGCTCACATGGGTGAACTCCTCTAGAAGAAAATAAAATCTGTGCTCCCCAACAGGCTGCTGAATTTAAATTCTGTGGGTTGCACCACAGATATTGCTGCCTCATAATTAAAGGTGGCAGCACTAGGCCAAGGAGCACTGAAATCAAAGGGAAGCAAAAGGGAAATTACTTGGTAATGCTTTTATTGGTCTCTAACAGCTGTCAAACCACAGCATAAAAGGCTTAAACTGTGTAATTTCTACTTTCAGAATGAAACTGGACTGGAAGAGAGCAGACTGCCTCAGAGTTCATCTCTTGTCTTTCACTGGGCCACCTGAGACACGTCAGGACTCAGTGCCAAACCCCTCTTTCCCAGCCACCAGCCCCTCCATGATGAGGCCATGAGCTCCAGAAGGGTCAGTGAGGTGCAGTGAGGTCATTTAATCTGAAAAAACTCTCTAAGATCATTGAGTCCAACTGTTCCAACCAGCACTGCCAGGGCCACCACTGAACCATGTCCCCATCTGCCACATCCACATGGCTTTTAAATCCCCCAGGAATGGGGGCTCCACTGCTTCCCTGGGCAGCCTGTGCTTGGCCTGGACAGCCCTTTCCTGACAGGAATTTTCCCTACTTAAACCTCTCCTGGTCCAACTGCAGTGGTTCCCTCTTGTTCTGCTGCTTGTTCCTTGGGAGCAGAGCCCAAACAACACGGGTCTTTGCTGACCTGGGTGTAGGGGTAGGTTTTTAATTTATAAGACATTTGTGACTCACCCAGGGAAGGCAGCTGACATATCAGGGGTCTCGATGCATCCGGCCCTTGGCAAATTTCAGTGTCCTGCTTTTACAGAAGACAAGATAATGTCACATGTCCTTATGGCTCTCAGCTCCTTTGCCCCAGGGTGCCGCTGACACTCAATGGTGGGAAAGCCCCGTGCTGAGCCCTCCTGCCCAGCTGTGGTCACTGCAGCAGCAGCTCCGTGGAAACAGCTCTCGTGGAAACAGGTTTAATAAGTTCAGAGAATTGGCTGTTTGCTTTGGTCTGTGCTGTGACAGGGAGAGGGGAACTGTTCGTTTTGGGGTTTTATGATTTCTTCTAGTTACAAGTTAGGAAGTAAACAGCCTAAAGACTTGAAGTGAATGTTATCAGGAGTATGATGCTCTAATTATAATTGCATAACTCGTATTTCAATTTTATGGGAATATTAAAAGGATTCCTGGGAGAATTTTGGGCAGTCTAAAAGTACAACAGCACAAAACCCAATAAACCTTGCCTTCTTTTGGAGGACATTTCCTTAAAGGGCCCAGCTCTGCTGCCAGAGCTGCAGTCTGTGCACAACTGAAATTTCCTCAAATTCCCTAAAAGAAACTGCTTCCACACAAGAATTTTCTCCCTCCACGCTATTGAGTAATGATAGCTTTTGCTGCTGTCAGGGCTGGAATCCAGAGGACTGTGTGAGTGGATGCAATGTATAAATATTTTCCGTGCACGCCTGATTTGTATAGAATGCAAGCTGTATTTATATCCCTCATGAACACAAGATGGATGTGAGCTGAGGGAGCCCTGTCTGTGTGGGCAGGAACACTTGCTGACCTGCACAGCTGGTTCAGGGGGCTTGAGGGGCAGGAACACCGTTAAACTTCTCCCCCTTGCCGTCCTGGAGCTGCCGGTGGGTCCAGCTAGCACGGGCAAAGGCAGGCCGAGCCAGGATGGTGAGAGATGGTTCTGTGGAGCTGCCTCTCCCTGAGCACATTGGGGTGAGTGGGGTCCGTGTGGCTCGCACAGAGCCGGCACAGAGCCGGCCCCGCTGGCTCCCACACCGCTGCTGGGGCAGCAGGACAGGGCTCCGAGCTCCTCCGGGGCTCGTGGCACAGCCCGGCGTGTCCCGCGGGGACGTGTCCTTGTCGCGGGGCAGGGGACAGGGAAGGTCACTCTGCCGCGACGGCAGCTGCCACAGGAGCGGGGGACACAGCCTGGGCACCGGCGGTCACTGCGGCACGTGTCCGAGGGGTGCAAGGGGAATGTCCGGCACCTTTGGCCACACCTGAACCTGGCGAGCGGAGGGGAGGGAGTTTGGCTAGAGGAGGGTCAGGGTGGCCAGGGCGGCCTGCGAGGTGGGAAAGGGTCCCTGGAGCTCCGTTTGTGCTGCAGCCCCAGCAGAACCCAGCTCCAGCGCAAACAGGGGATGCGAGCAGCCCGGAGTGCTGCAGCGCTCGGGTCTGAGCGCTGGGCTGGGCTCAGCGGGGACCCGGCCGGGGCAGCCGGGGTGCTGGGGGCACTGCTGCTCAGCTCCAGCACTGCGAGCAGATGTACAGTGAGACCTACAGTGAGAGTCAGAAGCCTTAAGCAGAGTTTCCCAGCCCTGGTCCCCTCTGATATCCAAATACAGCCCGCAGGAAATACTGCCTGTGCTGGCTGGAGCGGCAGAGAGGAGAGGAGGGAAGGAGGAGGGAAGGAGGAGGGAAGGAGGGAGGTCAGCGGGCATAAGTCCCAGCTCCTACACCCACGGCCTGGCAGTAAAGGAGCTGCAGCCCCTCGATCCCATCCGGCCCCCAGGTGCCCTCAGCCCTAAGGTTGCGCAGGTACTCAGGGGCCTCACCCACACCCCTGACTTCTTCAGGCTTAGCAGGGAAAGACAAAATGTCGAAGCTCTCATTCCCACTAGGAAATAAAAAAAAATCCTTAATATCAGGGCTGTAATCATCTTTTAGGTCTTCAGACACTGTCATTTCATGACTTGGGTATTTGTGCTTTAACTGCTTCATGCCCCGAGGCACTTTCTGAAAGGAATTCATTTGGGAATCCTTCTTCTCACAAGTAGGGTCTGCTGGCATGAGCATGGGAGGAGACCAAGAAACCTGAGCAAATACCCTGGCGTTCTTCACACCTCCCCTGCTCTTAGTTTTCAGGGTTAAATGAATTTTCTGAATCTCCAGTTATTGGTCTAATGCAACTGCAACATACTTACTGTGTTATTCATCTGACTCTCCACGTACTCTCAGTCCTGACTCATAGCGACAGTTCCTGCATGGGAATATGAACTCGATCAAAAATCGTGCCCTGAGATTGTAAGCCTTCCCAGGAAAGGATTAAGCCTTGCCTACAAGGAAAATTACATGTAATATTAACAGGTGTTCCTGCTGTCATGATAAATTTTAGGCAAAATAAAGCTCAATGAATCAATTTCTGTAATACAGTGCAGTGGTCAATTTTATACACTGAGAACCAGGGATTGGCTGGGACCTGGAAACCAATCTGAAAAGTGCACTTGTGTGTAATGCATGCACTAAACAGGGCACAGATTTGGGCATGCAAAAATGTTCCTGTGACCTTTCCTGTTTGGCCAGACACATCCTCCCTGTGTGCGCAGGCCAGAGCACAGCTTGGGGCTCCTGCGGGCAGGCGATGATTCTGGGTGCAGTGGCACAGAGAGAGCTGTCCCCAGCAAATGCTGCTCTCTGGAAATGGCACTGACCTCATGGCAAATGCCTGCTGGCTGCAGAGCCAACGCTCCCACAGCTCTGTGCGGCTGTGCCAAGACGTCTGTGCAAACCCTTTTGTGCAAGTTTCCTCTGATTTCTTTCCAGAGATTTTCTGGGCTTCTTCAGCCTATGCTGAGCTCAAAAATGAGGAGGAAAACTAACCCTAGGAGATGTTGTTGCCCCGTGAGGAGCACAGCTGTGCCTGCACCGGGCCAGAGGAACTCCCCAGTCCATGCAGAGGGAGCAGCCCTGTGCCATGCCCGTGGTGAGGGTGGCTCTGTCCCACAGCAGGCATGGCTCGGACACCGAGGCACACCCAGCTGGCCTTGGTGGCTCAGGAGGTGAAGCAGTGTCAGGTCCTGTCTCTGCCTGGCTGCAGCCACCGCAGTCTGTGTCACCAGGGTCCCTGGGGTCACAGCCTGCCCTGTGCCAGGGCCACGTGTCTTTCCCTGGTGTCACAGCTTTGAGAACCGACTGCCACCTCCCCCAGGTGACACGATGGTGACAAAGTGGGGCTTCTCCCCTGCACCCTCCAGGGCCTGGGTGCCTTCCCCCCGCTCCTGCCAGGACAAGAAGTCTGGTACCACAGAGGGGCAGATCCTGAGAGCTGAAGAGCGCTTCTGCCCGAGAGAATGTGATTTAGATTAACTATTTTTAGCTGGATCCAGTGGGAGTTGAAGAAGGAGAGTGTCTTCCAGGAGATGCAGAATACCACGCTATATCGGGCGCCAAAACCAGAGCAGATGCTTCCAATTACACTTAATTCACCTCAATTAGAGAAAAAGTAAAAAAAAAAAAAAAATTAGAGTTATATTAAGAATATCCTTTCTCTGAAGTTACAAGCGTTTGGCACTGCAGACTGTCCACCTTGAAGAGCAGGGACACTGTGACACAGCCAGCCTGGGAGCACTTTGGGACCCTCTGCAGTCCCCTGCTGCTGCTGCTGCTGCTGCTGCCCCAGGGACACAGCACTGCCTGCAGCAGGGCTCACTTCCCACTTGTCTTTGGGACAGTTTATCCAGGGGCTGCTTCCTGGCATCAACCAGCTTCGTGCTGTATCAGTATATCCTGGGAAAAGTACTCTGTTAGAGTTCACCCAGTAACATGGTCTGGTGCTCATCCAGAGCGTGTTATGTGTCTGGTGACAGCACCGTGTCACTTGTCCAGGTGACAGAGACTGGGGCTAATGCCAGGGATCATAGCCCAGCTGGACTCACCACAGTCACAGCAAACAGTCTGCAACGTGCTCGGGGCTGCCAGGTGCTCCAGAGTGCCCGTGTTTTGCACATTCAGATCCTGCTGGGAGAAGCTCTCCCAGCTTCCTGGTGGTGCATCCCAGGTAGGCAGAGGAGCTCATGCTGGCACGCTGTGACTGCTCTCAGATGGCACTTCCTCAGGGCCAAGTCATGAGTCACTTTTTCCTCTGGCTTTTCTCTCTGACAAGCTGTTTGCTGCAGTCGTGCTGCCCTGTTTGTCAGCGGGGGCAGACACCAAAGCCTGGGGTTTGCACCCTCTCCTCGCTCCTCAGGGAGGGCAGGCAGCTCCAGCTCGGGCACCAGGGTGCCCCAGTCCAGCCCTTGGCTCTGCTGCAGCCAGGGGCTGCCAGGCACGGAGGCTCCATGGCCCACCCCTGTCCTAGCACACCCCTGGCCCCCGGCTCCTCCAGCTCTCCCGTGGTCCCAGACTGCCCTGGCCCCATCCTTGTGCTGCAGGCTGGACAGCTTCTTGACATTTTGTCAGACTTAAGGGGGAGAAAAAGTCGTTCAGCCAGTGCTGATTTCCTAATTCAGTGTAACCTTTTCATATCCAGGCTAAGGACAGCTTGACATTTCCTCTGAATCCCAGGGAGAGGCTACAAAGCCTCTCGGCTCTGCTCCTGGTGCCACTGCCCATCTCTGTGACACGCTATGCATTGTCAAACATTTGGAAAATATTTAACTAATTTTTAAAGCCTTTGTTCACCCACTTGAGTCACTGTCATGGAAAATCTGCAGGGCATTCCACTCTGCTCTGCCCACTCCTCCCCAAAATCCTCCAATTTACAGCTTCCCTGGCAGGGTGGGCAGGCCCTGGCGCAGGTGCCCAGAGCAGCTGGGGCTGCCCCTGGATCCCTGGCAGTGCCCAAGGCCAGGCTGGACACTGGGGCTGGGAGCAGCTGGGACAGGGGAAGGTGTCCCTGCCATGGCAGGGTGGCACTGGGTGGGCTTTATTGTCCCTTCCAATCTAAACAGTTCTGGGATTCTGAGATTTTCTCTAAAACAGCAACATGAGCTTTTCAAGACAGAAAGCAGAAAAGATATGTGTTACCCTTAGAGTAAGCACCAAAAGGAGCTCAGGTCCACTTATATATCATTGTGCAAGCTCTACAGAAGGGGAAGGGAAAGCTGTCTTTCAGTCATGGAATACCATGGAATACCAATGCTGGCTCCCTTTTCCCGTGCTGCCTGACACCCTCCAGCAGCTTAGCACACAGCCAGTGACTGCACGTCCTTACCTATGGCTCTGCTCAAAGGCAATATTGTTTAAAATGGCAGAGAAGCCTTTGAAAAGAACATCTTGGATGAATTAACATTTCATCTCTGTGCTTGATTTGTTGTCCCTAGATAATGTAATGGGAACAGGCTTCTGCCAGGCTCCCCCATGTACCCTTCATGGGATCCTGGGAACTTTTAGAGCCTCCTTTCATCTGAAAGTTCTGCAGGTGGTGTTGCTCCAAAAAGCAAAGGTATCTGTCACCTTGAATTAAATCACCATGTGGGAGATTAAAGAATAACTTTCCTTCCATGTTTCTGACATCCCTTTTTGTTCCAGGATCAGCCTGTGTCCTGTTCCCAATTGAATAAGTAGATCTTTCTCCAAACCTTATAATTTGCAGAAGCTTGCAGGCTGATTGTCCCTCAAACTGGCTGGAGTTGTTTCTCTTTTAATAACCATTTTTCAAGCTGCCAGCAGCTCTTAAAAGTAGTTTTGGATTAAAAAGGAAGGAAGACATCCCAGGACTTCATGTTTCTAATTATGCTCCCAGAGAGCCTTGAAATGACTTTCATGAATCTGTACCCAAAGCAGCCAAGTCTCTTGCTGCTCCCCGTGTTTCTGTCCTGATACAAATCTCTTCCCTTTAATGGGGCTGTCACTGTTTCTAAAAGCCTTACACAAGTGTGAGCCAGCAGGTGCTCTCCAGCTCACACCTCTTCCTTGGTTTCAAATAGCTCCTGAAGGAACAAAGCCAAGCCAGTTAAAATAAGGCCAAAAAGGCTTCTGCACATGTGGAAAGAAGAGCAGCAGATGCCCACCCACTGTCACCCTTGGTCCCCAAGATGAGATGAGCTCCAAAAGTGTTGAGAGCCCTGAGCTTTCTGAAGCCAAACACTCCTGGTGGGCCCAAGGTTCCCATTCTCTGCAGCTCCTGGGTGCATCCACTGCCTGCAAAGGGAAGTGAAATCACACTGGCCATGCCAGGCTGGAGCCCAGGGCTCCACAGGAGCCAGCTGGGAGGGTTTGGACTGCAGAGGGAGTGGGGCTGGCTTTGGAGCTGGGGCACAGGCTTTGCTTCAGGGCTTGTCTGACAGCCGATCCCGTGCCTGCTTCTGGGGAAAAGCTTAAACCTGCTCAGAGTGGGAGACACAGAAGGAGAAAAGGTAGCTCTTTAGAGGCGTGGCACCCAGTACGGGATGCTTTTGTTTTGGCAGATTCCCTTGTTCCCTATCAGTATAATCAAGTGGAAAGTCCCAGCTGGAAGTGCTGTACCTGACCTGCGTACCTGGCCAGGAGCTGCCACAGGATGGCAATTCTCAGCTCTCACCTTGCTTGCTGAAACACAAATACATTGCTGTGATGGTGGGGTGGGTTCAGCTCGGCTTTGAAGGAGCCAAAATCAAATCACAGTGCAAAGGGAGATGCTGCTTCTGGCACCAGTGCTCCAGGCACTGACATCCCACCAGTCCAGAGGCTTCCCACAGCGCAGGGACACGGCAGGGACATTTAGGGACACCTGGAACAGGGGCACGCAGGCGTGAGTCCAGGTGGTGACAAAGGAGCAGCCCCGGGGCAGGCAGGGAGCAGGCAGTGCCTGAGCAGGGCTGGGAGCCGGGCTCTGTGGGGCTGTGAGGGCCCTGAGCAGCCTCTGCACTACAGCAAACACCCCACGCCTGGGTCAGCTCCAGAGCTCTCTCCAGTCAGGGTGGAGCGTGGCAGCCACTGAGACCCACTCGTGAGGCTCCTGCCCTCTAATGAGCTTTTCTTTGGCTGGAAAAACCTAAGCTATTAAACAGAAAATGTAATGGACACAGGACTCCTGGCTGTGCACAAACCATGACCTTGCATCCGTGTGCAGGTGTAGGGTGAATAAAACCCTCCCCTGGTGTTAATGCTTGCACACAGGTGATTGTAAGGAAAACCCCACACTGACCAATGGCACAGGTATTCAGGACTAGAGCAAAGAGCTGTGAATGCTGATTGAAGCAATCCACTGGCTCCACCACAGGCTGCATGGAAGTTCATCTTTGGCTCACTGTGAAGCTGGTGTACTTTAAATAAAGTGGCACAGTTGAACCCAAAAAATCTATTGGCATTTGTTGTCAGGATCGCTGTAATTCACTTATTTTTAAATTTTTTTAGGGGATCCTTGCTGTCCAGCTCTGGTTCCCAGCACAAGCAAGGTCTGCAGTCTGAGGTTTTGGGTCTAAAACAGCAGCTGCCATCAGCCAGGAGTCACTCTGGGGGTCTCCCTGAGTTGCTCGCTCAGTGCCCTGGCCATTCACAGTTCCATGGGGTTCAACAGGTGTGTGTCCTCAGCATCATCCTCAGCTTCATCCTTGCCTCCCTCCTTGGCTGTGCCTTCAGCTCAGTCCTCTCTGGAAGACCTGCTTCCTCCTGGCTGCCCAGCTCCCCACTATTAACAGGATTTAGCTAATTAGCTGTGAGCAGTGCTGTGCTCCCTCACCAATGTAAAAGGTTTACTATTTTTATCTGACTCTGGATGTTTTTGGTTCCTAGGGGATTAAGGTCACAGGGCACATATTTATTCAGATGCTGGAATTCTTACATCGTTTTTCCATTACTCAGTTGGGAAGGAGGAGCCTCAGCCTTCAACTCCCTCTTCCTCCCCTCTGGCTGCTCGCCCTCCCTGCTCCCTCCCTGCTCTGCATGGGAAGCCATTTCCTCTGAAACAAGAACGTTCTCTACTTTCACTAGTGGTACAGAAACCAAACAGCTTATTTTTAAACACAAGTGGTGTCCAAGAGAGCAAGAGAGCCATGCAGCCAGCCCATAGAGTGCCCTGCTGTTTATCTGCAGCAGGAGAGTTTATTCTAATGCATTTCTGGAGCTGTTGCTTCCATATCTTGCTGAGAACAAGGATCCTGCCTTGCAGGACGATGCTGTTTTCCTTCAGGAAAGCTCTCCCTGGTACAGCCCCCCAAACCCCCCACACCCTGAACTCGCTGTGCTCAGGGTATTTCAGTGATCCCAGAGCTGCACAGTCCAGCCTGGAAACCTTCCTGACCCCCACACCCCTCTGGTCAGCCCGTCCCTCAGCACCTGCACAGGAAGCTTCCATCGGTAGTTTTGGCCCCAGTGGACTCAGAACATCGTTTCAAGAGCTGCCCCTGCATGGCTGCAGACATTTCAGGGCTGGCTCCCTGCTGGTGCCTCACTGCAGCTCACGAGGGATTGCCTGCTTTCTGTGCAGAAACCGCACGTGCCAGGAGGCATTTTCCTCTGGTGTGTGGTGTTTAAACATCCCTGGGGGATAGGACAGTACCCGAGTGAGGAGGGCTCAGCTTTACAACTGCACCTACTGCAAAAACACTGAGGTTCCTGGTGAGCCTCAGGTCCTGTAGGAATTTCTGCAACATTCTCAAGCTGGTCCTCACAGTTCTGCTCTCTGCTCTGAAGCTGAAGCTTTACAGGTTAGCACTAATTTTCCAGATGAGCAAAGCTAGGGATCCTGACCTTCTCTGCACATCCACTGATCTGCTGCTGTGCTGTGGAGGGCCTTGCAAGGAACACAGAGATCCTGGTTTGACAGAGGCTGATAGGGAGTGGAGGGGCCCTGCTCCTGCACCCTGGTCAGACATGGCCTGGAACTCATCTTTAGGTGAAATTTCTCCCAGCCCCATGGCTCTGGGTTCAGGAAAGCTGTGCTGCTTAGCTCAGGTGAGATGTATGCTTTTGTAACACATCTTTGGCTGAGGATCCAAACCTCACCAGGTTCTGGTTTAGTCCTGATTTTCTGTTTGTGCTGAGCTCATCTTTTATGATAAAATAATTTACCAATTATGGCCTCTTTCCTCCTATCTTCCCACATAGTAAAGGCCAGGCTGGACAGGGCTTGGAGCAACCTGGCCTAGTGGAAGATGACCTTGCCATGGCAGCAGGATGGAATGAGATGAGCTTCGAGGTCCCTTCCAACCCAAACCACTCTGTGATTCTATGGTTTTAGGAAAGCACACAGGTTGCTGGTCTTTAAAGCCTGCAGCAGCTCTGAGTCTTCTTTCTGTCTCCTTCACACTGTAAAATATGCTACAAGATGAAAATGACTGGGCAAAGAAGGCAGAGAAATATGGTACACATTTAACAATAATATTTCTATATAGAATTCCATAGTGTATTGAATCTATTTAATGAGTTTTCTAGATTAAGCAGAGGTCTGGGGAATTTTTATTATAATGCCATATCCCACAAAAATATCTATGGTCCTGGGAGAACAGACACCATGTTAATCTATTTCTTTAATGTTAGGTGGATAGGTAATAGCCTTGCTGCAGCAATGATATTGGCACTGTTACTCCTCGTGTGATTTAGTTAAAAAGTTCTGTTCCTCTAGGCCTTCTCCACCCCAGCCTTAGGGCAGGGTAAAAAGGGTGAAAGTGCCAGTGGCTGTGCAGCCTGCAGGCTACAGACCAAATTCAGGGTGTTCCCCCTCTGAACTCCATCCGGACATTTATGTTTTTATGTATTTTGCACGTGGCAGCTCACGGAGGGATGAAGAAGCTTCCTGAGGAGCAGCTCCTGCTCTGCCAGCTCTGCTGGCTGCGGTGAGGGGCTGGGACTGCCTCCAGGGGCTTCCAGAGCCCAGCAGGACCCACTCCTGCAGCCCTGCCTCTGCCCCTGTGTCCCACCCTGTGCTCTACCCACAGAGCCTCAGCTTCCTTAACACGTTTGAGGAAAACCAAATTCCTAGAAAAAGCTGGGTGCAGAAAAAGAACTGGAGTCATTATGCTGCGTTAGGAGCCCTTTGGAGACAGCAGATTTGGCCGAATCACACGGACAGACACCCAAATTACATCACAGCTCTTGCTTGAAAGAAACCAAATCCTGAGAAACGGGAAGTGGCTTAAATTACACATCACTTGCATCTGTGTGTGAATGATTCGCTCATGACACTGGGAATTTCCTCGTCATGACCTTGTGAAAGCCTTAGGACAGGGTCGGGGCAGTCACACAGACCCCTCACCAACAACTGGTGCCACCAGCAGCACCGAGCCGTGTCCTGTGTCCCCGTGCAGCACCCGCAGGGCTGCAGTGTCCCTGTCCCTGCTCGGGGCAATCCCTCTGTCCCTGCTCAGTGCAATCCCCCTGTCCCTGCCCGGGGCAATCCCTCTGTCCCTGCTCAATGCAATCCCCCTGTCCCAGCTCAGTGCAATCCCCCTGTCCCGGCTCAGTGCAATCCCTCTGTCCCTGCTCGGGGCAATCCCCCTGTCCCAGCTCAGTGCAATCCCTCTGTCCCTGCTCAGTGCAATCCCCCTGTCCCAGCTCAGTGCAATCTCCCTGTCCCAGCTCTGTGCAATCCCCCTGTCCCTGCTCAGTGCAATCCCCCTGTCCCAGCTCAGTGCAATCCCTCTGTCCCTGCTCAGTGCAATCCCTCTGTCCCAGCTCGGGGCAATCTCCCTGTCCCAGCTCAGTGCAATCCCTCTGTCCCTGCTCAGTGCAATCCCTCTGTCCCTGCTCAGTGCAATCCCCCTGTCCCTGCTCAGTGCAATCCCTCTGTCCCTGCTCAGTGCAATCTCTCTGTCCCTGCTCAGTGCAATCCCCCTGTCCCAGCTCAGTGCAATCCCTCTGTCCCTCTGTGTCCCTGTCCCCAGCAGCTCCCGCCCAGGTGCCCCCCTTGGCACACAGTGGGGTCACAAAGTTGCCAGCCCTGCTGACAGCTGGGCACCGAGATGCCTGAGAGTCCTCCCCAGACACCCAAAAACAACTTAGTGATTCAGAATGGCCAAAGGAGGGTTAATTCTGCTTATCACGAAAAGCGAAGCCTTCTGGGAAGAGTGTTTTAAGTTTCTTCATGAGGAAATTGCTCAGTATAAATCCTTAATTCCCTTAGTGTGCCACTGTGCATCTCACAAGCCCACATGGTTTTCTGGGGTTTTTTCTTTATTTTTAGGGAATTGTTTGTTCTACCAGGTATAAATGGGCAATACAATAAATCCAGGTTTTCAAAAAATAGTTGATAAATATTGTGATACCTGCTACGTGAACATACTCATGCTCATCAAGCTCTGCTTTCTCCTGTGACTTTTTTCCACACTAATGCCATGACATTGTGGTCTTGGTGGCTTTTTCTTACTGCTCTATATGAAAATGAGGTATTGATACCACAGAGAGGAATTGGGCATTTCTTAACATCCCCTAAAGTCCCTCTTTGTCCCCTTTCCGGTAGAATTAGCTGAAAGTCCTCAACTTTTCTTGTTACACTCTTTTCACTCTTCACAAGAGATGGAGGAACTGGTGCAGCTCACACCTTGTCTCACAGGTGTTACTGGGCTCTGGGACATTGTTACAAAGGAGAATGACCAATGGTTTGCTGTTTAGATCTCCTGCTTCACCTGATCTCTTCCACATATTTATCAAATTTTCCATTTCACACCTTTCTATACATACAACTGTTTTTGCAACAGAGACTAACCTTTAGCCAAGAGCAAGCAGAGACAGCTCATCCCCAATTGCCAGAGGCCCAAATGCAGCTGTAATAAGTTTTGAATGCTCTCAGCAGACAATCAGGGTCAGAGGTGCCCTGTTGCTCTGCCAGGGAATGGCCAGGTAAAGGTTTGCCTTTGAAAGCCAGGTGTCCTTACTCTTTTACTGCAATGACAATGGTTTTTAGGTACTTTTTCACTTTTGTATCAACAAAAGATCCGGGAGACAGAAGCCCAGTTTCTCCCCTGCCTTGGAGAGCAGGGCAGGGAAAAGCCAAAGGTTTTCTTGTTTTCCAAGAGCAGGTGTGGTGGCTGAGATGCTGCACTGCAGCACGGAGCCCCTGGCCAGCAGCCCACCATGGCTCCCAGGGGCAGGGACAGATGGACAAAGGCTGCTCAGCCTGGCAGCACATCACTTTGCCCTGAACACCTGTGACCTCATGAGCTTCGTGAGGCTGAGCCCTTCCAACCCGGCAAACCCAGACTGGCAAACCCAGGGAGCCAGAAGGGCCTTGCAGGGTTGTTCACCAGCGCTCTCCATGTGACACTGCCATCCCCATGTCTCCTGGTGGCACTCCCCAACACTCTGCTGTCCCTGCTGTCCCACTAGGGAACTTGAAGCACTCCGGGGAGCTGAAACCCACCATGGCAGCACCAGATCGGTGCAGCATCCCGGAACACTCCGAAGGGAGGATTGGGGAAGGGGATATTACTGACCCTGTTGTGCACCAAATCTCTGCTGAAAGGATGGCTGGGCATTGGCAGGGGCTGCCCAGGGAGGGTTGGAGTGCCCATCCCTGCAGGTGTCCCAGGAATTCCTGGAGGTGGCACTCAGAGCTCTGGGCTGGGACAGGGTGGGGATGGGCACAGCTGGGACTCCCTGGTCTTGCAGGTCTTTTTCAGCCTCAGTGATTCTGCTCTTCTGTGAATACAGCTGACATAGTTTAAGATGATTATCAGTGTGAACTTTCCTTGTTGCTCAAGAGACTTTGGACACAGGCCCTTTAGCAAGCTCTGTGTTGCTCAGAGAAGCCACCCCATTGAGCAGATGCCAGCAACGGCTCCCTGAGAGCCCCTGGGTTGTGGCTGGCTGTCTGGCTGTCTCTTACATTACTACACAGATGCTCACAAGCTGTCCAGGCACAATCTTCCTGGGGATTACACTCTGGTTCTCACAGAGTGCTCAGTGATACAGAAAACTGGACTCCTGAGATGCTGTGGAGGTGCTGCAGAAGCAGTGCAGCTGCCTGCTGTTACAGGAGGGGATTTGTGAGTCCTCAGTTTTATTCCTGTGCATACCAGTCATTTTCTTTAGGATCCCTTTACCTGTGGACTTTGTCACTGAAGGTGACAAGCACTGACACAGCTGCCCACGGCAGTGAAGGTGCAAACTTCACAGTTTGCCCTTTCCTCGTGTGCCCTGATGGTGTTTGCAGTGGGACAAGTGCTGCTCCCCTGGCCTCACCTCACTGCAGGAGCTGCACGAGGCACACACTGGGCTGCCCCTGCCAAAGAACAGCAGCGGCAGCATCTCACTTCTTGAGCAGCTGGAAGAAATAGAGTCTGGCTGAAGCCACCAGACTGTGATGTCCTTTCTGCCCTGATTTACTGCTCAGCGTAAAGTAAATCACGTCCTACCCACTGCAAAGGTCACAGAATCACAGAATGGTCAGAAGGGAGCACCCCCTGCCATGGGCAGGGGCACCTTCGCCAGACCAGGTTGTTCAGTGCTCCATCCAACCTGGCCTCGAACATTTCCAGGGATGGGGCAGCCACAACCTCTGTGGACAACCTGTTCCAGTGCCTCACCACCCTCAAAGTGTGCATTGTCCCTCCCGTAAATCACCCTGGCTGTAAACACACGACAGAAACATCCAAATTGTTTCAAGCACACTGGGAAACATTGTGGTGCAACTGGAAACAGTTTTTGAATAACAAATTCAGTTACTATATTTTATTTATTTGTTTTAAAGCAGTGCATAGCATGGACTGCCACTGGATTCGGTGCTTGTTGGGGTGAGGGACATCCACTCCAGGAAATACAAGGAATCTTCTCAACTGTGTCACAGACCCGATCAAATGCAGCATTTAGAAAAAGAATTTTAAATAAAAGAAATGGCATTTGTAATGGTTATAGAGAACAGTCCATGTCTGTCAGAAGTTACATTTCTCCTTGTTGCCTCCCTAATGGTTTGGAGTGTGAGTAGGCACCGCTGGTCTCTGCCACCCTCCAGAGACAAAACAGGCAGCACGTGTGTGCTGGGCTGTGAGCAGCTCCACCGTGCACCACCCGGAATTTCAGTGTAAACTCATCAGTTGCAGCTGCCCACAATCACAGCAAAAGGCTTTAAATACAAATGGCACTGCAGGTGTGGGACACTGAGATGGGAGTTCACCCTGAGGGAAAAATCTCGACAGCTCATAGGACCAATCCCTAGTGATAGCTAAAGATATTTAGGTTCCATATCTAAGTGAAACCTGCAGACTATTTCTCCTCATCGTTGCAAAGCTCCTTAGTAAAAACTAACCTGATTCTGGAGCTCTCTTGCTCAATCTTAGCATTCAAGGCAGGCACCGAGACTGGAAATAGTCAGACTACGCTGTCTGGGTTTTAAGTACTGGAAAACAAGTGACAGGAAACTTGAGGCAGGCTTAGCTAGCAGTGGTGTTTTCCCTACAGTAACACACTGATCAGCTCCCCCTGGCCTTCCAGCTCTGTGTGGGGAGGAAGAGAAATATCTGACCCCTGAGTCGCTGGGACTCAGTTCAGAGCTGGGAATGCTGGAGCTGGTGTGGATGCAGCTGGAGGCAGCCACAGCCCTGCTCACTGAACAGATGCAGAGTGGCATTTCCATACTTCTGTTTCCCCACCATTATACCGTGCCATCCCCTCTGAGAGTTATCCTTTGCAGTATGTGAAAGAAAGCATCAGCTCCACAGCACCTACTGAGGTTTAGCATTCACGTCAGGACACAGAACTCAGCCCTCACCTTTCATGAGTGCTTTATTCACTGCTCATTTCCCCATTGCCACGGGCAAACTTTTATATCCAAATGGATTTGCCCAGTTATTTTTTCCCACATAGCACAGGTACAGATCTTGTTCGCCCAAATGTAACAAGTACCAAAGTATCAATTTGCCTTGCAAACCAGCTCACGCCCCCTCTAGCCCTCCCCTGCATCTTCCATCATGTTTGCACTGGCTCCTGCAGCAGCTCAGAATCCAGCTCCCATCGTTCCTGCCAGGGTCACTGCTGGAGCTGCCCAGCCCGCACGGCCGGGCTCCTCCTGTCCCCTTGGCTTCTCTGGGGGGATGTGGGATGTTCTGCCTGGCCAGTTCTCCCACAGCCGTGCTCCCAGGTACTGCTGCACCTCACTGGGTGTTCAGCGTTCCTTGCCTCTGGAAACGGCTGCCAGGAGAATCCCTCTCTGGACAAAGCAGGCCCTTGGGAACCCATTTGAAAGTGCTTTATATGTGCTGTGATACTTTATGTTCCTGTTTTCTAAGCTTTTACCTGCTCCTGTCTGTGCAGAAGGTGTGGGGTTCACAGCCACCAGCCCATCAGGGCGTTGGTCGGACACGGCTCAGCTCGTGTGCAGCCGTGATGCTCCCACACTGCAGAGCTTCCTCCACTGCAGCAGCTGGCAAAGTCCCTGCACATCGCGGCGGCAATTCCTCACTGCGTTCTTCTCCTTCTAGTTTCCTGCTCTTGAGCACTGCCAAACTTTTCACCTGGATGCCATAGGCTTGGGATCCCTTTCCAGCTGGTGTAATCTGACCCGGCTCCCTCCAGCATACCCTGGCTTTGATGTAATCGCTGTTGGCCGAAAGCTGTCAGACAACACGCTGTTAGCTGAAAGGTTGTAAGACAAAAACATAACAGCAGCAAAAGTTCCTTCCCCGTTTTATTTTCTTTTCTCTGCCTGTGGATGTACCAAGGTACACCAGGATGGTGTATTGGATCAGCTCATTTTTGACAGCTCTGATGGCTGCATCCACGTAAGATCACCGTATCTACAGTGCAACTTCATGCAGTTGTCTCAGGAGCTGCACAAAACCTTAGAAAAGACTTTCCAAAGAAGTCCAGCACTGTTCCGTGTCCCTGCATTGCATCTATGTGTGTGCCACAGATCACTGGAGGTCAGCAAGTATCTCATGGATGAGGCACAATTCCAGAATTTCAATATCCTTTTTATTTAATTGTTTAGTTTGCACCTTCTGACAAGGAAGGCCGGTGCTCCGGATCTGGCAGAGCTTTTGCCATTCCAGTCGCATCCCCGCCCGATAGTTTGCCACAGAGGGGCTCGGCAGGACTGCCCCGTCAGCTCAGCGCCACTGGCGCTGTGCCCGGGTTCCCCAGCTGGGGCACGGGGCTTCGCGCTCTGTGCCGCCGGCCCCGAGCAGCCGTGAGACACGGACCGCCACGGGGGATGTTTCCCGCAAGCAGCAATGACCGATCTGTCATTTCTCAGGTCTCCTCGGCAAAGTTACCGGGCAGGTTCCTTCCGCAGCGGGAGATGCCGTGAGCTGCGGAAGACTCTGGGGCACCCGCGGGCTCCGCACGGACCCCAGCCCTCCGCGGGGTGCTCGCTCCCGGGGCGAGCGGCGGGGTGCTTGTCCGGCATCGCCAACCACTTCCTCGTCCCCTGGCGACAGAGCCCTGTCGCGACGCGCGCCGGGCCCCTCCGGTGCCGCTTCCCGCGAGCCGCGCTCGGGCGGTGGCACCGCCGGACTCAACGGGGCGCCCCCGCGGACAGACCCCGGTCGCCCTGCGGGGCCGCCGGGCCTGGGGAGCCGCTCCCCGCGGGAGGCAGCGCCCGCTCCGCCTCGTTCCGAGCCCCGGCACCGGGCGGGCGGCCCCGCT
>VWZV01004901.1:332199-373450 GCA_013397155.1 Irena cyanogastra | reverse complement strand
AGTCCCGGGGGTGGGACCGCTCTGCCGGAGCGCGGCGCGGCGGCACGGCCGTGGGAGCGCCGTGGGAAGGGGGCGCCGGTGCCCTGTCCGTGTCCCCGAGGTGGGCGCCGTCTGACACCGTCCGCAGAGTCCGGGGCCCCTCGGGGAGCGGCTGAGCCCCCGAAGCGCCTTGGCCGTCTCCGGGCGCTCTTCCCTGGCTACCGGGCACGGTGTGACACGAAAATGCAGCGTAATTTCTGTTCGGCGTAGCGTGAGGGCAGCGCTCCGGAACGTTTCTCATCGCTGCAGATAGGGCGAAAGCCGCAGCTGGCACGGGCGAGCAGGGGCAGGGACGCTCGGTCCGGTTCGGTGAGTGAATGAAGGCGGATGCTGATGACCATCGCTGGTCGGCCCGGACGCTGCCCCCCCAGAGCCGCTGAAGCCAGTAGCAAAGCCCCCTGTGCCCGAGCAATGCAGACACGTCCCACAGCGCGAGGGGAGCGTTACCAGGGGTTTGCTTGTTATAAAGTAATGCACATCTGGCAGAGAATTGGCTCCAGGCTTGCACTGTGTGCTGTTCTTGCTGTGTGTTAGGAGGGGCTTTGCTCTAAGCCCGATGCACAGAGCCCCGAGGCGCAGTAACACGGGGAGTTTTTTTTGTCTGGTCTTCCAAGTCCGCTTTGCTTTTTCATCACTTTAAACGCTGTTCAGACGTTCTCACTGCGCTTGTAACAGCTGCAGTCAAAGGATGCAGTTCACCTTTTCTTCAAGTTGAGTAGACTTTTACTGTTATCACCGCAGTTAGTTTTACACTTAATGTGCCACTTTGTATTAAATGAACAACGTGAAAATGTTCATTTCGTAGTGATTGCCGTGGTTGTGGCCTTGGGCATACCCAGCATCTACGCGTGAATGATGCCGGTGTGTTCAATGGGGTTTCAGCAGGTGGTTCCTGCCTTTCTCCTACTCCATGGCTGAAGCCGAGGGGTGACACCTCTGTGCTTGCCATCCATGTGAGCCCTGCGACTGCCTGTGCTCCTGTGCCTTGGCAGGAGCCAGCACTCAGAGCAGTGTCCCTGCAGAATCCCGGCTGTCAGACCCAGCCATTTCCTGCTCGTTCCCGGTCGGTGTTCGCGGCTCCGGGCGTTCCCGGAGCGTGCTCGCTGTGCAGCCTTTGCTGGGCCAGAGGGAACGCGCTTCAGTTCCGGCCGGCAGCTGGAAGACTGCTCTGAACATCTGTGGTTGTGGTCCTGGTGTGTGGCTGTTGGAGCTGGGACTGATGGCTGCCTGGCCGGGCTTCTGGAGTTACATTGGTGCAGGAAAGGTGACGTGAACTGGGTTTGGGGACTTGGCTCTCGAGTTGTGTGTGGGAGCTGTCAGTGGCTGCTTCTGCCTGCTGGGCCCTTCCCGTGCAGTCGAGGAATATGTTTCTTTGCTGTGACCTGGAATGGTTTCAGTCCTGAACAAGGACCTGCTTTGATGGACTGTGCCAGAGCTGGGCTGGAAAACCACTTCCCATTCCTTGAACTTATGTTTTCTGTTTCTGATTTCAGCAGGTGATAGGCGTTTTAATTAAGTGCTGCACTCTCAGTCAGATGTTGCCTGACGTCCAGGCCGTGTAGCAGAGTGTGCTGTCACAAGGAGTGCAGGAGCACTGGCAGGTGGGGTGGCCAGGCACCCTGCACTCACACAGCCCTGCTGGCTCTGCCGTGCCCAGACCTCTGGGTTCCTGCCGGAGCTCCGGGGCAGGTGCCCTGCTGTGGGCAGGCTGGGTCTGCCGAGGGGGCTCTGGTGCTGGGGGGCCCTGCAGGGTGGGACTCCTGCCCCCTCCCACCCAGCAAGCCCTGTGGTGGCTCTGTGCTGTCTCCACGTGCTCCCTGAGTGGTGCTGTGTGCCAGCAGCATGGTTTGCACTTCAGGTGTGTTTTGTGTGAGCGCTGTTTGTTTGTGTGTGCAAATGCTCTTAAGACCAGCATTTGATAGCTTAAAATACCTTTGGTAGGCAGGTTTGCCTGGGTGGGGCAGTCTTTCCAAGATCGGTGGTGTTGCTGACCTGCCTGTACTTTTGCAAAGAGGGGAAAATTGCTTTTTTTGCTCTCTGGTTGCCAGGAGAAGGTTACGATAACACATGGGCTTGCTCCTGCTGGCCATGCCCATCCACTAATTACCTGTTGCAGTGGTGGCCTGGGAGCTCATGAATAAACATGGCAAGTGAAGAGGGAGGGACTGAGCTGGGTTCATTTCATTCCTCTGGTAGTTTTACTGCTTCATTAAAAATGTTAATGGAGTATTAGATTTTCAAATATTCTTCCAAGTTACATGAACATGTGCATTTCATGAATATGAATGTGTATGATTTTTGCTACCTTTGTGTTTACTTAAGCATTTAATGCTTTTCTTGCTATAGAATCATTTCCTGGTTTTATCACAGTATACACAGTAAGAAAAGATGGAGCTCAGGCTACCCATGAGTCACTCTTTCTCTTTACCCCCTCCTCTGATGCCCCTGCCTATGGGCAGAAGTGTTGTTACCCTGTGCTGTGTGTTTATCTGAGTGCACGTGCAAACACTGGAAAACCACCTTGGTGCTCACAGCTGAAAATCATGTCTTACTCCGGGTCAGTTTCAGGTGACTCTTGACAATCTGTGTAGGCCTTTAGGGAAAGGATTTCTGAGATGCCCAGCAGACATAGCTGTACAGGTTCTGACGTTTCTCCCCGGCTTGGAAAACAGTTCATTTGTTCCAGTTGTCTTTGAAATTGCAGTGTATGAGCCTAAATCAGGTCGGAGCTTCCAAAGCCCTTCCATCTTCATGCACTGGATGTGTGTAATCCTTAAATCCTCAGGACAGGTTTAGTCAGAATAGATGTGCAGTGATGACAAGGTAGGTAAAAGTTAACCAGAACATGTTATCTTATTAGCTTAAAAGAGAACGAGGGGAGAAGTGTGCCAGGGAATTGCTGTGTGGTGCTGATACCCAGAATTCTGAATGACTGATGGCGTTACTGCCCTACCTGTGCCCCTGTTTTCTTTGACTCTGCAGAACAGTGGCCTTCATGTGACTGTGCCATGGGAGGGCAATAAGCTTTGACATTCCAAGGTGGCCTTTACCTATCCACATTTGGGTGAATGTGTCCCTTTTTCATACAGTACACAAGGAGGGCAGGGATGGAACTTCCTGCTTCAAGCCCTGTTTGTAGCATTATTAGAAATAAACTTATTCTTTAATTCTGAGTATGAACTTTGAAGTATTCTTTAATTCTGTTAAAAGCTGAAGTCTATCAATTGAATTTGAAGTAGAAATAGTTCCCATAATAATTTTTCAAAACAGCCTGGCCCTCTGATGGGTGGTGATTACAGTGTAGTCTCTCTTTGTCTTGTCTGATCCTAATTTTCTGATTCTGAAGTAGCGGGTGTAGGTTTGTTTTAGTATTGGACATCTGTGTATTTAGCTGGTATTAGCTGATAACTATAAAAGGTTTTTTGTTTTCATTTTGGTTTTTTCTATTTTTTCCCCCATTAATAATTATTTGAATTTTGTGGAACGTTTCAGATCTGGTAGGATGGGAAATGTATTAGCTCAGTTTTGGTTCCTAAATAAGCATTAAGAGCAGCATGTTACAATTCAAGGCATCCTCTTTTCAAATCACAGCATGAGATTGAGTGAAAGGTAGTATTTGATTCATTGTGACTTTTTAGAGGAAACTTGTTATTCCACTGCTGAGAAACACTTGCCCCGTCCGTAGGGTCAGGCAGCGTTGGTGTTAGCTGGGGTGGGAGAGCAGAGCAAGCCAGCCTGTGCAGGTTGGGGTGATGCTTCCCTGGGCTGTTCCCTGCGTGGGAGCATTCCCACAGGTGTGCTGGGGAGCCTGGGCTCGTGGGCTGTGAGGTGAGGGCAAGAGCAGCACAGCTGAGGCGGGGGAGAGGCTGATGGGGAGGGGTCCTGGCCTGCCTTTGCCACTGGGTCTGTACTCCTGGCCGTGCTGCCCAGAGTCTGGGGGGAGCTGGGGCTTTGGCCAGGTGGCTCTGGCAGGGCTGAGCCTGGCTCTGAGCACTTTGGCTGGCTCACAAGGGCCCCAGACTTGGGGGGCTATTGTCTTGCTCTCTTTGATGCTGCAAGATTGTCTGCTGACAGCTTAGACTGGCATTTGAGGGCTGTGTACATTTTGAGCAATAATGTAGAAGGCCAATGGAAAAGTATTGTTCAGTGTTCTCTATGAGGGAACTGTAGAAATAAGTGATCTCCAGCTTCCCTTTATCTGACTCTGCACTCTGTGCTTTCTAGTTTCTGGTTGTTTTGGTGTCTGCTTTCTGGGTTTTTTTTTTGTTGTGGGAGTGGCCCTGTTAATTTCTTAAATATTGTTGCTGCCTTCTGTTTGTTTGGTTTTCTGTGGCAGACTCTCAAATGTTTTTCTTTCAGTTTCTGCCATACTCATGTTTATGTTGTATTTTAGGAGGCTTTCTTGTTTTACTCCATTCTAAACTTCCTGTGCAGGAGGTGGAACTTTGAGGTAGACCTGGCTACAGAGCAGCCCTGGCTTTGTGTGCCCTTTAGTATGATGCTGTGGAAAGGGATTTTGGTTCGAAAACCCTTCGCTGCTGCTGGTGTTCTGCGCTGGGGATGAGCTGAGGGATGTGTGTGGGGAGCTGCACCTGCAGCAGTGCCCGAGCTGGCCTGTGCCACACGGGTGCTTTTTCCAGGTGTCTCGGGACAAGGAGCGGGTGCTGGTACCTGTTGGAAACTCCTCCTGTCTCTGGCGGGTGATGCGCTCGCGGCTGTGCGGTTCCACAAGGTCGGTGTCAGCCCCTCACAGCCTGCTCCAGGAGGAGCTGAATGCTTGTCCTGATTCCCAGCTCCCTGCGTGTCAGCTTCCAGGGAAGCCACCCTTGCTACCCCTAGGGTAGGCTGAGGACACCTGTCAGTGTGTGCTGGGGGTCTCTGGTAACCACGGCGAGCATCCCCAGCTCCATGCCCTGGTGCAGGGTGTGTGTCCTGCTCACCTGCAGCCCCTGGGGTGTGCTCAGAGTGACAGCTGAGTATGAGCTCAGAGAGCAGTCCGCTTTTAAGTGTCATTGAGGAGCAAGACCCGAAGCAGATGTGCAATAAAGCACTGACAGGTTATTGTGCATCCACGTACTTGTAAAATTTAAAGCTCTAATTTGCTGAAGACGACTGGAGCAGTAACAGTACAGGCAGCACAGAGGGTGGAGGTTTCCTCCAAGATAGAGCTGAATGCTTAAAAAATCTCCTTTTTTCTTTAGCAAAAATCCAGCACTTTTTTCTTTTTAGCAAATAGTTTTACAGTTCTCTGAGCAAAAGAGTTTTCATTAGGAGTTGGTACAGTGTTTAGCCTTCCTTAAGGAAGATGCTCAGAGGTTTATCTTCTAGGCTATCTTTTTTTTCCTTTTGATTAAGTGTTATCACTGACGACAAGAGCACATGAAACACGAGTAGATAATAGTGGCAAAGCTTGTTATAATTACACCTTTCTTTTAATGTGGTTTTATAGCAGTAGAGTTGGTGTTTTGCAGCTTGTTGGGCTTGCACAAATCACCAGTGTATCAGTGTGATGTTTTAAAAGGACTTAGTTCCTATTTTATTTCATATTTGAATATGAAATTATGTAATGTGGGTAGGATACCATAGGAAGAAAGTTTTTTAGCTTGGACAAGTGCTAGGGCATATTTTAAAGGTTTTGTTCCTGTTCCAAAGTTCTCACCATCAATTTTCCTACCACAAAATTTGACTTCAAAGACACAGAATATGAGTCAAGGCCTCAGATTTTATGATTTACATAAAAAGCTGATCTGGTTTTTACTTACTATTTCTCTCTTTCCCCTTTTCTATTATTTATTTAATCATACTGTTTGTATATTCTACCCCCGTGAATGTGTTTCCTCTTTTTACCTCAGACACTTTCTTTCCTTTTCTGGTACCATGTGTACTCAACTCCTTCTGAAAGCGCTTGCCTTGCTTCTCATTTATGATTTAAAATGAGTCACTTGAAGGAGTATTTTGATTTGCAGTTTTGTGGGTGCCTCACACACCAGCAGGAAGGTGAGTGTGTCTGCCTCTTGTCTCTGCTGAAGAGGAGATCCTACCGGGTTAAACTCGCTTTCCTCTCCACCACTGCCACGCCGTGCCTTGGCATCCGAGGGGGAGGAGGAAATCAGTGACTGAACTACCTTGGAAGGCAAACTGGATTTCAGTGTGGCTCTGGAAGGTGTCTCTTCCACCACCCTGCAGAAGATCAGCCACTTTGGCCTTGTCCTCTGCCCCTAAACTCTTACCTTAAACTGGAAGGAAAAAAAAAGTCAGGCAGCCAGGTAGGACTGCAAGCCAGTTGTGTGCTTTTAATATGTGGAAGCTCCCAAAATACATCTGTGTTAGTGTAGGTTAATACTTGATTCGATATTCTCTAACCATCTTTCACTCTCTTGGTGGAGAACAGGAGGTGGTCGTGTGAAAACAGGACCTTGTGAGTTCAGTGGCTGCTTGAATGGCCTGTCAGAGTCCTTTAGCATATTAATCTTTAATAATCTTTATCACTGAAGTAGCATCTTCCCTTGCTGAAATTTCCATGGAAATATGCTATTTTTCATATTGTGGAGAAGGTCACATTAAGCACAATAATCATCATTCTGGAGAAGAGCAAGTATTAAAAGTAAAATGTTACTTTGGCTTCTTTTATTCCAGTGGTGTGTAGTAGTTATTCAACACTCTTAGCACCACTATCAGTATTAGTACATCATTTTAAAATGTAAGTATTTTATTTAATCACTTTAAATTCTAACACTTTTCCTGTTATTGGCAAAACTTGAAGTTAAAGCATGTATTGAAGCAAACAAAAGTGTTCATTGTTCTTATATGATATTTGAAGTCAGGTATAATTGATGGTTTTCATTAATGTCTTCTAGTTGTTAAGCACTCATCTTCATGAGTCAGTTAGCTGTAACAAATGATATCCTTGAAAGCAGAACATTAAAGCTAAGGAAAGCAATTAAGCTGTGGTGGTGTCACAGGTTTTGTTCTCTGGTGGTACCTTAGGGTCGGTTCCAGCAGCTCCTGGGGGTGTGACTGTCGGTGACACCTGGGTGTTTATTACCCTGCAGCGCAGCTGACACCTCTGGGCTGTGCTTCACGGGACCCATGGCTCGGGGATGTGGTTACAAGTGCCAAGGTGCAATATGGAGAGCTTTCCTTTCACCTGTGGTTTGTGACTGGAAGGATTTTCCCTTCAGGTTTTGGTTTGTCTGCAGTAAAACAGCTTCTGATCTTTTCTTGTACTGTTTCCCAATTTGGCGAAAAGCTCTCCCACTTATATTCCTTGCCAAATCCCGCTGTCCCTGTCTCTTTTGTCTCTTCTTGTTTTCCCTGGTTTCACCTTGGTTTCTTTTCTGGTACAGTTCACAGCCAGAAGCTGTAGTCAGGAGAGGCTTTAACATCACACAGAATTGTAGCAGAGGCAGAAAGAAGGCGATGGGTGACGGGGTGTGTGGGGCTGCCTGCCCTAGGCAGAGGCCAGCCAGGCTTCTGCTCGGCCAGAGCTTTTGGACAACGTGTGGGTAAAGGAGAAGAAATCCTCATCTCTCACATACAAGCTTTTTTCTAAGACAAACACTTGTTTTTGCCTTTGCCCTCTTCCTGCATCCGTGCTGGTGGCTGCAGTCAGCTGGCCCTGCCCAGCTCTGCGCTGTCCGCGCTCTGGGCTGGCCTGCTCCTCGCAGGTCACTGGCAGCTCCAGAAGCACTGGAAGCGTGGCATTTGCTCATATCCTGCATGTGCTCAATCTTTGAAAGCCAGAAGGAAAAAATGTTGATTTGTGCTGGTTTGCATCTGGAAGCCGTGCACTGTTCCTCTTAGACATGCCCAGGGACAGTGTACTGCACGGTGCTGGAATGAGGTGGTTTGGAGGTTTTCTCTTCCAACACAAAATATGTTGTGTTAAATCAGGTTCAAATTTGGAACCCATAGTGTTGGACTGCAGCACCCAGGGCTGCAGGTCACTGTATGGGAGACCAGTAGCCACTGCAGTTCAGACAGGGACTGAGTGCCTGTGTTGTGCAGCAACGGCCCTCAAAACAGCCTGGAGGAAAAAACAGCTGCCTTCAGGGCAAAAGGTGTGTTCCAGGAGGAGTGGTGGTTAATGGTGGGAGTGCTGGCCAGGCTCTGGAAATGCCTGGCTAGGCTCAGGGCTCAGTCTGCATTCAGCCAGGAGCATCCCGAGTGACCCAGAGCGAGTGGCAGCAGATCCCCAGGCAGCTGCCCCTCGGACAGAGGCATTCCTGTGCTTGCGACAGGCTGCAGACAGGCGTCTCAGTTCTCCTGCCCAGAAGGGGAGGATTTTGGAGGCATGCTCTGGAGGTTCTCATGTTGAAGCTAGTGCAGTGGAGGGCTATGATGGCAGGTGAGCATGGCTCCGCAGCCAGAGCAGGTGTGCAAACAGAGCTGTCAGGGAGCTGCGCTGTGTGGGCTGTGGTGAGAGCCATGGCAATGGCGTGTTCCTTCAGCCTTAGCTCAGGAAAGGCAGAGGAGCACCTCCTGCAGACTGTAGCACAGCCTGTGTGGGCATGCTGGAGAAGCTCCTGGCCAAACAAAGGCTCAGATAATCTGAGCTGTGTGAGCCTTCTGCTTGACAAGAGGTTCTTGGCTTGCACAAGCTCAAAGCAAAACCAGCTCTCTTTAGTTATGGGAGTAAGTTCAAGCAGGGAAAGATGCTCCGTGTGAGTCTGCACTTCGGTGAGGCTGGCAGACGCTGTTTACAGGATGTGGAGAATGTCACCTTCTCTAGAACATTCACCTTTGGTACGAGGCCTCGCTCCCACGGCACAGGGGCGGCCGATCACAGGCTCTGGGTGCCATGGGAACACGCAGGATCCAAAACCTGTTTGTTGTACTTCGCCTGAGGTAGAGCTGCCTCTACATGTTCACTCCTCACTTCCCTTTTCCACTGCATTCTTGAGAAGATTTTTTTAAAATTGTCCTGGAATGCTTGAATGTGTTGGCAAGGCACTGCATGTTAATGTCTGGATCTTTGGAGCACCTCTGTACCGGGCTGGTGGCACTGCAGTAGGTGAGCAGTGAGGGATGCACAGGCATTGGGAGCAGGACTTAGTTCTGAATTCTTTCATTAAAGCTTTTAAAGTGATGTGGTGGGAGCTTGTTTTAAAGCTTTTTGTTTCCCAGGTGTGGCAAACTCTCTAAGTTTAGAGGCTTTACCAATCCCTTTGGAAAAGCAAGACTAGTTTTCCTGTAGGAACAGCTCAGAATTGTATGCCAAACTCTGTGTGTCAAGTGAATATGAAAAGAAATGGTACAAAAATCACTTGAGGAAAGTCTGTACTCATGAAGTACCATCTGCCAGCATTGGCTTTGTTTTAATTACTTCAGAATTTTTGTTTAAGGACAGAATTTGTGCTTTTCTTGGACTCCCTGGGCAGAGAAGACTTTTCACCTTTCACCGTGCACTCTTGGGCAGACAGCTGTCATTGGGTCCAGCACTGGAGCAGATTTGCACAGAGAAGGTTCCCTTTGACAAAAGCATTGGCTGTTTGTGTCCCTGGCCTGACCATTCAAAATGAACAGATGGTTTTTAAAAACAAAGTGAAAGTTTTGATCTACAGTTCCTATTGTGCTTTTTATTGGAGGAAGAAATTGAAAAACTGTTTTGGTATTTTTTGTATTTATTTTTAACTTCAAATGCTGCCAGGCACATGAAGAAGTCAAGAACTGGGTGGGACAGTATAATAGGACCAACCCATGCACTTCAGAGAACTGGATGTGACCCAAAAATCTTCTGCTAAAACAAGTTTATTTTCACGAACTGGCAGTGTTGTTTTTTTGGGCTGGGAGGACAGGCTTGATCCTGGCTCCACTGCTCACCAGGCTCTGAAGCCAGTTCTCATTTGTCTTGTGGGACAGCCTTTTATCAAAAAGGAAAAACCCTTTTCTCTTCAGTGCCCTTACTAAATATTAAAGTATTTGTTTATTACCATTGTGCACCTTTTACTTATCTCCAAAAAGAAAGGTTTGTAGTTCCTTTCCTACTTTTTCCTAAATTATATGGGATGTTGTATGTATGTCCTTGTAGGCTGTTACTATCATTGTAGTGTCACTGAAGTGTGTGAACAGAAAGTTGTCTCCCAGGATGGATGAAGGCAGAACTGTATCAGCCAGGTGAAGGGAGACATCCTTGATAAGTAGGTGAATTCCAGTGCAACACTTGCTTGTGTTTCTTAAAAATAGTGAACTTCTGTGACGTTCAGTGCTGTATAATGAAAATGCATATTAAACAGATAAGGGTAGAAACTGCTGCATTCAGAACAGTGCAAGAAAGGTCCATGAGGAAATGCCAGAGTTGTGGTACCTCTGTTGCTGGAGGTACTGTGGAGCCATCAGGACAAGGCCCTGAGCCCCTGACTCTTGGGAGGCTTTGCTGGAGCAGGGAGTGTTCCTCCAAAGCTCCACCACATTCTGTGACTCTGTTATACGTTTTTTCCTTGGTTTTATCTTTGTTGCTGATGCCATTGCCCATTGCTTTCCAGCACTTGCTAGGGATGAGAGCATACTTCTGTGTTCAACATCTTGTGGCAAATCCTCGTTCCCTTTTTATCTGCATTTCTGTTATGGATGTAGACCATTTCCAGATGCTTTGCAGAGTGACTGGTCCAGGAACTGGAACATGTGCATGCTTTCCTAAAAACTGGAGGAAAGCCATGCATGTTGCCTGTCAGCTTATAAAGTCTCTAAATATCAGGAAAGCTTCCTCATGCCCTCTTAGTGTGTGGGAACTGGAGTCTCCAAGTCAGGCTTGCAGCTCTGATTTTTGTTTGTTTGCTTTTCTGTTGACATTTCAGTATCAAGTAAATACGCTGTTGCAGTTACTTAAGAAGTGGGAAAGAGGCAGAAGAGTGTTCCAAGTGCTGGGACAGTAAGGGCAGTGGGTCCGTAGGGTTTACTGGCAGCTGATGTCAGATTTGCTGCAGCAGAGGCACATAGTGGGAAGTGATTCAAAAGCAGAGAAACTGCTACGCTTGTATGTTTCTTTCCTATCTGCTCCTGTGTTTGCAGCATTGCTGTTTTGTGCCTGAGACATAATTGGTTCAAACAACTGTGTTGAGAACCGGGAAAACACATCATAGGACTGAAAGTGTAAAAAGTATTCCTCTTGATGTAGGGTTTTGTTCAATCCCCGTGTCGTGTACAGCACAGAGACTGCCGTTTACTTTGGAGCGACTCGCCGGGCACCGCGGAGCTCGTGGCGGCCCTGCGGAGCTGTCCGTGGCCTGGTGGCCCTGCGGAGCTCGTGGCGGCCCTGCGGAGCTGTCCGTGGCCTGGTGGCCCTGCGGAGCTGTCCGTGGCCTGGTGGCCCTGCGGAGCTCGTGGCGGCCCGGCGGAGCTGTCCGTGGCCTGGTGGCCCGGCTGTGTCCGAGGGGCGGCGGGGCCGGGGCCCGGCCGGGCGGGCTGGCAGGGCCGGGCTCGCCCGCCGCGCTGCGGGGCAATGCCGCCTCGCCCGGCAGCAGGGCAGGGTCAGACCCCTCCCTGTGCCAGAGCTGCAGAGCTGATCTCAGAGCTGGCTCCGCTGGCTCCTGCCTGAGCCGCAGCTGTGGCCCGGGGCTGAGGCTCGGAGCAGGGCCCGGGCTCCGCGGGGCTTGGGGCGCTCCGGGGCCGGGCCGGGGGTCGCGGGTGGTGCCTGGGCAGCGAGTGGCCCCGGCCGAGCAGGGGATGGCACGGGAGACAGGGCAGGTGTCACGGGGCTCTGGGTGGGCCGCGGGGGCAGGCGGCGTCTCTGGAGGCCGTGGGTATCGGCCGCCTTGTCTCTCCATCTCCCCGTTCCCTCTCTGCGCACAGAAAGCAGCTGGGCAGCTGTGTGAATTCTTTGTTGGAGGAGTCTCTGTCTCGTGCTGCTCGAGGTGTGGGCACGGGCTTATCCTGGAAGCCTGTGCAGGGTCGTGTCCTAGAAACGGAGACACCCATCTGTGCCACGCACCATAAATGCACTGCTCGGGTTTGAAGGGTTTGTGACTTCTAGGTTCACCCCTACAGTGGGATCCAGAAATGGGAACAAGGACTGGAGCAGAAGAGGACAGACAGGGCTCTTATCCAGAATCACAGACATTTCCCTGGGATGTCACACAAATACTGAAATATTAATGTATATCCTGCATAAGAGACAGTTGTTTAAAAAAACACCAACCAAATAAAACGCAGCCAAGAAAAAGCCCCAAGCAAGTCCCCAAATTCCCAAATCCTCAGACAGTTAAAAGTGAATGTTATGTAGCCTCATACTTGGCAGGAACATTGTTACTGTTTTTTCTTCCAAATACAAGAATAAGCCATTGGTGAATCTCAGCTTTAGTGAAAAGCTGGTTTTGCTGAGAAGTCTGAAAATGCTTGGGTCATGTTACTGTGTTCCTTAGAGCTCCTCAGAGCTTTCGTTGAGAATTGGAGAATATGTTAGACAGCACTTTAACTATGTTTGCATGAAATGGGCACCTGCTGTCACTTCTGTGCATCACACTGGCCAACAGGGAGAGACTTGCAGCTGCTGAGCTTTTTCAGAAGGTTCAGTAGTTTTTAATTAATTCAAAAGCATGAGGTGTTTTCCTGAGATCTTGGCAGAACTTCTTACTTGGCCTTCACAGCACTTCTTCCAAAACCTCTTAATTAAATCCATGAACCTAAAAGCTTTAAGAAAATGGAAGTTCTCATTAAATGGGCATATAAAAAAAATCAGGAAACTTACAAAGTTGTTTGTTAAAGTAGAAATTTCCAGTGTTTCTGAAGTGTGACATTCACAAAGACAGCTTATTAGACTGTTCCATGTCTTCTGTTCAGTTTTTCATATTTTCTTGCTTAAAATGGGTATTTTTCCTTTAAGTACATATTTCAAGGTAAAGAATAGGTGGTGTATGGTTTCAGTGCTTGTAGAGGAGAGGTGCTCACAGTCTTCCGAGGCTATTTGCCTGATGTTTCAAGGCAGTGTATCCCTTTCTGTTGTGTGCCCAACCTGAGGTATATCACTGTAAGTACAATCCTATGTGGGACTGTGCAAATGTTTCTTCTGTAAAGCGTAAGCAAATCATAATGTGAAAATACAATAGGTGGGTTTGCCAAAACCCCACCTGGAGTTGGGGAGTTTACTTCATTTGACTTTTCTGTGTGTCCCTAAGTACTAGCTGTGACTTGCCATGGGAGGCAAATGGGTGTTTTTTCCAAATAATTGAAGTAACCATGAATTCAAATGGCATTCTTCAATGCATTTTGGAAATAGGCGTTGGATCTCTGAGAAGAGAGAGTACAAGCTGCATTCTTCCCAAAGCACTCAGTTCTGTATGTCAGGGAAGATGCAGGTTTGGATACTGTGTTTGCAGTTCTGTGTGTCAGGGAAGATGCAGGTTTGGATACTGTGTTTGCAGTTCTGTGTGTCAGGGAAGATGCAGGTTTCTATTGTGTTTGCAGTTCTGTGTGTCAGGGAAGATGCAGGTTTGGGTACTGTGTTTGCAGTTCTGTGTGTCAGGGAAGATGCAGGTTTCTATTGTGTTTGCAGTTCTGTGTGTCAGGGAAGATGCAGGTTTGGGTACTGTGTTTGCAGTTCTGAGCCCTTTGGATTAAAGCCCTGCTCACAGCTCAGCCTGCTCTGTAGTTCTAGGCCTTTTCATGGAACAGCGGCCCTGGCGTGTTCCTGGCTCACTCCAAAGGCCGAAGGGAGCTGGGTGGATCTTTGCCCCAATTCTTGTGAGTCTGTCACATTTTCCCTCTGCTCCCTGAACCAAGGGATCTACAGGCAAATTGGCCTTTATTATAAAGTAAGCTTGTGGTAAGTCATAAAACATAGCTGGAAAGGCTGCTTGCCTTGTAGCTTAAGGTGATTGATAGAGCTATTGAATCGGTCTGGACTAACTACTACAGAGCTCTCAGCTCAGAAAACCCTGAGCTGCAGGGTCTTTTGGGTCTGGTTCCTGCTGAGGTCAGTGGGGCTGGGACTGGCGGTGGGGTGTGCTGCAATGAGATGTGCAGGAGGAGCCCTGACCCAGCACTGCTCCCTCCATCAGTGCCTTTTGCTGCAGCAGTGTGCCATGCCCCCAGGTATGCTCCAGCTGCATTGCTCTCCAGAGTTCAGAAATGCAGTTAGGTAGTTGTGTGAAGGGCTTTTTGTGTCTTTGTTTGTTTGCTGGGTTGTTTTGTTTGTTTGTTTGTTTGGGGTTTTTTTTTTGTGTGTGGTGGTGATGTTTTTATTGTTATGTTGGGAGTTTTGGTTGTGTGATTTTTTTATATTTTGAAAGGGACTGACTTCTGACAATGAACTTGAAGAAAACGTGATGTGAATAAACGTGAAAACGTGATGTTGCAATAAATACTGCCCCACAGTGAACTGTACTTAAAGTGAGTTACTGGGGGGGTGGTAAATCTCTTTGGTCCTTTTAATGCTCTCCTAGGTTTGGAAGGGTAACTCAGGCTCCATGGTAGTGAGTTTTCTTGGAGCAGTGTTCTCACTTCTATCTGTCTTGTACCTTTATCATTGCCTGTGCCTCAAAGATGGATAAAATTGAAGTTTTTGTGTCTAAAGCCATGTTGCATAAATATTTCTGTATATTTATGTGTATACAGAAGTCTTGTATATAGCAAGATGTACTGGCTTGTTTAGGGATTTCAAATAGGAGCAACAG
Organism: Irena cyanogastra; assembly: GCA_013397155.1. Classification (NCBI taxonomy): domain Eukaryota; kingdom Metazoa; phylum Chordata; class Aves; order Passeriformes; family Irenidae; genus Irena; species Irena cyanogastra. The sequence continues at coordinate 358,802 of VWZV01004901.1, read as the reverse complement.
CTGAACTGAGCTCAGGTAGTATTTATGATTAATTAATGTTGTGGTGCCTGGAGAGCCCCAAGTACAACTGGCAGTATAAATGCATTGTAAATGACAGTGTGTACTGAGGAGACAAGATCTCAGTATGGGAAAACAAACTGTTTTTAAAACCTCCCTAAAATTCAGTGCCTGATACAGAACCTGGAGTACAGCAAGTGTCTTACCTTGTGGCAAAAATACAAAGCAAGTGCCAGAGGACATTAGCAGAGATTATTTAAATGTCTGAGGCAGCTGCCAGGCAGTGGCTGCTGTGTGGGCAGGGCTGGAGGTACCTGTTGCTGGGCTCAGAGAGCCTGCTCTGCAGCTGTGCTGCTCCTTCTCATCAGATGCTGGGTTTGGCTTCAATATTGTAAGTAGGAATGGAGGTGGGATCACTTCAGGGAACGCTGCACCATCACGTAGTGGCTGTGCTCTGCATGTTGTTTGTTTGGCACATTAATTGATTAGTTAATTAATTAGTTCCCCCCGTTAGCTGCTGTGCTGTTGGGTGCGTGTCGCCTAACTCGGCTGCGGAGAAGCTGCTCGGTGCTGGGCACGCTCTGGAGAGGAGAGCAGCACGCAGCTGGGTTTGCTGAGGAGGTGAAGAGTGGCAAGAACCAGTTCTGGAGAAGCCTGTGCTCCTCATGGGACTCTGGAAATAGCTGTGATCGGGGGGTTTTGGCCCAGCAGGTGTGCTGGTAAAATTGAGGGGCACTGTTCTCTGAAGTGTCCACTCTCCAGACAGCCTGATGTTTGCTCCTCTGATAAATGGCAGGGCACAAACCAAGGCAGGGAGCAAAACTGGACTGCTTTAATTGAGCAGTGCTTCAGACTTTCACTGGAATTTATTGCTGCATCTTGTTTACTTCTTTGAGTGTTCTTTGCAAACACAGCAGCATCAGATTTGGCCTTTAAAAAAGGAAGCAATGTGCAATTTCTCTTCTACCTCATTTTGTTTAATTGAATATTCTTTGAAATGTGTCTGCCATCCTTGCTTGGCAAGGCCCCTGAAATCTCTAGCCACAAGAAGTTCTGCTTGCCATCCATGAACTGGATTTTCTTTTAGTTTTCTTTCTCAAGTTGCTGTTCTTTTTTTAAACCCGGCACAGACATTGCCAGCAGTTAGGTTTGTGAGAGCAGCCTCTGTGCGTGGCTGTGCCTGTGAGCAGTGTGAGCCCAGAGCTCTGCTGTTCCTCTGGTTACGACAGCCACGCTCTGTCATGGAGCACTGCAGATGACAGGGAAATGAAAACATGCAGTTCCTGGATTTTTACTAAGTAACCGCGAATTTTGGTAGTTCAACAATGTTTGGGACTAGCATGTCTAGAGTAGATATTTTTTTAATTTGTCAAGCAGAATGTGTTGTTTTCAAGATAAACCAAGTTTAATACTCTGCTAGTTTTTAAACCTGACAAATAGCTGAAGGTAAAAACCCCAAGCACAATTGCTGTATTCTTCCTTTAGAATGATTTTTATTAGTTAGTATGTTGCTGCAATGTGTGTCTCTCGTACTGATGCCAGTCCTTCCTACTTGTTAGGGAGATGAACTGTCACATCTTTATATTTAGCGAGCAAAAAGGTTGAAGTGCACTTCTCAATTAATGGGTTTTCATCATGCGTGGAGCCTGGTGTTCAGTGTTTTAGAGCTGCTGAATCTCACAGCTGAGCAGATGGTAGATCCCAAGCTGGGCCAGAGGCGGGTGACGCAGGGGTGTGTGTTTCTGCTCGGGCTCCCAGCAGTGGGTGGAAGGAGCTGTGCTGCCCCTCTGGGGCACAGCCCTGCGGTGCCCATGGGACACTGCCACTCGTGTGCCAGGGCTGTGTGTGAGGGGCTGGGCCCAGCCTAGGCCATCTCCAGACACGGGTCCAGGTGCTCACCTGGCTGATGCCTGACAGCATCGTAACTTGGTACTTCGAGTGTTAGATGTGAACTTGTAATGACAATCTTAATGAAAACGATGTGAAGTTATTTATCCAAGCTTTCACCTTGACATGGCTGCTTCTATTTCTTGCATAAATTAGTGGGTTTCCATTAAATATCACACAAAAACTGTGGTTGTGTACAAGGGAAGACAGGAATGGAAAGATGATAGGACTAGTATCTGTAGTATCTGTTCTTACTGGTTTATCAGCTCTATATTCATCTTTTTTTAACTTGGCTGATGAGCATGATGCTGTTACATCCAATAATGTTTTTTTTTTTTGATGGGAGCTTTCATAAGGTTTATCTGTGTATGTAACTTCATTGACCCCTCAAGCCTCTTTGTGCAAAGAAAACAAACAGGATTTCCCACAAACACAAGCAGTGAAGCCAAAAAAGCTGTATTCAAAGTGAAACAGCTGAGGATTAGGTTGGAGGATAAGGTGTGTATTATTCAGGAAGCATTGGAGTGAAGCTGTGTGTGAATTCTCTCACTCTTCTGTATAAGGATAACCCACAAAGGTGATGTTTTCCTATATCTGCAAATATTTATTACATTAGATGGACTGATGTTTTAAACAAAGTAAAGCTCTTGATGAAATTTAGTGTAAGTTTCCATATGGAAACTATGTCAAATATAATCAGAACAGACAGGCAAACTATTAATAACTGTGTTTAGCAAATATTTTAAGGTTTTGATGAGACCTTTATGTGTTAGGGATTAATATGCTTTTTTTCAGATGCTGACTGAAATGACTTTTTCTTCTCAAATTGTAGCAATTACTGGAAATGTGATTGTGTGAAAATGATCTCGCTGTGTCACTGGCTGTAAAGGACTGGCCATATGTGTTTCAAGCTCTGCCATTCCATTCCCACGCTCCTTGGGAGCCTCTCTCATGATGTTCTGTGTTACAGTGCAAATAATGTGGATTTCCACTGATCCTCAAGCACGAATGCTGTGACTGCAGTTAACAGCTGCCTGAAATTGTTACTGGATTTTAATTTTTTTTTTCCTGAACCGTCTCTTTGGGCAGCTTTCTGAAAATTGATAAACCAAGTTTTACACTCCAGTGCAAAATTTTCATTGTATTTTGTTTGCCTTCATCAAGTATTGTGCATGGATGTATATAGACTGAGGGCACTGTATCTTCAGGTTAAGGCTGTAATGATAGAAATATATCTGTGCCTCTTGGATAAAACAGAGATGGAAAGACTAACCAGAAGGCTGGGTTTTGAGTGGCAGGGTGCACTAATTCCTACAGTGGAGCTTTTTTCTTTCTGTAATGTAATTCCAGTGTTTTCAGTGCAGGGAGGTACCTAGCAGGACAAAAACTGCCATTTTGGGTTTTTTTTCATCTTCCATAAAGGTTCTTTTGTGCCAAAGGGCTGAAATTCTGATAAATCATTCTCTTTGGAAAGTGGTTTCAGCAGCAGCAGTCTCTGGAACATGCTGCATTTTAAGAGATGAACTCTGCAGTGAAATTATTCAAAGCCAAAGCTCCAGGTAAAGACTTTGTGGCCAGTGGTGTATGTTCGGAGTGCACGTTGTGCAATAGTTTTGTTGGGCAGCCTCCTTCATTCAAAGTTTGTCTTCATCCAGTCAATTTGGACATGACCCGATTCCTGCTTTTTTTCTCTTCCAGCCTTCCTCTGGCTTCTCCCTTCTCTGTAGAGCTTTGCAAACACAGATTAGGGCTGTGCTCTGCAAGTAGATCCTTCTGTTTTCCCTTGGCATCACATGTGGTCAAAGCACAACAACCAAGGTGGCACAAACAAAGGGTGCAGCTGTCTGGAACTCTTCCCCAGCTGCATCCTTAAGATGCAGATTGCCGTGGCAGTGAAGGAGGAGGTGGGACCAGAGCTTTTACTCGGGCGAGGGCGTTGGACAGGTGACTGTGTTATTCTTTCAAGCACACCTGGGGAAGCTCCCAGTGAGAATCCTTCTCTGTGCTGTGAAGGGAAGAGTAGATTCCACTTGTCCTACGAGCTTGTTCCCAGTGCTCCTGGTGTGCCTGTCTCTCCGATGCCTGGCCAGCATGTTTTATTCATGTGTTTTGGGGCTAAGCTCGATTTCAGGTGTGCCAGCAGACAGGCTTTGCAAAGCTCTTCAGTGTTCCTCCCTTGATTTGCAGCAGAGCCTGTGGGCTGCTTTATGCGTCATCTTCATTCTTATCTCACCTAATTAACTCCCAGGCATTGCGGGAGCCCTTGGGGTTAATGATGCTTCCAGCTCTCCTGGCATCTGCTTTCTCTCAACAATCTAATCTGGTGAGAATAGATATATTTAATTTAAAAGTTCTACAGCCAGTGTATGGGAATGTAGGTGAAATTTATCAGAGGCCAGCTGTGATGTTGTGGTTCCTTTTGAACTCTGAAAGCTATTGCAGAATGTTTATATGTACTGACAGGAGTGAGAAATGGGCAGGGGAAGGAGAGAGAGAGAGACTGCCTGTTCTAAATTATTAAAGAATAAGAACCTCACAGAAACAGAGCTGCTGGATTTTTAGAATCTACAGAAAACTCTTGTTAGTTGGTATCACATGTGAGATTAATTGGAAGATTTCCATTAAGTATTGGTTTAATGACTGGTCCTGGCTGCTGAGTTTAAGACAACCTTGGCTCTACCTGTTGGGGTTGGTGGCACTGTTCCTCTGGGCAGTGTGGGAGCTGTTGGGGAACCAAGGAAAGAAGTGATACTTGCAGGTATGCCCTGTGTGGCAGTGTTAATTGTGCTCCTCTGCACAAGGGACAGATCTCCGGGAGCACAAGCAGGTTTAAAGTGTCAGGCTGACTTGCACCCTTGTATTCAGTCAGAGAGTCATAGGATGGATTGGGATGGAAGTGACCTCAAAGCTCATCTCGTTCCAACCCCTGCCATGGCAGGGACACTGCCACTGTCCCAGGTGCTCCCAGCCCCAATGTCCAACCTGGCCTTGGGCACTGACAGGGATCCAGGGGAAGCCCCAGCTGCTCTGGGCATCCTGTGCCAGGGCCTGCCCACCCTCCCAGGGAAGAATTTCTCCTAAATATCTGACCTAAATCTACCCTCTGGCAGTGGGAAGCCATTCCCACTGTTCTGTCATTCCAGGGCCTTGTCCCTCTCCAGCTCTCCTGGAGCCCCTTTAGGCTGGAAGTGTAGATACCCGGCTTATGACACTTGAGAATGGGGCTGTGATCCAGCCTCATCCCCAATGGGCCTCAGCTGGGGAAAACAGATGAAGAGCACAGACTGTAATGAAGAGCACCCAGGTGCAATGCATGAACTATAAGGGGTAAAAAGGTTGGGTTTGAGGAGCAGGGAGACAGACAGATGCTGGCAGAGGCTTGAAGCTGTTGGAGGCTCACGATGTTCCTCTGTCTGAGCAGACAGCCTGAAGCCTTCTGACAAGGTATGGTGCTGCTCTAGGTGATTGTGTGTCATGGTTGTCTCAAATACGGACTGTGTCGTGGAGTGTGCTGTGACACTGGAAGTGGCTTTAAGCTCTCCCTGGATCCTTCTCTTCTTGGAGTTGAACAGCCCCAACTCTCCCAGTCTGGCTCCAGCCCTGTGACAGCAGAGAAGCCTCCTCTGTTCCGCCAATGTTTGGCAACACTGACTTTTTAAAGGCAAGGGGAAAACGTCTACTTTTTTTCCCATCCATGGAGTATCTCATGTATTTGGACTTCTCAGGAATTCATAATGTGGTTGATTGATTGATTGCATATTTTCCCCCCTTTTCCTTTGGATGAGGAAGTGTACAGTAAGCTTTTTAAGCTGGAGAAAATCAAAATTATTGCCACTCTTGCTACTGATGTGCATCTTTAAAACTGGACTGATTAAAAATCTTTTGAAATCAATGAGTTTATTAAAACCAGGTCCAGTAAATGGAGATAATATTCTTTCTTTTCTAAAATTCAGGGCTTGGATGGAGGGTATCTCTGTTACCAGCTGTGTGAGGACGTGGAGGGATCTGATCTGGGATATCTTGCACTCACCTGCTGAGGGCTATGGATTTCAGAAGGGTGCTTTCACTTTGTATTCATTTGCTTTTTATACTAAGGATGTTCTTGGGAAATTTGGTGGTTTCTTACTTCAAAACCACCCTGTTGCCTGGTCTTACAATATCTCTCACTGATGGTTGGAATATCAAGCTTTCTGCAAGGCTGTGCAGAGAATGTATTAATCTGGGATGATTTTTTGGTAAGTCTTCTATGCAGGGATATTTTTTCCCCCTCTTTTTGTCTAGGTATCTTCTTTTGTACATGTCCTCATTTTTACACTGTACCATCCTTTCTCTTAGCATTTTTCCTGCTGTTCACATATCAGTAGAGCAATAGAACTGTAATTTTCAATCTCTTGTACTAAAATAGGACAAATCTTTCAGAAACATACCAGTGACATTTTCTTCTTGGACTTTGAAAGATTCAAAGCAGGCTCAGATTTGCATCATGAGGAACACCATGGCATGTTGGATTTGTTGGGAGCCTGCTGGCACTGTCAGGAGGGCTGCGTGCCTGCAGTGTTCCTGGCTTTGAAGAATTACCATGTTTGATGGTAAGATAGGAAATAGAATGAGTTTTTAGTAGTTGTTCCATCCATCAGGATTAATTGTTCCTAAGCAAGATCATGTGGGAATGAATTGGTACTCAAATGACGCTTTATGGAATACTTTGGAATATAAGGCAGTGGTTTCTGTGGATGTTTGCTCTGAAAAGAGAGAGTCTCCCCCCCTCTCGTGGGGCTGGCAGGCAGCCAGGCTGACAGTCCTGGGTGACGGTCACCAAGCCCTCTTGGAGCGGCTCTGGCAGCCGTGTTGACCATGGGGGAGCCTGGCTGCAGCCATGATCTCATCCTCCTCAGGCGGTTATTTGGGAGCTCCGTGCAGCCTCAAGGATGTGGAGTGAGCTGTGGGGATTGCGTGGTGCCATCTCTGTGGTAACCACAGCTCCGCCTCATATGGAAAAGGGATTTTTAGAAAATAAAGTGTTTTTAGCTTCCCTGACTGAGCTGCAACAGCTGGGAAGGTGGAGGGGCCAAACCAGCACTGGGAAAATCTTTCCAGGATTTACCTACTCTCGATTGGAACACGCTGGATCCCAGCCTTGCCCCAGCACCTTTCACCCCTCCCTGAGCTCTGGGTGTACGGGTGCCAGCAGCACTGCAATGGCTCTGCCTGTGGCCAGTTGTGCAGGACATCAGGCTTTGTGCTGGCTTTAGCTGCGGTGGTTTATGTGTAGCAGGGTCAGAAACTGTTTGGACAGGAGCTGCCTGCTGGGTGTTGACATTGGAAGGCTAGTTCTCTGCTGTTAATAAGGCTGAGGAGAAGACTTTTAACCTTAAGCTCAGACTCTCAATGTAGTAATAAACTCCAAATCTGCCTCTGTTACATTTATGTCTTCCTCTTGCTCTTGGACAAAAGGTGAGCGAGGGAGATGCTGCTGCACGTACCAGGGAACAAATAAATCATCCCTGACTAGGGCGTGCAACAGTGCCCATAGCAAAGGCTGGGACAGAACCGGGGGCAGTGTGTGAGGGAATGGCCTCCTCCAGGAGCTGCCTGGGCTCATCTGGCAGCAGCTGGCGTTTGGCTCGGCAGCCACACAGGCTGTGCTTTGCACTGTGAGGTGTCTGAGCAGTGTCTGCCGGCTGCTGCTAGGGCAGCTCTGTGTCCCACGAGCCCAGGCCGCAGGCGGCAGCAGCCCTGAGGGACAGCTGGGTGGCTCTGCTCGGTGTGCAGGTGGTCATCGGGTGAGCGCCTGGACACACCAGTGCAGAAGTTTAGTGTTCACAGCTAGGCAGCCCTGGCAGGCATTTTCCTGTTTTCCCTGTAGGACTCCTTTAGATACATATCTATGTTCATTAATGCACTGTTGAGGACCTCTTTTTTTCTGATTTGGTTTCAAATAATGTCACAGAAATGGGACTTGCTTTAGAGGAGGACACTGGGCAAACTGGGGGTATGGGGGAGGATTTAGGGCAGGTCTTCTCAGCTCATGACCTGCAATGTGTCCCTCTTCCCCACCCCCCTGCTGAAAAGCTGTATTTGTGGCTTTTGGTGGCCCATGAGCCTGGGCTGCCTCTGCAGGTGAGGCAGAGCTGGAGTGCCACGGGAGTCAAGGCAGATGTCCAGCGGTGGGAATGCCCTGAGGTGACTCAGGAGCTCCTTGGCCCCTCCTCAGCACCCTCATGTTCCACATGTGCAGGGTGGGGCTGGCCTCAGGTCAGGGACACGGACGGGCTGTGGCCAAGCAGGTTGTGACCAGGGCACAGGTTGGGATGAGCTGCCTGCTGCCAGCTGAGAGAGTGGGATTTGGGACTTAGGGAAAATCTAAACATTTCCTGAGATCTGAGGTAAGTGGGGGAAGTGTTTGGGGGTTAATGCTCTCTAAGGGAGAACAGAAGCTATCGCTGGGGATGTTTCGTGGCGTGCATTTCCCTGTTTTCCTGGATGGAGCGAGCTGGAATTCTCTGCACTGCTCTCCTGCTGGTCTGCAGCCTGACAAAGCTATTTGCTTGGGAGCAGCAAGCCGACGTTCAGCATCTGTTCTGGCTTTGCCAGAACTGGTGAGGTCTGCGCTAAATGCCTCGTGTCTCTGTGGGAAATAATGTATCTTGGATAAAACAGGCTGAAGTGCAGATTAAAATGCTTCAAGAGCTCCAAAATGGACTTGGAGACTAAGTCCTCAATATTTTTATCGCTATTTAGAGATTGTTTTAATTGGTATATTTGCTTTATTTCCTGTGGTGGAAATGTCTGTTTAATGCATTAAGTCACACATGGTATGACACTGCAGTTAAAAACGCTATGTCTTTGCACTTTTATACCATTTCGTAGCAGTGGTTTTGGAAAGAATCTGTTGATTTTGAACAGCTGTATTCAGACTACCTAGAGTTTGATCTTGTGGGGAAAATACCTGTCTTTAAGGCTGGAGTGCATCACTCCTGGTGGTTTCCTTCAGCAGGCTCACTCCTACCAACAGTAAGGGGAAGAAAGCAGGATTTTGTTCTTGTTTTGTCAACAAGAAATTGATAGGAAGGAATGTTTTGCGATGTGAGAGCCTTCCAAAAGGGAGGTGAAACCATAATGAGACGTTTGCATAGGTACATGTTAAGTGTTGTTAACATATTTACAGTGGATGCAAGATTTGGTCAGTGTGGGAACAATGGTGCTTTTCTTTCTCGCTGTTCCTTTCTGTTAGTAGTTGGTGTTGAACAGCCCCACTGAAGAGCTTTGAACGGCAGGCACTTGCCTTCAACAATACACTTCTGTTCTGGAAGCCTAGGGCTGCTTCCAGGATCACCTCTGATGGAATTGGAAGGTATTTCCTGAGTAACCTTGACTCTGAGTTTTCAGGCTACTGAGTGAAGTGGTTTTGTCTCTAATTTTGTGGTTGTGTTGGAACTACAAATGAAGAATTTAAAAAAAAAATCCATAGTTGTCCAAGTTTTCTAGGAAACTTCTTAAAAGTACTAATGAAGCTGGGGGTTTCTGTAATTAAAAAATGAAAATACTTCCTTTTGTAAATATGGAATGATGCTCTTAGACCCTTCTTGCTCATACTTTAGCCGTATAATAATCCAACCTGAAGTGGCAGATAATTGGAAGTAAAATGGATTTAATTAACATTTGACCCTATCAACTTGCTTGGCTTTTGAAAGTCAGTGAAATCTTCACCTTGATATTGGCAGTGCTGGTTTTAGTGTGCGCTTGTTTCCACTGCAAGTTCCTGTAAACTGCACGGTCATGCTGTCTCCCCGCTGTGTAATTAACTCCCAGCAGCACCATGGATTGTCTTGCTGTTAGAGCAAGAAGCGTCACTCAGTGCCAGAGTTTGCACCTCAAGGACTTCAGTTCCTCCTAGCAGACAGAGATATACAGGTATACAGCCCTCCCATGGGTATAGGCACAGTGCTCCTTTGGGGTCAATCAGTTTGCAGCCTGTAGCTGGAATCCAGCTTGCTTAGACCCAGCACCATTTCCACCAGTCCGTATGGTTAATTTCATGTGTGTGTGCTATGGCTCTGTCTGGGATTGGAGAATCTGCCCATATACACTCTTGTCATTGGGCTGTAAATATAATAACAGCTTAAAAGTCACAGCTGAAGTGGAGAACCAAGCCGAGCATGTATGATCTGGGTCACTTCATTGACAGCCCGTCTGTGTGGGATGTTGCCAGGGAGAAGCCCAGTCTGAGGGACACTCAGGGAACCCCACCTGGGATTTGGCTGGGAATCTGTTGTTTCCATCTCGAATGTTTTCTGACTGCAAAGCTGCGCAGAAGAGTGTGCTGACAGATGCTGCTCGGAGCTGTGCTGTGCTGCTGCAGACGGGGCCCCTTCAAAGGCCCGGCCTGGCTGCAGCCCCCGCGCCGGCCGGAGCCCGGCCTGCCTGTGGGACAGGGACAGCAGCTCCCTCACAGAGCGGGCCGGCCGCGCTCTGGGGTGCAGGCTGCCCCGGCACTGCTGCCAGGCTGCCGCAAGGGAGAGGCTACCAATACCCACCTTACTGCTCCCTGGGGAGATTCCTTGCTCTGTGAGGGCGTCCCCATTCGTTCCTCTGGGTCTGCTGAGGTTCCTTGTCACAGGCCTCGAGTCCCGGCTGGGGCTTTGGCTGTCGGCTCTGCAGCAGCTCCTGCAGCTTCATGCCCCAGTCAGGTGAAGGGCTCAAACCAGGGCAGGCTGCAGCCTCCGGAGCCCTGCTGAGCCTCGGGAGTGCTCACAGCTTCGTTTACTGTGCTCTGCACTCCCATCTGTATGAACTGTGAAATGATAGCCATGGCTAATATCCTCTTGTTAATTAAAGACTGGAAACTGGAGAATGGGAGGAAAATTCTGGAGTTTTTAACATGGTTCAGACATTTGGTGTGCCTTTAAGGATCTCTGACAGGCCAGTTATGGTTGAAAACAAAAGTAGGTCTATTTTGCATGTATTAAGCTGTGCCCTGTCACTTTGAACTGTCTGTTCTCAAAATAGAATAAGCGGCAAAGCAGGTGAGCTGACACTGAGTGTACTTGTCACACGAGGACACCTGTGCTGGCAGCTCGGGTGGAAAACTGAGCTCCTGAGCCCCAGAAAAAGAAGTATAAAAAACTTAATGTTTTGCTGTGGAATTTGGGAGGAAGTTTGAAGCTTCTGTTTTTATGTGACTCTGGTGACTTAAGTTGGACAATGTATGGGGATGGGTAGAGCTAATCCCAGTGTATCAAACCTTTTCAATTGTGAGTAGAAATATAAAACAGGTATGCGACAGCCTGTATATACCAGATAATAACTAAGAGTGCATTAATAAATAATTCCAGTTAGTTTTATTAACTTGTAAATGCAGTTGCATAAATTGTGTGTTAATATGAAAATATCTGTGTGAAAACTTAAGAAGGAAACAAAATCCCGTTGGGCATGTAAGAAGGCTATAAGCACAGGGCAGGAAGACAATTTTCACTTTTTCAGTTGTTTTCTTTAAAACACCAAGTGAAGTGCCCTCGCACTTTGCTGTACTCCAGCAGTCGAGTACAGGACTTCACTTTTTTGAGGGAGGAAATTCCATTTCTCGGGTAGATCTGAACTCAGCATTCAGGTCACCTGTTAAAACTCCTCCTTGTACTTCCGTGTGTCAGAGGGGTTTTGGGAGGATGTTGGGTGTGGCCAGGCTCTGCTCCCCGTGCTGGGACACTGGTGACCCATGGTGGGGCTGCTGGGGTGGGTGGCTCTGGGTGTGTTGGCAAATGCCAACCGCTGCGCTCCTCAGGAGGGCTGGAATTGGTGAAAGACCAAGTTTTTAGTGCTGAGCTGCTCTGAAAAATGAAATCCGTTCCATGGATGGAAACAGTTGCTATTGTTTAAACTAAAGTAATGTGATGGTGAGTTATGTGCTGTAGGTTTTGACAGTTTCCATAACTCTTTTCCTGTGGAATGGGCTGCAGATTGTGTTGGTGCCATGAGGTGGAGAACAGTTTGTCAATGTAGAAAAGTGTGGCACAGAGAAAAAATCACAATACAGAGAGTCTGATGCCCAGGGCTGCTCAGGGGTGGTGGTTCCTGAGCTGCAGCCTCCCTTCTACCTCTCATGCTGCCTGCAGGCTCTCTCTGCTGGGAGGCAGCAGCTCCAGCCTCAGGATTGTGGGGCAGTTTCCAGCCCAAGGGAATGGCAATTGTGTTGATAACCCTAATTCTCAATCCTGAATTTAAGGACTGTTTTACCCTTGCTTTTTAAATAAAATTCACATATTTCAGCATAAATATATGTTTCCAGAGCTCTCCTAGGGAAGCATGTAAAAATATGTACAGCTGCCCTTGTGATTGTGTCCCCAGATCTGCAGCATTGTCCTGAAATGCATCCTCGTGCCCTGGTGGCCAGTGATGAGTCCATTGTAGTTTCATCTCTTTCAGGTGATCAGAGGACAACTCAAGGTGGCTTTCCCCAGTGTAACCCACAATTCATTTGAGCTGTTTAAAAATATGAAAAAAAATTCATGGAGAAAAGGTCAATAAAGTTATCCTTACTGTTTCTCAGAGTTTAATTGGAGCCTGAAGCCCATTTTCCTAAACAGGAAAAGAGCCATTCCAGCGCCATGAGGAATGTTGATACTAGGTGAAGTGCACTTCCTTGTGACAGAGAAAAATAGAGGTGTTACCTCACTGCAAACAGGATATCTCTGAATAGTTAGGTTTAAATATACAATATTTTCCACAGTGGCTCTGAGTTTCTGGAGCCATGGACACAGAATGACTTTTGGCTGCAGTAGTGTCACTGTTGGCTGGTTGATGGGGGGTTTCCACTGGTGCTTCACGATGCCATGCATTTGCTTTCAGTGTTGGATCAAGCCTGGTTGAATAAATGTGTCCACAACATGTTTGTGGAAGTGGGATTTTGTGCTTGGCTTTTTAAATTTCTCATAGAACAGTAGAATAGGTGACCCCTTAGCAGTAGCAGTGTGATCACACCAGCTGCAGAATGTTCCAGAGGAGAGCAAGCTGCCCACCCTCCCTCCCGAGGCCCATCCTTGTGGCAGACTCACCCTTACTTCTAATCATAGGGGGAGGTTTGGAGATGGAAAGCAAGTTTTTCAGTTGAGAATGTCTTCCCTCTGTTCCCTCCAATGTCTGCCTGACAGCAGCAGTGGATCGTGAATGTTGTGTAACAAAAAGGAGTGATTTTCTCTGAAACACGTCTCCTTCTGCTAACCAGGTCCCAGACTACGTGCTCTTGCAGTGCTTGACTTGCATTTTAGTTTTTAAGCAGGTGCTTATTCAAGTCCAGTGTGCCAGACTGTATGTACAGTAGGATGGGAAGAGTTCAGTAGTTCTGGGGAAATGTAAGCATCAGTTCTCTTGCTGCAGTCTTGTCTTTTATCTGAGCAAGATATTGTTACAAATGAGGAAAAACATTCTGGAGATGTAACTTCTAAATTGGAAATCTCTATTACTGGCTGTGTCTCGTGATTAATTTTGTAGATAGGTGTAGAAGAGCAAATCGCTATTTAATGAGTTGGGGGAAAACACTTCTAGGTGTTTTGCATGTATATATATTTTTTTTGTTCCTTTACCTGTGGGTTTGTATTTTGCTAAGCCTTGTCATTTTTGTTCTGCTCTTTTTATCTGTGGAGTTTTCCGCCAGCAGCAAGTTCCCCCTGAGCTTACGAATCTCTTCAGGAGTCCAACAGGAGTGGTTCTACCAGCCCCAGTGCAGACAATGTTTTTCTGGCTCCTCAAGTTCAGGCTCAGTCATGACCTTGCTAAGCTCTGCCCAGGCCAGCAGTCAGTCCTGCTGCCTGACTTGCTGAGGTTGATGCTTTGCACCTGGTTACTGTAAAAGGCTTTCCCCACCTGTGTCGCATCTGTCTTGCTGTGCTCATGCACAGATCCTGTCTGGCCTGCCAGATTCACTCTGTCACAGATCCTTTGCTCCTTGTCATGTCTCTTCGTTTAGTTCACATCCCATTATTTTGAGGATAAGCTCCCTAACTTCATGTAAAACCCCGTGGCTTGCTCAGCCTTGCCAAGATATTTTGTGTCAATAGTGGGAAACTGACTTCTGGTTGCTTGATTTGTTTATTTGTTTTTGGCCAAAGCTTCCTGTCTTGATTGCTCTCACACTGGATTTGCCAGGAGACGTTTTTGCTGTCTTGCAGAACAAAGCCTTGTGGAAATCTACAAAACTTTCAGGGGGACACTGTAAAAATTTGAGAGGAGTTGAACAGCCTGTGTACTGGAACAACAGCCTTCTATGCTGGCTTCTAGCCTGCTGAGCTCCCTGTACTCTTACGGTCTTCACAGCTAATACAGTGTTTTAACATATACTTGTATATATAAAAACCACGTATGTGTTTATAATTAAAGAATGAATTGGGGCATAGGCTGCAGTGCCTGTCCTGGGTGTAGTGCCTGGCACACTGGGTACCACGGTGGGGCTGGCAGCCCTCCTTGCTGTCGTTTGGGATGTCACAGGGACAGGGGGAGCTGAGGGGTGTGTGCTGGAGTGAAAGCTCCGATGGAAGATGCAGTCAGGAACGAACCGCCAAGCGTTTACCTGTGAAATGCAACGTGAGAACCTGAGTCACACTGAAGGGGGATGGAGGGTGCCGTCAGATGGGGAGCAGATCACAGGAGCCTTGGAGAAAGGTGCCCTGGGGCTCTAAGCTGGGTGGAGTAGTGGAGCTTTGTTGTCCCAAACACGGTGGTGCTTCACATTTCTGCCGTTATGTATGGAACTTATGCAATTTATTCTTGTTTGTCCAGCTCACTGCCCTGCTTTACCCTTTGACTTTGCTTGTGTGAAACTAGTGCTACTGAATATCAAGCACATGTACAAAAGATGTTTTATAAAGAATGGCAAATAAATTTGCTTTTGTTTTTTACAAAAAGCACAGTTTGAAAAGTAAATTTTCAGTGACTGAGTCCTTTGGAGATGGTTGCAGCTGTGCAGCCTGTCAGATCACTGCTTGTGCAGTGAATAGAATTTTCTTCTTACACCTGGGGCTGGAGTTTGAGGCGTCTTTGTCATGAATGATCAGGGGCAGCACTGGGGGAGCCGCCAACCCCCAGCCTAGTACTATAACTGTGGCAACAAACCTGAAAACAGGATATTTGAGGTCTTGCTCATTTGCTTTCTGGTTGTTACACCTTAAAGAATGCCTGACTCATGTTTTAAAGTTCATATAGCCACAGAGAGAGAAATTGTGAGAAGTCACATTTTTCATAGGAATGGTATCTGAGGTACTCACCTGGCTTTTGGAGTTTTCTTAAAAAGAAAAATCTAAAAAGGTCTAAATTGCAAACACAGAGCAAAAGTTTTGAGTGCTGAGGCAGTCGATGCAGCTGTGGGAGCTGAGTGCACAGGCTATACTCCAGTAAATGCCTGTGAAGGGCTGCATGGCAGGAACCTCAGTTCCCAGGATGAACTCCTGCTTGGCAGGTACTTGGTTACCTTCAGCAGGTGTACTCTGAAAATGTGCTCTCATTTCTGTACTCTTCGCTTGCTGCCTGATGTGATCCTTCCCTTTCACCAGTGTTGGGTGAAAATCTGCAGAAAGGTGGTTTGGGCCTTGATTCTGCCACACATAAGCATGAGGTTAGCTGTGGGACAGGGATGCTTCAGCTCAATTGCCATTTTTGTTTTGCAGAGTTATATTGAAAATTGTGAAAATAACACACATTATTGCCCTTTGTTAGTATCTGTCCCTGTTTTCGCTTAGTTTCAAACAAAAAGCCTCTTGTCTAAAGCCTGGAAAATTGTGCAGGAAATGCAGATAGGAAGTGATGGAAGCCAGCAGCTCTTCCAAAGCTTGCTGTGACAGCTTTTCTCTTTGCAAAAGAGTTGTGGTAACAACTACCACTTTGGTTTTCAGCAGCCCCTTTGCAGCCAGGAGGGTTTAGACGTGAAATACTTTTTGCATCACTAACCACTAGTCGCACTGGATTGACAGTAACTTAATTAATCGGTTAACCTGTTCACAACTGTGAATGCGTATTACAAATAAACCTTTATTCAGGTGGAGCTGGGACTGTGTGTGCCTCGGGAGCCATGAGAGTTTGGTGCTCCTCTCTGGGGGTGGTCGCAGCACTTCTGGGCTGTCACATCCCAGCGATGCTGGGGGGAAATGATCCTTGTGGAATGTACTGTCCTGCTGAGTGTAACGGGCTTGGAAGAGCTTGATGGGGGGACAAATGGAAATTGGAAAAATATGTGTCAACACTTAATGTGAAAAGAGGGATAAATGTTGAATAGCAGTCTATAGGGGCAGGAACAGGGTAGCACAGCTCAAATGCTGCCTCGCATGTCACACTGGCTGGCCATGTGTTCTAGGCCACAGGGGCTCATTTGGCCATATACAACAGGACCAGGGAACAAATTAAGCTTTATCTTTTGACCTCTGGTTGTACTTCTTTGGGCAAAAGCAAAGACTTTTGGACTGGGTCTTCAATTTGAGTTCGTTGCCATTTGTTTTACACAAGAAATGTACTGTGTTAGTTCTGTTTTCCTTGTTCCAGAGTCTTGGCACATAGAGCTGGAGGGGTGGGAGCTCAGAAGTTGTCTGTGCAGGAGGGGAGGTCACTGCAGCCACAGACAGGGTGGTTTGGAGGCAGCAGTGGGGATGGTGCCTGCAGTGGGAGCTGGAGGAGAGCCCAGACTTGGTACCCACTGGGAAGTCCCAGTGTGAGAGCTGGTGCATTGGAAAGCTCCAGCATCCTCCTTTCCCAGCCAAATGTTTGAGTGGAAATAATCAAAGGAGTGCAGCAGCTCCCAGTTTGGGTTACGCTGCTGGTGCCTCGTGTCGTGAGAACAGCACGACGCTTTGAAGACAGAATTGGAATGAGATGCCACTGTTGGTGTCACAGGTTCTCACGTGGAGTTGGGCACGCAGACTCCTGAGGTTGTGTTTGGGGTGTGGTGAGTAAGGCTTCGCTTTCCCAGGGGAGGCTGTGAGTGGCTGGGCTGAGGAGCTGTGGGGCTGGGGCTGTCAGCAGAGAAGGGGCACCAGGTAGTGTGTGCTGGGTTCTGTGCAGTGTGGGACACCTCCCAAAGTAAAACAGCATGTAGGCTTGTCAGAGCTGAGCCAAGTCCACTTGCTTAAAAACATAAAATGCTCAAGTGAATGTAACCATTAACATGAGGAGGAGCAGTCATGATCCCATGAGGCTGGAGTGCTGGCAGGGTGTCTTTCTGATCTGTGCATGCTTTTGTTGCTTTGGGTATTTTTAAAATTTATTTTCAGCAACGGTGGATTTTTTTTCCCCTTAAACCCAAGAGAAGCTGTGATCTCACTGTTGGTTATTCTGCAGGTTTTGTGTTAGCAGAGTGTGTTCACCCAACACTGCAGGCTGACACTCCTCGCTGCTGTTGTCTGCCTGATGTTTCCTTCCTTCAGAGTCTATATTTAGTGTTAAACAGTATTCACTGTGGCACAGGGCTGCAGGCAGTTTGCTTTCAAGCCAAAGGAAATGGTTCTCTTTAAGGATAAGAGTGAACAAGGGGCAGGATTTCCTGTGGAAACGCACCCACAGGAGAGTTGGCTTTTACTTTGAAGTTAATGGCAAAAAAGGCAAAGTGAAACCCTGAAGAGTTTATATGCACAGGAACGAATTTTTTTTTTTTTTTTTTTTTGCCTGGTGAAGGAAGCCTGGGTACAGAGAGGGATGGGGAAGGGTCTGAGCAGGTCTGCATCCTTGGGATGCTCCAGCCCCTGGAGACATCCCTGAGAGCCTGCAGTGGGGACCTACAGGGCGGGCAGAGACCCCCCCAGCTGCTGCCACCCTGTTCACCCCAGTTCAGGTCACATGGAGTACCTGGGGCAGGTGTCACCGAGCCTGCTGGCCACTGTGTTTGCAGCCCTCAGTCCTCATCCAGGGCTGGCTGGTGCTGCAGAGGGGCCAGAGAGCCCCTGGAGGGAGCAGAGCAGACCTGGAGCAGTCCTGGCATGGAGCTGCTGCTGCCCTGTGTGGGCATGGACTGGGCACATTGGGCCAGTGGCTGCCCGGGCTGAGGGGCAGTGGGGCAGTGCTGGTGGGCATCACACACCTGCCTGGACACACAGCTGGGCTTCTCCTGCTCTAGCTTCCAGGGGGAGCTGAAATCCAGGAGTGTGAGAAGGACTGCTTGGTGCCAGCAGTGAGTTTGGCTCCTGCCTGTCCCCCAAGCTCTGTGCGTGTGGCCCATGAGCTGGAGGGCTTGGGACTGACAGCTGCTTTCTGTGGTTGTGCCTTTCCAAGGTGAGGCAGGTGGTGTGCTTTCAGGGGTGCTGCCCCCTGCTCCTGGGCAGTACTGGACAGCTGTCCTTCACAGGCATGCTGAGCTGCTGCCTGTCAGGGGTCAGTGCAGTGAAGGGTTTCTGGAATTCCAGAGCTGCCATCAGTGCTGCCTTTCTGACACTGTAGGAACCTCATATAAATTAATATAATGTTGCACAAATCAGTTTGGAATGTATTTTTTGTTTCATTTCATCTGTTTACTCTTTATTTTCTTCTTTCATGAAAGCTACTAAAATTCCATTTTATCCTATAAAATGTATTTTTTTCTGAGGGGTGGGGGAACAGGAAAACATTATCTTTCAAAATATACTGTGTTCAAGATTTTTGTTTGTTTTTCCACTGTAATGAGAGGATTGAACCCTGGTGTATTCTGACTGAAATCAGAAACACTGAGTGTACATCCAGTTTCTATGTAGAAGCCCAAGGACCTTACCACTGTGAATGGATCAATATAACAACAGGCTCTTTTCTGTAACTGGGGCCCAAACACAATCCCTAAGATTTATATACTCAAATAAATATGTAGAGATATAATAAATATGTGGCAATATCAGCATTCCAGACATCTAAAAATCACTGCCTCAGTACTGCTTGTTAGTTACGTTTCCAAATGGATGTAATGCCAGATTTAAATGTACATGTGTTTTAAAAGCAGTAGTAAAGTATCTGTGTATTTCATTTGAGAAGCTGGCCGGATGAAACACTTTGTGAAGGGCTGCACAGATCCCTGCCAATTTATTTCTTTCTAAGCTTGCCTCTCTGCCAGATGTCTGATGGCCTTTTGTGGAAACGTAAGGGAATACTGAGGATGGTTATTTCCAGCTGCATATATCAGTTCTGGTGTTTTGGCTTCCTTGAAACTGCATCAGCAATGTTTTATTAATTGAGTAAAATTGTTTTCCTTTCAGGACTTTGTTTCCCTAAATTGTTTCTTCTGAGTTGTCCGTGGTTTTGAAGATTCCTATTTCTCCTTGTACGCTTTGTTTTTGCCATAAAGAATCATCTAGCTATTTTCTTCATAAATTTTTGCTCTATCAGCAATTGCATGTTAAGTGCAATTGTATGTTAATTGCAATTGCAGCACCTAAACCTTGTTCTGGGCTATCCCAAGGGTGTAGGAGGGAAAAGGGTTTGGCTCCTGAGCAAGCAAGGTGTCAGTAATAACATACATGGGACAGCAGAGGCATCCTGTGTTCAGCTGGTGTGTTGGTGGGTGGTTTCCCCCCATCCTTCCTGTGTAGACCAAACCCAAAACCTTTGCTTTTGCTCAAGGACACCTGGTTGTGACACACAGCCATGGAGGAGGCTGCCTCAGTGTTACCTGTCAGGAGAAGAGTCTTCAGGCCCTTCACCTAAGCTGAGCAAGCTGGGACCACACTGCTCTTGTGCATGCTGCTGCCCTGGCATGTGGCAGCTGTTCCTCAGCTCCCCAAAGCTGTCCCCACCAGTCCCTGAGGGGCAGCACTGGCCAGAGACTCACCTTCCCTCTGTCAGGAGTAATGCATGTGGATCACCATGTGCCCAGCACTCGGCTGCCTCCTGAGCCCCGGCATGGCCAGGTGTGCTCCCTGTGGGCTGGGCACCAGCTCTGTGCCATGGAGCCCTTGGCAGCCCCAGCATGGCCAGGTGTGCTCACCAGGTGTGCTCCCTGTGGGCTGGGCACCAGCTCTGTGCCACGGAGCCCTTGGCAGCCCCAGCATGGCCAGGTGTGCTCCCTGTGGGCTGGGCACCAGGAGCTCTGTGCCATGGAGCCCTTGGCAGCCCCAGCATGACCAGGTGTGCTCCCTGTGGGCTGGGCACCAGGAGCTCTGTGCCATGGAGCCCTTGGCAGCCCCAGCGTGGCCAGGTGTGTTCACCAGGTGTGTTCCCTGTGGGCTGGGCACCAGGAGCTCTGTGCCATGGAGCCCTTGGCCTTCCATCCTTGCTGGTGCTGTTGGGCACTGGTGCTCATGGACTCGTGATGGGTGGGTTTGGGCTTTGAGCTCCTGCTGGTGGCTGTGCCTGTGGGACTCCAGGTTACTCCTGATGATTCTGGAGCTCCTTCCCAGCATGAGATGCTTTGTCTCAGCTGAGCATTTTGCCATGTGTTTGTAGGAGCCTTGCTGGCAGAGGGTGTTATCCCATAGGAGAATGCTGTCAGTTCCAAGCCACTTCTGCTGGGCTCACCCTCAGCATCACCAAAACAAGGTTGGTGTTTTCATGTGGCAGCTCTGAATAAAGCTGAAAATAAGCTTTGTGGACTATTGAGCCATTGGTCAAAGATGCATTTATTACAGAAATTTGCATAGCAGCAAGGAGGAGAAAAAAACCCCACCAATCCTGAAAACCTACTCCCTAGATCAAATTGAAATTAATTTCCAAGTATCTCCCTTAGCTCTTTATTTCTGAAATAGGATGTAAACAACTCTCAGAGTCTCCTCTGCTATCAAACACTTATATTAGATCACTGTATTTATTAGTGTGTTGAACTCCCTTGTGATTCACTTGGCAGCAAATCCACAGCTGTCTTGGGAATGTGGTATTTTGGTGTGAGGGCTCTTTTTTTCTAATAGAATACAGGGTGTGCTGGAGCTGCCTCACTGACAGCTCGCACTCTCCTGGCATGTTCCTCCTGGCACTGATGCTGCAGCCATTCTGGGAAAGGCCAGGACTTTCATCCCTGGCAGAGCAGTGCCCCATCACACGGCATTTGGCTCATAAATAAGGATATATCTTCTTGAGGAAGGAGCATTAATTACTCAGAGGAACTGATAGACACTGCTGCACAGCAGGGCATGCAGCACATGACCTTTAGCTCTTGAGCTTTAGGTCACAGAAGTTACTGTCTGCAAACATGAGCACTTAGATAAAATTACATTATTATTTTTATTTTTCTACAGAGCACATTGTACCTTACTGATTTAAGGCAACTTTTTCTACCGTTCTCCTGCTGTGCAGTTGCTCCCTGAGCTGCTGGGCTCAGCTGCCCAGAGCTGGAGGTGTGTCAGGCTAGGAGCTTGTGTCTGTGTGGAACGGCTGACCTGGGGTGCTCTCACCAGTCTGTTTGCCTGTTGTGGAGAAGGCTGTTCTGCTTCACAGTGCCAGCACAGCACGGCTGTGAAAGGGCCTGCAGCTGACACGGACCACTGGATTAATAAAACATGTGGGATGTTTTCAAGCCTTCACAAAACTCAGCCCACAGGAAGAACCGTTTGGATCACTTTAGCTCCTGGGGGATGTGAGTCCGGATGGTGCTGCTCCCCTGTGCGTGCTTCTGTACCACGCAGATTTAAAAGAATGGTTTTAGATATCCCCCTGTCCAGCCTGGGGGAGTTTTAAAGATTTCACTTCAAACAAATACAGAAAGAAACCCCACAAATACACAGGACAGACCATGGTGGTGGTTGTGAGTGTAAATTTTGCCAGAGATCTATTTTATCTATCCACATGCAAAAGCAGATTAATTTGATTTAAACTCTTTCAGTTTTCCCTGTGTCATTCCAAAATCAGGATACAAAGCAATGGAAAACTTGAGTGTATTAATGTTGTTGATCTTGCTATTTGCTAACAATTAGAGTTTGTGTGGTGTTGGATTAACTCTTGTTAATGCTCTTAACACATTGGTTATTCAAATATCCGGGAGCTTTTAAGCTTTCAAGCTTTCAGTAAGATGTCAGTAATAGAAGTTAAATTTTAAGTACATGGGCAGTTCCCTGGGGTCAGGAGATTCAAGATTCTGGATTTCTCTTATTGCAGTCTTTGCCGTTACTGTAAGTCATTATCCAGCAGTGTCAGTGCCCTGTGCTTGTGCCTGTCTGGGTTTGTGCTGTGTGTGGGCTGTGCCCTGCCCTGCTCCTGGTTTGGTGTGTGCCCCAGGACAGCCCTGAGTGGCTGAAGAGAAAGTGTCTGTGTGCTGCATACCTGCTGAAAACATGGTTACACGCAGTCCAGCTTCTTGTTTTAAGGATGTGTCTGTAAATACATTAGACCTGTGTAAGCCTGGTCGCTTTGCCATCAGATCTACTGAATTATTTTCTACACCAGCAATTCTGAAAATCTGGAGCTTTTGTTGCTCCATCTCAGTATAATCTAATGTAATGCTTAAGAAAATTACCTCTTATGTAAACTCTACTAAAAATGTGTATCTTCAATTAACTGTTCTGTGGGAATGTTATAATTGAAAGCTGAGCTCCATTAGTGCTGAGAGAAGTATTTTTCTTTTGTTCTGTGATGCTGGATTAGCCAAGAAAGGAATAGACTTGGGACAGACATTAATACTTTGTTTGGAATATTGTAGAATCACAGATGGATTGGGTTGGAAGGGACCTTAAAGATAATTTCATTCTGCCAATCTGCCATGGGCAGAGACAGGGACACCTTCCACCAGACCAGGGTGCTCCAAGCCCCATCCAACCTGGCCTTGGACACTTGGTGCTGGCTCTAAAGCTCCATAGCCACAAGGTACTTGGACTGCAATTTTCATCTTTCTACTTGGGAGTTATAAATATTGTGTTACAAACTTGGGTGTTGTATGTGATTGATGAACTTCATGAGATTTAGTTGTTGCTATGAATGGCAGATTGCTTTTAGTCACTGCCCTGAATCATCAGGTATTAGATGCAGACGTTATTTATGGTTTAGATGACAATTTCAAGTTTGTCATGTAAACTTCACTTTTTCCATTGGTAATGAGTAGTTTTCTGTTTTTATTTTTTCCTTTCCTAATTTTTTTTTTGAGAGATATTTTTGAGTTGACCTTGTTCCTTTGTCTCCAGAGTTTAGGTGGGGCTCCCAAATATCCATATTGAGAACCCGAGACAGAGCTGCCCTTTGGGGCAGCAAAGAAAGTTCACAATCCTGTTGAACAAGCAGGTGTTTGTGGTGTTCCCTCCTCGCTGTCCTGTCCTGTCCTGCAGGGAGCTGCTGTCACCCTCCTGGCACCCTCAGGTCACCCTCTCCTGGCACCTGCACCCACTGGGCTCCAGCTTGCAGGAGACTCTACATCCCAGCCCCCAAATTAAACTAAATTGGCGATGCTTTTACTGGTACAGATGTTTTTTATTAAAAAGCATTTGTTGTTCTAACTCATGTTTTCACTTCCATGCCCAGAGGAGGTTTGTTTTACATGGGTTCAGTGCTTGTGCTGGGGCCCTGTCCCATGCAGGGCTGCTTTAAGTGCTGTTGTGGCATCAGCCTCATCAGCTGAAGAACTAGAGCTTGTCTCAGCTGCTGCTCCCCAGCCTTGCTTTTGGGGGCATCTGTGTGATTCTTTGGTTGTTGTAGAGTCTTACAACCTGTAAGATTGGTCAGTGAGGTTCTTGAGGGTTTGAAAGACCTTGTCCAAATGGGAGTACTGACAGGACATGCCGCCATTATTATGCAGACAGTAAAGACAAGTGGCTCTTTTCCCCTCCCCTGTCCTGTGTTGCTTGAAGAGCAACTAATTATGGTTGTGGTATGAACTATAATGTATATATGTTACACACACTCACATCTATGTGTATCTTTACATCCAGATCTTTTGAAGAGGTAGGGACTTGCTTCCTTACCCTTGCTTCTGTTACCTTATTCCTTACATTTCCCTCAATGTGGCCAGAGTAGTTAATTCACAGGCCACTGTTTGCTGTTCTCGTTTTAGGCTGCATTTCCTGTGCTTAAGAGAGTGCTGCTGTGTTCAGAATTCAGCATCTCTGTCTGGGCAGGGCTGTCTCTTGCTCTCTTATAGTCTGGGTACAGTGGCTTCGGTTGTTTCAAGGGGTGCTGGTTTCTCCTGCATATGCAGACACCAGTTCATGGACAGCTTTGGCTATTTAGAAACATAGAGCCTTCGAAAGAGGCGGCAGGTGCTGAGTCTGTTTGTCTCAGCGTGTGCTGTGTGCCAGAGAGCTCCCTCGCCCGCTGTCCCTCGCCCGCTGTCCCTCGCCCGCTGTCCCTTCCCCGCTGCCGTCCTGCGCAGGAGCCAGCACCGCTTCGGCTGCTCCGAGCCTCGTGTGTTGGTTTAGAGGCGCTCACAGGAAGGAGATGGGCCGGAAAGGTCAGCAGCTGGGCTTTGCTGTTCGCAGCAGCTCCGGCCGTGGGCAGGCGCAGGGCAGGGGGCTCGTTCCCAGAGCTGACCCGGGCCGGGAGCCCGCCCGGCTCTGTCCGAGGCTGTCCCGGTGATGTCCCCCTGCCCTGGGCGCTGTCACCCTCCCCGGCAGGGGCAGAGGCTGTGCCTGCGGACACGTCCGGCCGCCCTCGGGCACTGTCCGTGCTCCTGCCCGCCCTCCCCGCCGCGCTGTGCCGGCAGCCGCTGTCCCCTGTCCCTGTCACAGCAGCGCCTTCCCCATCCTCTCCCTCAGGCGCTGCTTTACCCCACGTTACCTTCTGGCTTTTTTTCTCCGTTTCTCCTTGTTCGGGCTCCCTCGAGCCCCTGCGTTGCTCAGCCTGGGAGTGAATTTGCCTTAAACTCCTCGGTGGCAGAGGCGTGTGTCCCCCGCTTTTCAGTCTGTGCTAGTTAGGCTGTGCTGTGGTTCTTCTCCCCGGCACCTGTTCCTGACCCTGGCGACTGTCCCTGGGCTGCAGCAGCACCAAGATGGGACTCTGCTTTTGCTGCTGCTCCTTGGGAAAGCTGCAGGCTTTCAGAAATGCTAAACTAAGGGACACCAGGGTTGTGTTTGTAAGTTGTTTGTGCAAACGCATGGAGTAAAAGCACAGTGTTTAAGTAAAAGTCTGGATTTTGAAGAATCTGCATTTTTTTTTAAATGTGTTTTCTTAAACTCATAATTCTAGTTTACCTGTTGGGTCCTGTTTGGTTTGTCTACATGGGCTTTGAAATGTTGTGGGCTCATAATGTGAACAGAACATGCAGATTATCATCTTTTTGTTTGTCATTTACGAGTGTAAAGTGGGTACAAAACACCACATTAATAGTTCCCAGCTGATGGGGGGGTTTGCCAGTATCATCTGTGTAGTTCAAGAGAGCACAGCAACAACGGTGTTTACAAGTCTGCTTGAAAATAAAAAAAATATTTAAATCCAGTGGATCTTTGAATATAAGTGTCTAAAGGGTGCCAGTAAATTTACAAAGACAATACAAGAAATCAAAAATATTGATCAAAAGTTCACAATATAAATAATTCTGTTGAAACAGCTATGATGGTCAGTCATGTTGACGGACTCAGAAGAAGTTTTTGAGTAAGCCTGTTGCTGATCAAACAGAACTTGATCAAAGGTTTTGCTTTTCATTAAATAAGTAGCAAACCAATTATAGTAAAGGCAGGGAAAATAGCCTGTATTTAATATTTTTCTTTATGTGTCTTGAAGGTTAAGATGACAAGGCTCTGGGCCCTGCCTGGGACTGCAGCCTGAGAGTCTGTGACTGCAGCAGGGCGCTGTGGTGCTGTGGATGCCAGGAGACTTTCGGAGCTCAGGCAGGGTTCCAGTGTTCCCTCAGCCCGGGTGGGGCTCTTGGGGCTGTTTCAGTCAGACATGTAAAAACTGGGGCTGGTTGTGCCTTCTGTGTTCAGGCAGTGTGCAGAGTCCAAGTGGCCAGTTGTCCTCTGATTCATTTTGGAGCCCAGTTTTCACAAAGCGAGTCAAGATTTTTTTTCCTTTTAGCTTAAAAAATGAGCCTATTCTTTGCTAAAAATAAACTTCACAAAATAGAACCTGCTTTCTATAATTCATTGGCTTTCTTCCATTTCCCTCTGTACAAAGCTGAAAAGAAATTTTCCAGGCTGTTAATTTAGTTTCATTTAGTTCTTTTCCCTTTTTCCTTTTGAATGAAAGGCTCCTTACCCATCCAAATATATATTCTTTCTCATTCTTTTGAAAAAACTCCTTTCCCATCTGAGTATATTTTTGCAATAGGCATAAAGCTTTCCTGTTGGCTGTTGATTATAATTTTGTAGGAAATAGAAATACTGGGGAGAAGAGAAACTACTTGTGTGTTCGATTTGAAAAGCTGCTTGTTTTTGAGCTATTACCAGCTCATGTGGTGTTCATGTGTTCACAAGCTGACTGGTTTTTCTTATAAACCCAACCATTACAGTGACCAGTGTGACATAAATAGACTTCAAGTGGAAACTCGTCATGAAAAGAGATAGTTTTAGTGGGATTTGGAATTCCAAGAAAAGGTCAAAACTGCTTTTAATTGAGGGGAGCAGTGCATGTGGGACGCATGTCCTGTTTTTTTAATATGGATCCCATGTGGTGTTGCTGTCTGGAAGTTGTGCTTGTTTGAGGGGAAGAGTTTCTTTTGAGAAGGGTTTCTATTTGTGGCTCAGTGGAGTCCAGTGTGTGCCTGGAGGGTAGGATGAAACCAGAGCTGTGCTCCTCCAGGCACAGAGCCTTCGCTGGGCTCTGCCTGGAGCGTGGCAGAGTTTGGTGTGTGTGTTTGCAGTGTGGCAGAGTTTGGGGTGTGTGTGTTTGGAAAGTGGCAGAGTTTGGGGTGTGTGTGTTTGGGGCGTGGCAGAGTTTGG
>VWZV01004901.1:308877-330699 GCA_013397155.1 Irena cyanogastra | reverse complement strand
GGGTGTGTGTGTTTGGAAAGTGGCAGAGTTTGGTGTGTGTGTGTTTGGAGCGTGGCAGAGTTTGGGGTGTGTGTGTTTGGAAAGTGGCAGAGTTTGGTGTGTGTTTGGAGCGTGGCAGAGTTTGGGATGTGTGTTTGAGGAGCAGCCCATGCTGGCCAGACTTGTGTTCCCAGGCAGGAGGGTGGGTACAGGGCAGAGTGCCCTGAGCTTCAAGGACAAGGGAGGATGGAGGGAGAGGAGAGCCCTGGGCACCTGGGAGACGCACCTGGAGCAGAGACCTATGGCTCGTTTCAGTGGCAAGAGAGCTGGAGAGTGACTCTGGACAGGGATGGAGGGACAGGACCCAGGGAATGGCTCCCACTGCCAGAGGGCAGAGATGGACGGGATTTGGGAAGAAATTGCTCCCTGTGAGGGAGGTGAGGCCCTGGCACAGGTGCCCCGAGCAGCTGGGGCTGCCCCTGCATCCCTGGGGTGTCCAAGGCTGGAGGGCACTTGGGGCAGCCGGGTCTGGTGGAAGGTGTTCCTGCCCATGGCAGGGGGTGGAACTGGATGATCTTTAGGAGCCCTTCCAACCCAAACCATTCTATAGTTCTAGATATTCCAAACCAAGTGTTCACATCTGTAAGTATTTTGCTTTATTTTGGGTGTCCTGTTTGCTCCTTGGTGGATCCCAGACAGCGTGAGCTGAAGCTGCTCTGTGGGCAGGGGAGAAGGACTGGATTCCACCAGCTGGAAAAGAGCTGGAGGTGGGGAGAGCCAGAAAGAAAGAGACTGATAAAGTGGGGTTTGGGTTAGTGACCCGGCAGAAACAGGTTCATTGGTGAATGGGTATGAAAGGATTTAGCATCAAGAGGACAGAGAAAAGATTAATTTCCATTATGTCACAAAAAGAATTAGATAATTTAATGAAGGACAGAGTGTGGAGAGAAAGGATAGGAAAAAGTCCAAAGTCTGTGGAAGACATGAAATATAATGTGCCTATTTTTAGACAGAAAAATAAGAGGAAGATAAATTATCTTTCTACTTGATTGTTATCTCCAGTCCTTCAAAACTTCAAATTGTTTCATTTATGTGAGGTGACTGGAGAGGAGTCTGAGGTGAGGGCTGGGTTACAGAATTGTACCACAGGCAGTGAAAGTGGAAAGAAAAGATGCGGTGGTGCCAGAGGAGGGGTGGCTGGAGAGGGCACAGCAGTGGGAGCGGGCAGGGTCCTGCCTGTGCAGCCTGAGCCACGGGCACACGGCCAGGGCTGGGCACAGGAGCCCAGAGAGAGAGAGGGGCGCGCAGGGGCTGGGCACAGGAGCCCAGAGAGAGAGAGGGGCTCACATGGGCTGGGCACAGGAGTCCAGAGAGAGAGAGAGAGAGGGCTCACATGGGCTGGGCACAGGAGTCCAGAGAGAGAGAGGGGGCTCACAGGGGCTGGGCACAGGAGTCCAGAGAGAGAGAGAGAGAGGGCTCACATGGGCTGGGCACAGGAGTCCAGAGAGACAGAGAGGGCTCACAGGGGCTGGGCACAGGAGTCCAGAGAGAGAGAGAGAGAGGGCTCACATGGGCTGGGCACAGGAGTCCAGAGAGAGAGGGGCTCACAGGGGCTGGGCACAGGAGTCCGTGCTGGCAGCCCCAGAGAGCTCCTCAGCACCCTCTCTCTTGGAACTGTTTACAGGAATTAATGGGCACCTTCCAGTGCTGCTTCTCGTGCTCCGGATTTTGTTTCAAAGTTGTATCCAGCTAATTGAAAATAGCACACTGGATGGCAGAATAGAGCAGAACAGGAGGTTCATGCCTGTGTTTGCCTCCAGGCAGCTGGTGTCAGAGCTGTTTGTCAGGGATGAGCTCTCTCTGCTTTCCAGTTTGATACGTTCTGCTGCCTCCCTCCGATTCTGGACATTCCTGCCGCTGCTGTGACAAGGAAGTCTGATCTGTATTGTTATTTCCCCCTAGGATGCAAAAATTATCCGGAACTCTTGTTGTTGAAGATAAAGCTCAATAAATCAATTCTCTCCCTCTGAGATCGTGTCTAGGCTGGGATCTGTTGCTGAAAAGACAGAACTTAGCACTTAACTGCAGTTTTGCTGCTTCAGTTTTCATAACTTTTGGAGCAATCTGAAAATGCTTTTCCCAGGTTGTCCTTGGCGGGAGGTCTGATGGGTTGGAGCATCCCCAAAAGTCGTTCCTCTGAACCAACTTGTGTGCAGTAACTCTGGCTCACTTGAGGCTCAGGTGGCAGCATCTGGGTGTGGGCAGGCTGGTGAAGTTTCTGATCCCCAGGTGATGAATGTGCCCTTCTAACAGGACAGTTCAAGGGTGCCATTGCCTGGTAAACGCGTGGGTACGGATGTTGTGCAGTCTTACACAAAATGCATTTTATTGGTGAGAATCAGAGGGAAGTTGGGAATAAAAGGTGGAGGCCTGTCCAGTGGCATCGTGGAGGAACATCCTGGTGTTTGTACTTTTTGCTTGTGAAAAATACAATTGAACACACTGAATACTTCTTGAATACACTGAGAAAAGCAATAATATCACAATATTGTTGTGAAAATAGATTTATCTTATTCATAGTTAATTTTTGCCTTTTGTTTTTCAGCCAGAAAATTTACAGAAGAATTGGCTTCGGGAATTTTATCAGGTAAGGTAAAGTTTATTTTCTCATGGAATTCTGTGCATCTTTGTTTATTGACCTAATTAGTAATGTCAGGATCTTTTGCTTTGTGAAGTGAAATCACTATTTTATAGTGATTTCATTTTATAGTAAAAGACAGCCCTGAAGAATATCTCTTTCTGGATTTCTAAGTAATCATTATAAAAATTCAGCATATAAGCACAATTTGTTCTCATCAACAATTCTCTGCCTAAAAAAATAGATTCAGGTTTTTTAAAATTGACTTCAGTTTGGCATGAAATTGTCTTTTAAGTCTACTGAGTAAGATATATATTTGAGTGCTTTAAAAAAAAATCTGTTGGGAAGTCCAGTTTACCTTAAAATCGAAATATGGCAATTTTGGGCATTGGTTTGCAATAAATGAGTCCTGTCTGCTCTTTCTTAACAATTTTCTTGATTAGTAATGTAAAATATTGGCACTGAACACATATTATAAAATGTGCTGTAACCTGGTGTGAGGGGGTTTTTGAAGAACAAAAGCCCCTCTCACACACTGTGTTACTGTAGTAGACTTACTGAACTTGCAGTCTTTGTGCAGAAATCTGGCAATAAGCAGCAGGCAGTGAGCACTGCTGGGCATGGAGGTGTCATCCCTGCAACAGCTGAGCTGCTGTCACTGCTGGCAGAGCTGGGGCAGCCTGCAGTCCCACAGTGGTTTGCACTGAAGGGCCTTAGGGACCTTACAGACCACCTGGATGTCCCCTGCCAGGGCCAGGACACCTTTCCCTGCAGCACCTGGTCCCAAGCCCTGCCCGACCTGGGCACAGGAAAGGGCCACAGCATTCCATTATCCAGTCCTGCATCTCTTACAGAAAAATAGTCAAACAACAAATTTGTGCTGTTCAAATTGTAAAGTGAAACTGCGTGCAGAAAATATGATGAGCAGTATTTCATATTTTCCTTTTGTAATTGAAAACATCCCGCGAGTCTTTACATTCTCAGGTTGCCAGTGCAGCCTGTGACCTTTATCACACTGATGTAAAATACTGCAGTTCACTTTTACTGGCAAATGTAAGAGATTTGCAAAAATCCAGGGTGCGGTAACCACTCTTACATTCTTTAGTATCTGCCAACTTCAGATTCATTTCTTTATTTTTCTTCTTCCATCTTGGTTGATCACTGCTGTATGTACATGGTGCTTGCACTGCGCAAGCGTCTCAGCTAGTTCTGATTCCAGCCCTCCACGGCTTCAGGAAAAACTCTTCCTGGGCAGGAAATACAAATAAACAGGGAGAACTCTTTATTTTTGGGTTGTTTTTTTTTTTAATATGGCTGCATATTTTTCATCATCACATGACTTATTTACGTATCTTTATCAAGGAGACTCCTTCTATGTTCATTTGTTTTCTGAAGTGGGATGAGCACTGCAGGAAGGCTTCTGAACAGTTTGTGGAAAACAGGAAGAGGTGGGGAGAAGAACGGGCTGCTGGTATCTTAGGGCAGGGACCACTGACACACGACTGAACGTGGTCTGTCTTTGGCCCAGTAAATATCGTGTGTACAGAATTCCAAAGAGGAATAAAATTATCCATTAATGCTCCATGAGGCCAGTCTAGTGCAGGGTCCAGGCCAGGGGAAAGTGTTGCTGAGGCAGACCCAAGCCCATCCCTCAGCTGTGGGGGGATTCTGCTCTGTTCCCTTTCCATTCCTCTGCTCTCTGTCCCTGCAATCTGAAAACTGTATTTTAAAAGAGAAAAAGAAAGGAAAATCAGACAAAGGACAAAGTTAGCAGTGCTGCCCATGGCTGCTGCTGCCTTATCCTGCTTCCCCTCTGGGTCTCGGCAGTGGGCTGGCTGCTCACGCCGCACTCTCCAGCGCAGCAGGAAGTGGAACAAAACCTGACAAAAAGCTCTTAGGGAAGAGACAAACATGAATGTACCAAAAGTCACTCGGCACCGTTCTGGCTCTGGCTTCAGAGCGACCCAGCAAATGTACAGCCTCAGAGGGATTATTGTGTTTGATTCCACACGCTGTGTGCGAAACCTCTGTGAGCTGAGGTTCAGCAGCAGCACTGGAAAATGACTCTTGGTGCCTCTTTGTAAACTTGAAACCAGATAAACCGCAGACGGCAGTTTTTTCCATTCTTCTGAGGAATTCAATTTGCATATGCAGTTGTGTCAGGGCAGTTTGCATAACTTCTGAGGATGAGGTCCTTGTGTAAGCAGTCAAAATGTTCTCCACAGAAAAGGAAGCACCATTACCTCTCTAAGTTTAAAATGTTTCTAGAAATTAAACCCGTAATGTCTTTGAACTGACGTCAAAGAGCGTATTGGCCAAAGAGTATTTTGTGGACTTGTTTATAAGTTCCAGTAAATTAAAATAAGGGATTTTATTTGCTGTCATGGGTGAATACAAGTTGCTTATGTGTTACCATTGATTTATATGCCATATGCATTTCTGAGGACATGGTAGCATACAGAGGGCTAAAATAAGATTCAAATGTCATGTGTTCAATTTTTTAAACTTCTGCCACTGATCTACAAATATCCTATCCTACATCATTAACATGAAAAATGTGGCAGATCTAATGCTGGTAAATGAAACAGTTTCTCCAAGAAATGCAAACAGGAAGAAAGATTACTTTGAAGACCCTTTCCAGGCTGGTTTTAGTGGCAGCTCCTGGCACAGCTCAGAGAGCAGCAGGTTGGCACTGTGCTGTGGGACAGTGGGCTCAGGGTGACAGCACAGGGTGTCCGTGTGCTCTGGCACGGCACAGCACACAGCGTGGCATGTCGAGCTGGAGAGATGTGTGCAGGTTTTGTCGAGGCCAGCGGGATGGGTCACTGTCAGCAGTGTCACACAGTGGCTCTGGGAGGCTGTCCCAGCCCTTGCTGAGAGGGTGCTCCAGGACCAGAACACGCAGCAGCACCAGCCTGCGGGCAGGAAACGCATCCCCCTCCCTGGTGCAGCCATCCTGGCTTGGCCTGGGTGCTGCAGGAGCGGGGCTGTTCAGGGCTGTGCCATCACATGCTCTGGGTCGCCCTCCGTGCCACACGGTGCCACGTCAGCAGCAAAACCTGTGTTCCTATCAGGAGTAGAAGCAAGCACTGTGGGGGGAAAGTGCTGTAAATCCTAGGGTTTTCAGAGCTGGCTCTGGTTTCTAATATTCAAAGCAGAAGATTGTATTTGCAGTAGGAGACAATCTGCTGGAACCAAAACAAAAGAAAAAAGGCTTGTGAGCAAGTATGTCACACTGTGGCCCTGATAATCAGGAATTGCATCCAATGGTGGAAAAGCTGCCTTAGGGGGAGGCAGGATCCAGTGGAGTCCTGGTGCTGATGATTGTGCTCCATCTCCTAACTGCAGATAGGTCCTGGTAGCTTGGGTCTGAAAGAGCTGCATTTGGACTCT
The DNA here is from genome assembly GCA_013397155.1 of Irena cyanogastra. Lineage (NCBI taxonomy): Eukaryota > Metazoa > Chordata > Aves > Passeriformes > Irenidae > Irena > Irena cyanogastra. Next base: position 324,689 of record VWZV01004901.1, on the reverse strand, counting down.
AGTCTTCTTTCCAGTAAAAATTCTCTTACCCCAAAAACCTGCATTGGAAACAAGGAGGGAAAAGGATTGTTGGGGGAGTGCAGAAACAGCCCGAGAGCAGCGTTTTGGAGCGTTTAATGTGTGATAGACTTTGGTTCTTATCAAGAAATGGGATGACTGATGATCTAGATGTTAGTGCTTGACAGGCAGTGGGATGATTTGGTGAACTAGCTGCCGTGCAAATGAGAATATGCACGTGGGAATTTTGTGCAAAGTGCCCATGCTCTGGTTCTCAGCCTCCGTGGCAGTCAGTGCACGGGGAACAAGCTCCAAGAACATGAAGGAAGCTGTTTGCAAGCAGAGGCTGTAGGAGCACAGAGGGAGGACTTTCATTGACTTACTTATTTACTTAGGACTCTTTTTCCTTTTCACTCCCTCCTTCCCCATGCCTTGCCCTTTCTCCATCTGCACTGGGCCTCATGTTTGGGGCACGAGGAGTTCAGGAGCTGGAGCTAGTGAAAATCTGCACTGATTTTTGCAACTGTCTTTTTGTGTCAGATTCGTGGCACATGGTCATTTTAGATGCAAACTTGTAGCCAAATGGTTTTTTCCCCTAATGCAATTTTCCATGTTGCCTGATGTGTTTGAGAGTATTTTGAGCTTTTATTTGTAGTAATACAGAAGTTAAAAGTTTACCTAATAGCTAAAGATCATCTTGGTATGGCTGTGTGGGAACTTCGTGTGTTACCTTCGGAGAGAAGGAAGAAAAACAAACAAAAAAGGCCCAAACCAACCAAACAAAAAAATGGCAAACCCCAAATCACAACAAAACCCTGCCCAACCACTCAAAGGTTGTTTAATCATTTTAGTTGACCTAATGCTGCTTTTTTAACTAGAGGGGGTGATTAAGGGTTTTTTTTAATTAGAAGTGATGAAAAAACTCTCTGTTGCAGCCCTTCCAAGCTGAGATCTTGGCCCTTTTCCAGAGGGTGATTTCCTCAGGTGGGGGCTGTTTGGGCTGTTTGCTGTTGGTTTGAATCCATGGCCTGTGACAAGGGTAGGGGGATGCATGCCTGTGCTGCTCCCGTGTGTGCCTGAGAGCTGCTGGGCTCTGGGTGCCTGTCCCCAGGAGGAGCCTCTTCTCCAGGCTTAGAGAAATAGAAAGTACTTGAAGTGCTTTAGGACCACACATGCTAAATTGTATTTCACAGCTTGTATTTTGCTGTCTTTTTTAAGCAATCCTATTTGTGGGACATCAAGGCTCAAGCTCCTTGTGTGCTTTGCTTGGATTGAGGTCTAACCCTGGTGCCCTTGCCCCCGTGCCCCCACTGCCCTCTCTGAGAGGCCTGGCCAGCAGCGTGGGGCTGTGTCCTGTCCTGGCTGCTGCCCCACTGCCCGCACAGCCTGACCCACCCTGCCCATCCATCCCCTGCCCAAACACCTGCAGCAATGAGAGGCTTTCAGGCTTGTACTTTTCACCACTTTTGTGTTGATACTCAGCTATGCTGGAGCATCTTGCTTAGTTACTCACATCACCCAAAATAACTCCTGATTGTGGCTTCCTTTACGCTATTTTTGCATATCCAGAATTGAAAGTACTGCCCAACTTTGTAAATACACCGTGCTGCTGTGGATGCAAATTCATTATTTATGTGGTCTCATGTATGATCTTTAACCTCTGGCAACTGGGAGTTTTCAGCTCTGAAGTATTCATTACTCATTATTATGTACTGTTTGTTCTTCCATAAGAGTAGAAAACTAGTAAAAGGTAATGAAGCAGAGCCAATTTGCTTTTAGTTGGAGGGTATTTTATATATGAGAGGACATAACTAATATTCAGGTATGTTCTAGTGGTTTAACCTGCAAGGAATGCCACACGGACCTCGTTGCTATTAAGCCAATGCTCCTTCTCCATTAAAAATTTCTTCTTTTTTTTTTTTTTTTTTAATACCCACTATGATTTCAAGTTCTCAAGGATTTGTATGCAAACAAAAAAACCTGTGTCCTGCATCTTCAGAGCCTGGAAGTGTTTTCTGTTGTTGCTTCAGCACAGCAGAGTTGTTCTCCAGTGTTGTCTCACTGCAGGACTCCCCATTCAGGGCTCCCTGTGACTGATGGCTCATGACTGTGAGAAGGTTTGTGCCTGAATCTTACTTGAAATAGTTTATTATGTTTTTGTTTTATCAGTTTATATTTTCCTGAGCTGTGTGAGAAAAGCTCTTACTGAAGCAAACCCACAGCAGTTACCACGAGCGACAGGATGCTCAGCACGTTCCGGCCGCGGTCGCTGCCCTCAGACACTGAGAGTGAGTGTGTGGGCTTTGCAGGAGTAAATAGTTACAGCTGCTTTCTGATTGTGCTGTCTTCAGAGAGCTCTCCAAGTAGATAAGATCAGGGCTTGGAATCCACAAGTGATTGGGAGCAATAAAGCACACGGAGAATTGGGATGGCCTGGTGTTAGGGTCCACAGAGGAGCTCTGTTCCAGAGCTCTGCTTCACGGGCTGTGTTTGGTTAGAACTGCTCTCCAGACAGCCTACAAAATGAACCAACCAGGTAAACTCAGTGTTGATTGTCACTCGCTGCTGCTGGCTCTGCTGGCAGGTCCCTTGGCAGTGCCTTGGGAAGAGAGGAACATCTGTGCAGGGTCATCTTCTCAGCAACTGTGCCTTAGTTGTTAGTACATCTATGATAGGAAATATATAGCAGAGGAAAAGCATGTCCCAGTTGGGTATAATTTCTTGCATTTCAGATATGTTTTTAGACATCTGATCTGTCACCTGCCTTCCCCCACCCTTCCCCCCAATTAAACTTTCTGTTGGGTCCTGTTCTGGCTCATTCTCCATCCCTACCGATCATGGCACGCTTTAAAGCAAGCTGCTGATATCCCTGTTGGCAGAAACCAGCATTCATGATCTAATGGAAGTGCTCAGTGATCATCAAACACCTGAGTGGCAGTATTTACTCTTTCCCTTTATGCAGTAGCACTGCCAGCAGCTCACCTCAGAATGTTTCACCAAGCAGGTCAGTGCCAAGATGTTTCAATGACCGGGAAGCTGAGGCACAGAGGAAGTGAGTGTTGGAAATGACTCAGAAACCCGCGGCAGGACGTTCCCTTCTTTCTGCAGGGGTGACCCGGTGAGGGCCGGCAGGCTGTAGCTCTCTGTGTGACCTGGATGCAGCAGCACACCGGGTTCTCCTTGGCTTTGGCGTGCACGAGCCGCTGCCAGGCTTGCCCTTGCTGGGCTCTGGCTGCAGTCCCACCGCCCTCTCCCGCTGGTGCCGAGCCCCTGGCCCGCTGCCGGGCACTGATGGAGGGCAGTGTGCCAGGAGTGTCCCTGGGGAGGGAGGGACGTGCTGCCAGCACTGCTGCACCTCGCCGTCACTGCCCTCCTGTGCCCGACCTCTGAGGAGCCTCGGGCAGGGCCTGGCAGTGGCACCTGCGGGTGTGTCCCTGAGCTGGGCAGCTCTGCTGCTGTCACAGGAAGGTGCCACTTCAAAGCAGGGACCTGCGACTGCCTCTGGCTCAATGGAACCTGCTGCAGTTCAGATTTTGCTGATCTTTAATTAATTGTCTTTGAGCTTAATTGTCTAATGAGGTTATTTGTGTAGTCAGGAATGAAAGATTTTGCACTCTGTCATCACATTGAATGGCAGTTTCTCTCCACTGTTGTTTAAAAGAAATAGCCACAACTTTTGTGGTGTCCCACCCTTGGACGTGTTCACAGCCAGCCTGGGCAGGGCTTGGAGCAGCCTGCTCGAGGGAAGGTTTCCCTGCCAACGGGGTGTAATGAGATAGGCTTTAAGGTCCCTTTCAACTCAAACCATTCTGTGATTCTCTGATTCCTGAAGACCTTCTTACACTGATGTTAGTCACTGTTGATTTAAATATGCCACTGTTGATTTAAATGAATGAAGAGCAGGACTGCAAAGGTTTGCTGTGCCTGTGCCTTTTCAGAGTCGCAGGGCTGCAGCAGCAGGACAGTGAGCAGAAAGGGGAGCAGTCTCTCTTTCTCAGCTGTTCCTGGCTGCGTGAGCCAGAGCTCCGCGGTGCCGGCGGGGCAGAGGCTGTGACCCCGAGAGCCCTGCCCAGGAGCTGCTTTGTGCTGCTGCTGCAGGGACAGCGTGGCCTCTGCTGGCCCCCGGTGCCACCCTCAGGAAGGAGTGAATCCCATTTGGGTTTTAACTGTTCTCCCCATGTCTGCTTGCCCTGGCACGTCGTTGGTGGTTTCAGACTGTTCCCTTTTAGAATGGAAGTTGTTCTGGAGCTTGTGTCCATTAATTCACAGTAAGGCACGGAATACGAGGAAGAGTGGCTCAATATTAACAGAGACATTTTGGATGTGGTGTTTGCAGTTCTGAACAGAGACAAAGCAGAGAAAATTCCATAGGACAGAGTAACACTGGATGTGTGTTCAAAATAGCACCAAATTTATAAACGCTATATTTGATTTGAGGTATGAGGAAAGACACAAACATTCTAGGGTTTTGTATGGTAATTGCATCCTAGTGCTGACTATGTAGTATCTAAGATATTTGCAGTTCAAGTAACACCTGGACTAGCATGATGGATTGCCATGTCTCCTCTGTTAACAGGTGTGTATGTGCATCTGTTATTTAAATACTTCTGTAAATAAGATACTCCATAAATAAAAGTATCCGACACAACTGCTAAAATGCTGCTAAACAGCACTGAGAAATTTTGTAAAAGTGTAAAAAAATCCACTCTAGCAAATGAATTGAGATGTTTGAACTCTTCTACCTCCCAGACAAGGAAAGGTTTGAATCATCTTAATCATGTCAAGTCATCATTGAGGGGAGTTGGAAAAGGTTATTTATATTTTAAATATAAATACTAAAATATATTTTAAAAATATATACAGCCTAGGAATTAAGTCATAGTTTTAAAAAGGAAATACGAGTTAAGAATATTTGAGATAATACTTGTATATTATAAATATTTTTTGTGGATAGCAAATGATTCTCCCCTTGCTGCTTATTGTGCCAGTGACCTCTTGGGCAGTAGCTGCCAGTCCTCCCTGAGTGCCCCGATCTGCGTGGTTGATGCGGTGTGCTGTGCTGAGCGTTAAAACTCGTTTTTTTCTCTGTTCCAGGTTGTCCATGCGCACAAGCCCCATTTCATGGCTTTACACTGTCAAGAATTCGGAGGGAAGAACTATGAAGCTTCGATGTCCCATGTGGACAAGTTCGTGAAGTAAGTGGCGGGGGCCATAGCCTGGCCCTCCGAGCCGGGGGCGAGGGCAGGAGCGGTCAGTAGGCGGTGGTACCTGCCGGGATTATTTGTCCCGGTTTAACGCGTCCCGGTTTAATTTATCGCCTCCGAGCGCGGCGGGGCCGGAGCGAACCCGGGCAGCGCCCGCCAGCCGCGGCCGCGCGCGCCCTCTGCTGGCGGCGGCGGGCACGGGCGGGCTCGGGGTCGCGCTCGGTCTGCGGCACCGGCAGCACAAATCCCCCAAATTCCGGGAGTGTTCCCGGCACCACAGACCCGCGCCCTTCCCAGCCGTGTCCAAATGGCACTGGGAAACTCGCTATCCACACTGAAGGTGCAGCTGATGAGGGCAGCTCTGGAGCGTGCAGGCAGGTGGCTGTCATGACACACTTCTGTGCCTGAAATTCCTCCCAGAGGAAGAGGAAGGCCATGGGTTCCTTTGGGTGATGCCAGGGATGTCACAGCACAGAGCAATGCTGAGGCAAAGCAGTACACTTGTATCTCCCTTTACATGTTCAGTCTTTTCTCTCTCTTTCAGAGAACTGTTATCAAGTGATGCAATGAAAGACTACAACAGAGCTCGAGTTTACCTGGATGAGAACTATAAATCACAGGAACATTTCACGGTAAATTTCTTTATTTCATGAATGTAGTTTAACCGAAGGTGAATTTCTTCTGTTTGGGATTTTTGACCCATGTGGGACTGCAAGCTGTTTCCATCCTGATGATGATTATGTTTTTGCTACTGCTGTGCTTTACTGCTAAGAGTTTATTCTGTGACGTGTACATGCTGATTTCACAGAGGTGCATCCATGTAAAATGAGTGGAATATCAGTGTGCAAAAAGTCTTTTGTTTAAAATGGTTGTCAAAGGTCTTTTTTCCTCCAACAACTAACTTTGGTGGCTCAGGATCACCTTCCATTTCAGAGCCTGGCAGTGTGAGGCGGTGCCAGTGCTGAGTGCAATGAGCTGGTGATGAGCTTGGCAAGGGTTCAGGGCTTGTGTAAGGGATCTCCAGAGCTGGCTCACAGCCTCGCTGGCCTGGGGCATGGTGACAGCAGCCAGAGCACACGTTTGCATTAGCACACGAGTGGTGTTTAGGTACATGTGAAGTGATGCAGGGCTGCCTTTCCTGCAGAGCAGAAAGGCTTGTGTGCTTGTAGCCAGGGCTTTGCATTGTGCCAGCTGTGTGTCTGCTGTGTGTCCGTCGCTGCTGGGTTGTGCAGGACAAAACATCCTTTGGAGGTGACTCAGTGACATCTCCCTTCTTGCCAGGGCAGAAGGTTCCTTCTCCTCAGTGTGCTGCTCAGCGGCAGTGGTGGCTCGCAGGAGCCCAGCTGGAGACTTGGTGCTGCCTGGCAGCCAAAGATGGCACCTGGGACAGCTCAGACAATAAAAAACAGCTGCCCAGCACACACACAGACCCCAGCTTGGAGGCATATAATCTCAGGGAATGAGAACCTGGAAAGGTTCTTATTTCTTCATTTTTTAAATAACTCTGGCTAGGAGCCCAGCTAAGATGAAACTGGAGGAGAGGAATCAGCGGGTTTTTTTCTCTTGCTCATCAGAGAAGATAAAAACAAGATTATCAGCTTTACTGAGCCTTAGAGGGACAAACCATTAGTGGGTCACTAATGCTGGAACTGTACTCTGCAGATGTTCAGAAAGTGCTGGGCGGTAAAAGCAGCGGGACAGAGCTGTGTGTTTTGGAGTCACTCACAGGTCAGAGCTGCATCCAGATGATCCCGCACAGTGGTGGAGACCCTGTGGGTTCCTACAGCAGGGGAGCTGCAAGGGGCTCTGCATTTACCTGATCTGCCTTCAGCCAGGTGAGCTCCAGAGCTCCCTTCCAGCCAAGACTTTTCTGTGATACAGGAGAAAGGGATAATCATCTGTGATCTTAGTTTGGCAAACAGCATAGACGACTAATGCAATCCATAACAAAAGACAACTTTTGTGTTTAAGAATAGTCACAGTACTTCGTAGTATTGAAATTATTTTATTTAGCATGAGGTACATTGATTCAGTTTGATGGTATTATGGTAGATAAAAAGGCTTTTAGAGAGGTTGAACAGGAATCTCAGTTAGAGCATGTGCTGTTTGTGTCTCTGTGAAGAACCCTGTATTTTGCAATGTCCCCAGTTCAAGAACTAATGTGATTTCTTCTTTCACATACCAGCATTATTTTCTAGGCACTGTGTTTCTTGCAGTATTCCCCAACCACCTTTTTATTTCTCCCTTTCTTGTCATAAATATTACTTTGCATTTTTTTCTTCTAATCCTTTATTTACTAAAGCTGGGCCTTCCAGCGGACAAAAAGTTCTGTCAACATATTGATTCAATAAAGGGAAAGGGGAAAAAAAAAAGACAGCTAGTACCAATGTTATTTTTCATGGAAATAGTGTAACCAAAAACATGTTCTTATTGTTTGGTTAAACTGCCCTCTGTTGAAATGGTGACTGTAAAGATACAAAATGGGTTTACAGAAGTGTTTGATGTGTACTCCACATGATAGGCTGTTTGTAACCTTTAAGAACCTTTTAGAGCTGAATCTGCATAGTGTGGAAAAGGCAGAACCCAAAGGAAGAGCAATTATTCAATGATGTTTTGTGTTACTATCACTGGGAGGAGATGCTGCGTGCTAGAGGAGTGTTTTATACCTTCATTATTAGACTGTAGTAGTAGTGGCTTGGAACCAAAGCCCAAAAACCAGAAAGAAGGGAGGGTGCACTTTCACATTGAGCTCCTTAACGTCTGATTTGTTAGAGTCTGCTTTTTGACACTGAATGCTCCCAGTCCGCATTCACAGATCCTGGCACTTCTGTCAGGAATCAAAGATTCAAAGAAATGGATTTTCACCCTTGTGATGTGAACTGGCAGATCTCCTGTGCTCGGTGTGTGTGTACATGTGACTGTGAGCAGGGGTTTCACATGTGTGTCCATTTAGGGTAAAGTTTTGGTCTTATCTCCAGTGTGGTTTGCCTTGTACGATGTCACGTGTCTCCGTGTTTCCTCGTTAGTTCTGTTTGATTGCAAAGTTCTGTAACTTCTGTGATCTTTTTTCCATCCCTTCTAAGGCACAGACTTGGCAGCAGATGGTAGCTTTGTCATTGTATTATTACCCCTCTGAAATATAAATGTTTATCGTATATATTGTTGTACAGTGCTATTTGCTTTAGAAAGAGAGAAGCCCAAGTAGTTATAGTTGGGCTGACCTTTATCCCTGCTGCTCTCACATCTCCTTTTTTGCCAGTTTTGGCATCACTTCCTCTGTAAGGCTTTCCTTGGCTTGGCTCCTGCAAAACTAAACCAGGTTTTGCTGCCCACAGTTACTCAGCTTGGCTGGGATAGGACTGGCAGTAAGATCTGAGACAACAAGATCTGTCAGCAGCCTCTGTCTCCAGCTGACAGCAGCACAGGTGCAAGTTCCATATGAGACATAAGAAACCAGCATAATAATGAGGTGTCTCTATTGGTTTTAAAAACTAATAATCCACATTGTATGAAGGATCAAAATGGTTCATTTTGCATCATCCCAGACATAAAGCTTAATATCAGGATTTGTCATTTATGGTCATACATACCAAATCTGGTGTAGGAGCAGCTGCTTTTAGGTCTGGGATTTGTGGGGAGCGGGATAGGTGCCGTGATGAGGGAGAGAACTGTGGTTCAGTGGATTGTGTTTGTTCTGCCAGGAGTGATGGTAGGGTGAGGCTGTGTGGGATTTTCTTCCACTCAAAACTTATTAAACACATGCAGAGCAGCAAGTGCAAGGCTAGGGAAGGTGCTGGGGCAGCAAGTCCCTGTCCCAGGGAAGGGGTGAGGGTCAGGGGCCGAGGGTCAGGCCTGGGGCAGTGACTCCTGGCCCAAGGCTTTCCTTAGGGCCAGGCGCTGGGGGCAGCAGGGGTGTCACAGGACACATGGGATGAAGCAGTTCATGTCACACCTGGGAGAGGCACACTCCATCAGATTTAAAAACGATAACATGACCTGAAGATGAATCTCTTGGCAGAGAGCTGCTGCATTAGAGCTGATGCCTGTCAGCGCTGGGAAGGGAGCAGTGCTGGAGCTCAGAGCTTCCAGCAGTTATGGATGAGGGTGGTGGGTGACAGCCTCCACAGGGCTGACAATGGCTTCCCAGAAATTTCAGATTAACTAAACTGGCAGCTGTGCTGCTGTTTCACTTCTGACTGGAAATACCAATAGCAGTCGAGTGTGGATAAACTGGCTCATGTGCTAAATTTCAGACACTCAAATAACTTGGCAAACCTTTGTGAAACATAGCCTCCTGTAAATCCCTGCTTGAAAGCATGGTACTTTCTTTTGTTGTATAAAATGTTATATAGGGGGTAGATCTTGATTTCTGTCAGAGAATGTACAGTTAATGAAAAGACAGATATAAGAAAACTGAAATAGGTAAAAATCTGAGAAGCTGAAAAATTCAGTACATTGCGTTTTTTATTTGTGACTATACTGTATGGACTTCACTTGTAATAAAACAGATCTTTGCAGTTCCATTGATTTTACAAAACACCTCATTATTTACATTCTCTGTTAATTTTATTGTACTCGGTATATTTCCTGTAAGGGGTAAATTATAAATCTTGTCACTTTTCTGTATGAAGAATTACTCAAAAATAGTTGGATGTGTTGAACTTTTGCATCTCAATACTTCTTGAATAACCCAAGTTAATGGTAAATAAGGTGTTTTTCTGGAATAAGAGAATGTACTGAAGGTAAATATCAGTCAGAAATACATTGATGTTTTTATCAAATCCATAACTATTTTTATATGAAAACATTTATTGTAATTAGATCAACTCTAGTTTTGTTTTGTGCCATGTATTTGTTGATTTCTGGAGTACTCAGTTAAGGTCTTACATTGCTTAGCAAATCCTTGGCTTCCTTTCCATTGTTCAGAGGAGGCAGAGGAGCTCCTGTGTAGCTCCAAGCCTTCTTGCTGCGTTGGACGCGTGGTTTCTGTAGGTTGGGAGAGAACCTTTCCTGGAGTATGTCAGGCCTGAGGGCTCCTGGCAAACCAGACCTCCAAGGGCAAGCTGACCACTAGCTCCTGCCTGGGTGTTCAGGGAGCGTTTTGGGAGCTGTGTGGTTGGCACAGCCCTGAGCTGATGGGCAGAGGCATCTGCACAGTGGGGTAATCGCTCTACTTCCCAGTACAGATTTATTTTTTAAAAATAGAGGCCTCCATTGTCTGTGTGCCTGCTCAGGCCCACAGGTGACCTTGCAATGAACAAATGCCACTGGGCTCTACGTGTGATGTGCTGAAGTTCCAGCCTCCTCCTCCTGATAACGATGCAGTGCACTGCCATTAGTTCATTGTATAGCAGGGTTTCATTCAAATTAAAAAAAAACTAAACAAAAACCAACCTCTCAAAACTAGTGTTTCTGACATTGAAACGAGAGATGATGTTTAAACAACACCAGAGCCTCAAGCTGTGAGCAGAATGTTATTAACACCAATGGATTGAAGGGAGAGAGGTTGCCATGCTTGCACAGCTCCCCACGTTCAAATGGTGGGTTTGGTAAGATAGTGATTGAAATGAAACTTCCCTGCAATAACTACCTGGGGGTGGGCAAACTAAGTTATAAATAAAGAATACAGTGGTAACAGGCATTTTTCTGACAAGCCTTCTTCCCACACCCCTGCCAAGCCTGTGCTGAGAGGTTTGGGGTGCTGAAGGTGGCACAGGCAGCAGTCAGTCAATGCTCGTGTGGTCTCCTGCCATCACACCCCTCTCCATGGGCACGGATCCTCGGGGATGTGGGCAGCTGAATGTCCCTCTGGCTGCCTGGCTGGCCTGCCGTATGCACTGGTGTTCGGTGGTGGCCCTGTCCCAGGTGTGTCCCTGCACCCGGGGCACATTGCTGTCCTGCTCTCTGGGCTCAGTGTGGCCCCAGGCCATGCAGCACCCGGTGCTCCTTGCTGGGGGTGGGTGGCACCAGACTCTGGGAACACTGAAGATAAAGTAAGTCCAGGCATTGCAGGGTATGCAAGAAAAGGCTGTGCTTTCTTTTTTTTGCCCTGGATTGTTTTTACTTCGTACTCCGTACCAGTATTTGTTTTAATGTAAAATGGCTCTTACTCTAGGGTGGATAATGCACTGGTAGCCTGCAGCAGCAGCCAGGGCAGACCTTTGCTCCAGTCACTATCCTTAAGAGCAGCAACCTGAGCCAGAGCTCCAGTGGGGAGCAGTGGTCCCGAGAATACAGATGGACAACATGTTATTCAAGTGTGTTATTGGCCCTTAAAATTGTATCTGCTCGTTACTGAGAGAATAGTAAAGTTAATTTTTGTTAGATTAATGATACTTGAGTAATATTTTTGGTTGAGCTGAGTTCAAATAATTGGCCATTAATTGAAAAAGGAAATTGAAATGAATTTATCTTGTACATAAATCCTGTCGTAGTTATTAATGCGTCTTAGAAAATATCGTCCTGTTCCCAGAAATGGATGGTGTACACTGATTCTCCAGAGCTTATTAGCTCTGTCAATTTAGAGTTTGGTTAAGTAAAAAAGATGATTTAGGAAGAGAGCTGTAATTGAATTGAATATTGGGGGAATTCACATGGTGATGAGTTCTCAGCCTACTTCTTCATTAACAGTGTTACAGGAATGTTGGGGCTTGGCAGAAAGGCAGGATTTCCCCAGGAGATGGAGCTGGAGCTCCAGGCTGCAGTGCCCAGGTGCGGGCGCTGGACACCCTGCAGGAGCCCGCGCTGTGGCTGGGAGGGGACACTGGGGACACACTGCCAGCGGGCTACTGGGGGCACACTGGGGACACGCTGCCGGCGGGCTGGGAGGGCACGATGGGGACATACTGGGGACACACACTGCTAGCACGCTGGGGACATACTGGGGACACACTGCCAGCAGGCTGGGAGGGCACGCTGGGGACACGCACACACACACTCAGGGTGTCTTTCAGGGGCAGCACTCTGGCGCTGGGGAGGCTGGAGAAGGGACTCTGCTGCTGCTGGGATGTTGATCACAGTCTCAGATTTGTCACTGTCACTGTGACCCACTGCCGAATGGGAGACTTTAGAGTGTGTTTTCTTGCTTCTTGATTACTGTAGTCCTGAAGTGAATTTTCTTTTACTACTCACATGAGCATGTTTCCATCTTATCCTTTTTTCCCCTCCCTCTCCTTTCCACGGAAAGATAATTTGTACCAGTGTTTATTTTTATACTGTTATCTGTAAAAAATTATGCCAAGGCAGAGAAACAGGAATTTGTCCGAGTGGGTGGCAGCAGCACTGCTTGGCAGAGATGTGATCATCTCCGGAGGGAGGGTTGCAGACTAGGCTGTTCTGCAAGTGCAGGTGGAGGCACAGGAGGAGCCAGGAGTGTCATTCAGACTCTCTTCTCAGATTAACTCCTGTGAGGTTCATCCAAGGAACAATCTTCTGGGATGGAGAAAATCCAGACTCCTTTCTAAGAGGCACATATGAGAAACCTGCAAGTGTTCTGTCATCATCAGTCTCCCATATCACTCCCGAGCAAATGCTTCCCTCTGTTCCCTCACTGTTTTGTTTTCCCTAAGTGGTAAGTTAATATAAATATTTTTAAACAAGTCTTACTCTGCCAGTTCCTTGGGATTTTTTTGTTGGTACTCAAGCACGTGGGAGCATGTGTAAGGCTGGTGGCAGCAAGAGGGTGCCCGGCTGCAGGGCTGTGTGGTAGTTTTGGGCAGGAGCTGGCAGCAGAGCTCTGCTTGTGTGTGAGTGCTGGCTCCTCGGGTACTTGTGTGATCTTTACTTTCTCCTAGCTCCACTTCCTAGGCTGAATAAAAGTCATAAAACCGTTTGAAAAACATGTCAGTATTCCTTATAAAGGCCCTAAAATGCCAAAATCAAATCTCTAGCCATGCACAGAAGTGCTTCTAGCGAGGTGTATGTGGTAGAAAAATGGAAATGGAAAAATGAGAATTTTAACCCTGTTTGTAGGGAAAATGCAAAGCGGGATGGAGCCTCGCGGTGGCAGTGCCTGCCAGGGATCAGGGCTGGTACTGCACTTGGTGGAGACTGGTTCTGCACGTTTTCCAGCAGTTCTTACCTTGCTGTGTCCATCCTCATCATGTTCATAGTCTTCATTGTAACTCAGAATCCTTTCCCTTTACAGCCTCCTGCTTTTTTAGGAGTTTTGGTGAAATACACGGTTGGGAGCTTCTTGAAATGTGCATCATGAAATTTGACCTCTTCATTAGCTTCTATGTTCTTTTAATTGAACAAAAATGAGTTTGTGAAGGAAGCTGGTGAATGTCAAAGTTAATCCTACAGCTTCTGACAAAATCCTGGAAAATGGTTGTAGAAGTATTGTTGTTCTGTGACATGGACGTTTACTTACAGCCACTTGAAATGAAACCTACCACTTAATTTCTTAGGGAACTAAGTTGTCTGTCAGGTAATACCTTCCAATCTCTTCTGTGTGGGAAATGGAATCTGAAAGGTGTTACCACAGCAGAACCTTCCTCTGGTTTTGAGTTGTCTTTTTTTCTGTGCATTTTTGAAATATATCTCTTAACCCAGAGTTCTTGCTGGGAGGGTATGGCTTATCTTCCACCTGTTTTCTGACACTTATATAATTGTGAGAGGAGGAATAAGTACAAAACAGTGAGGGATTTCTGAGATCAGTAGCCCAGTAATACAGCCATGCATGTATCTCTCTTGTTTACAGGCATGCTGGTGCTGAGAAAATCGGTGATAAAGCAAGTGGCTTCTTTATCTACAGAATTGTTACACTGTTTTGTATCAGCTATGGAATTCATATATAGAATTGCATTTTCTGTGGGCTGTGGATTTTGTATTCAGAATTTCATCCTGCAGTGGTGCAACAGACTACATGGTTAGGAAAAAAAATTATTTGTAAAGAATAATTACAACCTATTTTTGTAGGAATACATCTATCTAAAAATCAGCTGCAATACTTGAAATTAAATTTTAGACCATAGTCTCTGAACATAAGAAGAAATCAACTATTTTAAGCTTTTAAAGGTTAAAAAAAACAAACCAAAAAACCTTCTCTAATTGCTACTGGAGGGGCGAGGCTAAAGCAAGCCTAGCTCTCCTTTGCGGCTGAGCCTGCTGTGGCTGGTGGAGCTTGGCCGGTGCTCCCCGCAGGCGGGCAGCCCCGAGCCCCGTGTCCCGGCCACCGCCGTGTCCCGGCCACCGCCGTGTCCCCGCCGCGGGGCTGGGGAGCCGTGCGGGCCGGGCTGGGCTGGGAGGGCTCGGCCGAGGAGCAGCAGTGCCGGAGAGCGGCCGAGGGCAGCGAGGTGCCCGTGTCCCCGTGTCCCCTCTCCCCGCTCCGGCAGAGCCCGGCCTGCCCTCGGCCGGCCTGCCCTGCTGGAGGGAGCCCGGGGTGCCGCGGGGCACGGGCGATGTTTCGGGACGGACTGCGGCTGGGGCTTTGTTTCGCTTGTTTTGTTTGCTGTGTGTTGCGGCAGGGGCTGCGTGCCCGGGCGGTTCCTCGCCCTGGGTCACCTGTGGCACTGCCGGGGGCTGCCATGGGGCGAGCTCAGAGCTGCTCTCGTTTCAGTGCACGAGCAGGCGGCATTTTTGTTTGCCTCTGCCTTGTCGCATATTTAATTACTGCATGTTCTTAAAGTAATTTGACCAAAGATTTATGGAAAGAGTTATTGGTTGGCTCAACACATACCTCAAAAAGTAAATCTTCTCAATCATCTGCCATTTCTTTGACAGCTCTGCTTTTGACAGTCCAGTGATATTGCTGACATATTCCCAAGGCTTTGACTTGGAGTCCATGGCAGCTTAAGACTCGTTGCCTGCTTTTTGCATGAAAGCTCTCCATTTTTACTTAGCTTTTTCCCTTTTGTTATAGTACGTAGTACTTGAAGAACATAGAACTTAATGAAGTACCTGTCTCTTGAAGAATGATTCCATTTGATAAATGAATTTGTTTTATTCAACATTAAAGAATTTTGAGGGGAAAGCATGACTAGTAGAGATTCTCGCTCACTGTGAATGGAATAAAAGTTTTGTTTTCTCACTTTTATTTTGATACAGTTTCTTTGCAGTCCAAGAACACAGGAAATCTTCTGGAGGTGAAAGGAAGGAAATTTCCGCAGCAGGGGAGCTGGGAGCAGGCTTTGCAGGGTACAGGCTGTCTTGGTACAGGCACAAGGCTCACGGCTTTGGTGGTGGCATCCATCCCCTCCCCGAGTGCCGGGGCTGCCGCTGCTGTGCCCTGTGTGTCTCTGCCTGCCCCCAGGACCCTGCAGTGTGCGCTGGGCGCAGCGGAGCCTCTCCAGCCCGGAGACAGCGGCGCTGCCCGCTTGTGTGCGGGGCGGGCCCGGCTCGGGGCGGGCCCGGCTCAATGCGGGTCCGGTGGTCACAGGCCCGGCTCTCAGTGGCCCGGTTCAGTGTGGGTCCCGTGCTCAGTGGCCCGGCTCTCAGTGGGCTGGCTCAGTGCGGGTCCAGTGGTCAGTGGCCCAGCTCACTGCGGGTCCTCTGCTCAGTAGCCCAGCTCAGCATGGGTCCGGTGGTCAGTGGCCCGGCTCAGTGCAGGGCTGCTGCTCAGTAGCCCGGCTCAGTGCGGGTCCCGTGCTCCGTGGCCCGGCTCTCAGTGGC
>VWZV01004901.1:174370-308850 GCA_013397155.1 Irena cyanogastra | reverse complement strand
CCGGCTCAGTGCAGGTCCCGTGCTCAGTGGCCCGGCTCTCAGTGGGCTGGTTCAGTGTGGGTCCCGTGCTCAGTGGCCCGGCTCTCAGTGGCCTGGCTCAGTGCGAGTCTGGTGGTCAGTGGCCCAGCTCAGTGTGGGTCCCGTGCTCAGTGGCCCGGCTCTCAGTGGCCCGGCTCTCAGTGGCCCGGCTCAGTGCGGGTCTGGTGGTCAGTGGCCCGGCTCCCCAGCAGGCGCTGTGGGCACAGTGGCTGTGATTCCCCACCCGCGTTTGCGCTGTGAACAGCTCCGGGCTGGGCCGGGGCGAGGGAGCTTCCTAGGAGCAGAAAGGAGAGCAGAGGGTTGCTCGGTGTCCCTGGTCAGCAGCTGGTCCCTGAGCAGGCTCTTCCCCAGCGCTGCCCGGCCGGCAGCGAGCGTTTCGGTTCGTGCTGCCTGCGGCTGGCTGGGAGCAGGTGCTGGACACCGCGGTGTTGCGGGGTGTATCCGCTCGGACCTAACCCTTCCCTGCTAACGCTGGGGATCCCTCAGCCTTCTGCCCAGGCTCCTCACAAAGGCTGGGGTTTCAGGGGCATTTCGTGTAAAGGTTGGATAAGTGCTCGGGAGGATGTGGTGTATTTAATAGAACAGAAAGAATGGTAATGTTAGGAGAACAGTGCTATCTGCTGAAGTAATTGAGGACCTGACACAAATAATACAGGAAATGCTTTAAATTGAAGTTTTCAAAGCCCCGCATGGGGGTTCTCTTTAGAAATTTGGGCGCCTAGTTCCCAAGTTTTGTCTTTTTATGGAAAAAAAAAAGCTTAAGGTATGGAGCAGTCAGAAATCTTGTTTGCATTTGTGTGTGTTAGGGTAAAGGGCAGGGCCAGTTACACGTTGGTAGAGCAGAGCCTTCTTGTTGTTAACAGCTCTTTTCAGGTAATGGCTGTGTGGAATTTGGTTTGTGTAACAATATGTTTGATGTGGAACAGCTCTGGCTTTTAAGAAAAGATGTGAGATTAGAAGATATGAAAATAATTGCTTGAGAAATTATGAAATGCTGCTTAAGGCACTTGCAAATGTGCTTGTCTGAGGCACTGAATTAATACTTAAATAAGATCAGTGTGACTGTAGAAAAATCAGATGTATGGTGTTTACTGACAGAAATTAATAGGTTTATTAGTGTTTGAAATAATGTTATAATGCAGCATTTGTAGCCAAAAAGAAAGCAATCCATGAGGCTGCTTGCCCTCTGACTGTGAACATCCTGTGGCAGTGGGGTTTCACTGCACTGCTCACCCACCATACCGTGCAGAAAGGCTGGGAATGCAGCTGTTATTTCACAATGAAATAAAAACTAACAGGAGCAAAAGATGGAGCTGTGTTATGGTACCTGATCATATCTCAGGATATGGCTGTTGCTGTGAAAGACACGGCACATCCAGTTTCCAAGGGAGGAGTGTTAAGGTTCTGCACAGCTCTGAGCGGTGCTGGGCTGAGGCGAAGCCTGCAGGCTGTGCTGACAGAGGCCCAAGGGTCTCAGCTCTAGAGCCGTCTCCAGGGACAGCAGCCAGTGCCAAGGGACCAGCAGACAGCGTGTCGTGCCTTCAAGAGCTGTGAGTGTTCGGAGGTCTGGACACGAGTGCTGAAATGCCTCAGACACACTCCCACTGCTCCGTTACATTTAGCAATGTTTGCAGCACACAGACCCCAACTAGAACCCTCTGACACTGAGGAAGTGTTTCCACTTCTTTTTAGAGGGCTTTCCAAGTATCTATTGATCAGTGTTCCCTAACAGCACAGAAATAATGTGTCTAATTTAACTGGCCACATGGAAGAGTATAGAAAAAACATTAGTTATCCCTTGAAAGGCTTGGAACGTCGATAGGAGGACATAACATTAATGACTTTCCTATACACAAGCTTCAAAAATGGCTAAATGAGGAAGAAATTACAAATTTATTTTCCTATAATTTCAGCAGTTGTCTTGTTTTACTGCACCAGTAAAGCATTAAGCAATGAAATGTCAAACAAGGAGTATTTTCCTGATAATTTGTCTGACATGCAAAACGTCTGAAACAAAAGAGGAAAAGGTAGAAATGTGGGGTTTAGTCATTTTGACAAATTTAGTGATTTTTGCTCATGAATTCTGGCTGAGACACTGCTGCCTCTGTCCAAACAGTTCCAAATATTGCTGTTCGCTGCGTGGCTCACTGTACAGGAATAGCTTTGTGTCTCAATTCTGGCCTTTACACTGAACACAGATTGCCGTGTTGGCAGTAATTTATTAACGTAAATAAATGTAGCAAAACAAAAGCAACTGATCATAACAATTTTTTTGAATAAATAGGATAAATACCAGGTCTTCAGAGTTGCAGTTGGGAAGGGCTGTTATCTGTTCCCTTCTTTTAGTTGCGCATATCAAAGTGTAAAGGAGTTTGGGATTAGTTTCATTCTATTCCATCTTTTCTGGGCAAACAAACAATATTGTTGGAGAAAAATGTAAAATCTGGTTTCTGAATGAAGTAAAATCACCATGAGCATTGGTTCTGGGAGTGATGGGCATTGCTCCTGGATAACCCACGAAACCTTGCCAGTTGCTGTGTCCTGTGCAGGGGTCCCTCCCTGGCAGGGATGCTGGGGATGAAGTGCTCTTGGCTGTTGGGTAGGGCAGGTTTGCCCATGGGTTTGGGTGTGATTGTGTGACCAGTGGTCTCGGTGTCCTTCCAGTCGGACTATTCAGGTCGTGCATCTTTCATCTTGTAGGTTTAGTGGGGAAGCATTCATCCTAACATTTGGAAAAGGTTCCCATCCCTCACAAGGAGGCATGTTTTTCTTTGCTGAAATTTGTTGCTGTACCAGGGTTCTGAGACATCTGTTCTTTGTCCTCAAACTAGAAGGTTTCTCTTACACCTGCTTTGTAATAAGCATAGGAAAGTTTGTGCTACAAACAGGAATTGGCATGTGAAAAGTAGATTCAGTTTCTTCCAAATAACAAGGTCAGTATAAGAGCAAAGTTTTATTTGGGACAGGAAATGGCATCAGCTTGTCCAAGAGGGAACATCAAATGATATAATACCATGGAAGGTGTAAATCTGTCTTGTACAGTGTTAGGGCTGATCTTTAATGTCTGTGAAAGTCAGCAGATGTGCCAGTGGTGAGCCAGTCCATGTCCCTGGAAGCAGGCTGGGACAGCACGCACCTGTAGGTACAGCTTAGGGTCACAGAAGTTATGGGAAATAGCTTCAGAAACTGGGCCAGAATTCACATGGCCCTCATGTGAAAATTCATAGTTGATGGTTTGACCACTTAGAGAAGAGCAGTTTGGGGGGTTCAGACCACAAGGTAAGAATCATGTAAGGAAAGGAAGTCTGCATGAGTGGGTAATGTATGAGGATGTTGGGAACAAAGGCCTAATGATCATTAAATGTATGTACCCTGGGGGGTGGAAGAAGACAAAGTAAATCATAACTTTAATCTAAAAAGCCCAATCAAACCAACACATGCACACGCAAATACCAAAACTCACAACAAAACACAAAACTCTCTAACTTGTTTTGCAAGAATTTTTGTCTCTCAGGTAATTACAGTAATAGTTTACTAAACCCAGGCTCGGAAGGCTGCAGTCTTATATGCCTTGCATTTCTGAAAAGGTCTCCAAAAAAGATGGAGTATTTTTGTACTGACTCATTTCTTTGTGAAACAAAGAGAGTGTAAATCTCCACATTGGGACTCTTGAGCTGAACCAGAGCTTATCTGCTGCACACACTCTGGACCTTCACTCGATGGGTGTGTCCCCTCTCTGGCCTGGCCCTCTAGGCAGGAGCCAGGACTCCTTCCTTTCTGGTGGTACCTCAGCTTGGCTTTTGGGCAGCAGTGGGAGAGCACGTGCTTGTGGGCCAGAGGTAAATGGGGAAGGAAGGGATGAAAATATAATTTGGAGGCTGCTGTTTTATATGGAAGTGCAAAACACCTTTGCTATAAATTCGTGTTGACTGGTAATTTCTCCATGTAGACAGGGGTTATTCTTCTCTATATGGAAATGATTTTTTGATGGACAAAAAAAAATGTATCTCCAGCAGTCCTGAAAGAGTGAGAAAAATCTGAGCTCAAAAACTTAGAACACTTGGAAAATACAAACTTTAAAAAATTTAGATGAACCAATCCTAAACCAGGCTGTGAAGCTGGAGACAGTTGATTTGCAGTCATTTCTTAGGATTTCCAGTGCACCACAAGTCTGCTTCATTTTTTTGCCTTTAACCACGAGCCAACAAAATACCACTTGCATAGTGTTTGTAAGTCTTCTCCAGAGATGCAGCAGGTATTAACAGGCCAGTGAAATGCTGTGTGTCTGTACTGGCTGAGAGGGAAGGATGTATTCCTTAGCAAGGATGGTGGAGTGGAGAAGTCTGGGGTGCATTATCCAAGGTACGTGTCTGCATCAGAGCACATCCAGTGATGGATGTTTTTCCAGGGGCCTTGGACATGTCCTCTGTTTTCAGCCTTTCTCCCAGGTGAGAGATACCAACTCACAAACTTGTTCCCTGCCAGGCTTCCAAACAGCCCCTGGGAGCACCAGGATCCTAGGGCTAGTCTCAGCCAGGTTTTTGTGTTTGTTTTCTGATCTCCTAATACTAACTTAAGAGTAAAAAATCAGCCTAGATCCCCTTGGTTTCTGACTGACAGAGATCGACAAACTAAGAATTCTTGTGAGATTTAATTGGGAAATTTCAATTTTAGTTGGGAATTTTCACATGCTTTGCTGTGAAATCCAAGGACTGTTCCTTCTAAACAGTGTCACAAAAACACAGGTGACCGTCCACACATTCGGGTTATTTGTAAGTCACTGCAAGTCTCTACGTCTTGAATCTAGAAGGACTTGCTGACTGGAATTTAGAAGTGGGTATCAGTCCCTCTCCACACAGAAGAGGCGTGTCAGGGCAGCGTGCTCGGGTGCTGTGCGTGTCCCCGCGAGTCTGAGGAAGTCTCCTTACCCTGACTTTGCAGTGCTGCTGTCAGTAAGCCAGAAGCTGCTGGCTTTCAGTTAATGTCATTACATAAAGCTGCTCCTTTAATATGACCTTTAGCTTGGATACATAATTTGGAGAAATAGTCCTGCATTTACTTTTCAGTTAGTATTCTGGAACACACCCCAGGAGGATGACTGTCATTTATCACTCTTCCAAGCACAGGACTTCATGAAGGCAATTTTTTAAAGAATGTGAGCTATTAATTATGCTGAGAAAAGAGTGTGTTCCTTGGAGCAGCCCATCTTGCAGAGACACATTTCTTCCTTGTCTCTGCTGCTTGTTTTCTAAGACACACTAAGAAGAAAGTGTGAGATTTCCTCATAAATGCTTCTTACTGGTAGATGCTTTTCCCATTTTGGTATCCACCTGGTTTCAAGTGAGCTGTGCTTTTAAGGAACCGATTGCTGCACTAAATAACAGCTAACAGCTATGTTACCGTATCACCAATGACTTCTCGGGGCTGGACATCACCATTTTGTTACAAAATCACTTGGTGTGTCCAATTAGTGCTTGGGTTTGAGGTGAGTTGTGGTTCCATGATCATGAGAGTACTTTGTCCAGATGGCATAGTCAGCCTGAAGCCTGTGCAGTGCGTGCGTGCCCAGGTAAGCTTGAGTCTTCCAAGCTCTGCCAGCCACAAGTCCCACAGGCCTGTTCTCATGCCACACACATCCCATCCCTGACCTCCATAGCACTGACCTGTGTACAGTAAAACCTGCAGTTAATGCTCTTCTCAGTATTTAGAAACACTTGTCCTTTTTCTGAAGCGCAGTGTAGGTGTTTGTGCAGCATCCGAGTCTCCTGCCCTGGAAGGGTGATGCCGTTGTGGAAGGGAGGTTTGGAGCCCCGAGGCTGTATGTAAAAGGTGCCTCTGGAGCCGGTGTGTCCCAGCCGGGGGTGGCTGTGGCTCCGAGAGCAGGGCAGGAGCTGTGGACAGCGCCCGGCGGCTCGTGGCTCTGCCCAGCCCTCCATCCGATCGATGGAGCCAGCGGAGCCCACGAGCAGCCCCTCGTGCCGCAGGGATCCTCCCTTCTGCTTCCCTGCGCGCTCCGCTTCTTCCAGCCACCAGAACAATATTTTGAAATTTATGGAAAATTAATTATCGATTACAGATGTGCTTTGGTTCAAGGAAGGTAAAAACGAATGGATGCATTTACGATGAGGGACGTAATCCGCTTTGTGAAACTGATTGTCTTTCGCTCTGCTCCTGCCCTCCCTCTCTTCCCCTTCTCTCTCATCCTGCCCCCTCCCCCTTCCCGTACACCGGCTAAGAGACAGGCCTGATAAAGTGGGAGAAGCAAGATTGGTTTTCTAAGGGCACCGGGCCCTTCATGACCAGGTAAATCATGGGCTGTCTGGAGCTGGGGCTGGGTGATGACCTGCTCCCCGTGCCGCGGCACCGCACCCCCCTGCGGGACGTGATGATGTGCACCCGTGCGGCTGCAGGGGGCTGCAGTGAAGGTGAAACTGTCATATCGATCTTTTTAGCACTAAAATATGAGCCACTTTACTCCACTCCCCGATGCTGTGATGTGAAAAATAATAACTCGGATCCAAATTAAAAATATTGATCTCTGGAAGGTGTTGAAAGTAAATAAACACCTTCCGAAGTTTTCGGGTCAGCCAAGAAATGGTATTCAGCAATAAATGTGTCGGCATGTCAGAATCCAGGGTTCTTGATCTGTTTTTCCTTTCAAATTGATTTTTCATTACTTACTTCCTAAAAGTGTTGGAATTTGGTCCTCTACCGTTAAATCTCAGTGTTTGGGCAAATTATTTCTTTGGGGCTTATGAGGTGCTCCTAATCCACTCGGTCATTGATTGATTGATTTTTGACTCAATAAACTTGCATTACCCTTGCTTTATTTAAGGCTTCCATCATAATTTTTTGTACATTTAGGCTTGACTTTTTTATTTCCTTCTAACAGATGAGCTGACATTGGTCTATCAAACATGTGGGAAAACAATTGCCACAAGGTTAATTTTATTGCTAGCTCCATGCATTTTAAGTAGGTGCCAGGTATTTTCCACTCCAGGCTGATAAATTGCAGTTGAACCACTAAAGCATAAGAATGAACAGAAGCACTGTAGCAACAACAATAGAAACCCCATAGAAATGCATCACAGAGCATAAGCATTAAATGGATTATTTTTGCTTCATTGGTTTAACTTCATTTTACATCCGACCAGCAATAGGTATGCGGCAGTGTAATGAACTCTTTAACTGGGGCTCGCTCGGGCCCTGGCGCTGCAGCATTGTGGACTCTGGGGGTGGAGGAATTTAGGTCTTCCTGGTTAGTGGAAAGGATAAAATATGGTCACCTGCATATTC
Source organism: Irena cyanogastra (assembly GCA_013397155.1). Classification (NCBI taxonomy): domain Eukaryota; kingdom Metazoa; phylum Chordata; class Aves; order Passeriformes; family Irenidae; genus Irena; species Irena cyanogastra. Next base: position 301,515 of record VWZV01004901.1, on the reverse strand, counting down.
AAAAAGTCGTTTTCTCTTAAAAAGCAGCCTGTTGAGTTTTAGATATCAAAATGTTCTTCTGAACAGATTTATTGATGTTGCTGTTCTCTGGCAGCTGTTGCAGCGATGGCAGAGCACCGGCTCAGTGCTGAAAGGTGGCCGGGAAGGAGAGCTGCAGTGGGAATGGGAGGGGCCTCTTCCATGAACAGAGTGAGGAGTTTGGTCAGTGTTAAAAACATCCTTAAGCCATTGGGTCTGTCTTGCAGAGCCTTCACTGTACCCTGGCTGTCCCGAGTCACTGCTCACACCTTCATGTGCTTCCATAGGCACAAGTTCCCATTTTGCAGTGTCCCTTTCCTGAATCCACATCCTGGATCATGTGTTTATTCTGTTAAATTCAAGGTGACATGATCAATTAAGAGGAATAAAACTGGACCTCTGCAAATTACTTGTTGGAGCTAATGGCAGTTTTGGTCATTGTCCACTTCCCTCCATAACTGCATTTTTTCAGCCAGGTTATTCATCAGCCATTGTTAGTGTGCAAAAGTTTGATTAAAATTCCTGGAGTTCATACTACTTTTTTTAAACCTCTGTCTGTTTTTCTGATATTCCTGTGACAAGGCACGTAAGTGTGCTCCCAGGGCTGTAAGGCTTACACACAGGAATCTGTAGGTACCACCAGCTCCCAGGTGGGGTTCCCCATGTCCTGGGAAATCTGGCAGTATGTTTCATGTCCTTTCAGATCACTTGTGGCGAGGGCAAAGGGAAAAAAAAGAAATTTGATTTTTTCCTAATGTGAGTGTTGTAAATGCAGTTTGTAAACCTTATATTCTTCTCTTTGTGTGTGCTAAATAGCAAAGTTCCTGTGCTTATTTTCAGGGACCTTTTTTTGACTGTGGGTTAATGGATATTCTTAGAGTTTGTTCATAAAAGATCCAGTTCAAAAAGATCCAGTAACCAAAAAAATGGGAAGGGAATAAGTCTTTAAGCGTGTAGGCCAAGGAACCAGTAAAAGAGCAGAAAAGCAAAGGTTTACACGCAGCCATATAAAGATGGAAAGTGAGAAAGAATTCCTAAGTCTTTAAATGTTGCAATGTTGCCTCCCTCCTTCATAGCTTTGCAGTGATTGTCCTGTGGACATCTTTGGCAGCTGTGTCTAACACAGCAGCACTAAAACTTTTCTCCTTTCCTATTTAGGAATATTTCCAAGTGGAAAAGCAATATTATATTGTGTTTTGCTTTGGAAATTAGGGAGAGTCCAGTCCCACTATCTCAGTATTTTTCTCTATTTTCAAAAATGTTTCTATTTCATTGGCAATAAGGAGAACTTTGAACGTCATTGTCCTGACACCTGAAAATACAAGTGCTGGGGTTAAGAGATCACATGGCAGGAGCATCCTCAGCCACTGCAGCACTGTGGCATTGCCTTGGTCACCTCACGTTGTCCTTAGCAACCTTCCCCTGGTTGTGATATTAAAAAAAAAAAGAAGTCAGTAGCTGTTTAGGTCTTGCTGGTTGTGTTTAGTTTGTCTGTTTATGTTAAGATCAGGGTTATGCCCAGATTGTCTTTGAATTCAATCGCTTCTCTCTGGACTTTCGTAAAGAGTACGAAAAATCTGTAACTGACAGGCTGGCAAAGGTTTGACCAAGTGTGTTGTGGTTGGACCATATATCAGGGCAAAAGACAAATATGATTGAGTGCTGTGTCATGGCGCCATGTGTGGGAAACAAATATTCTGCACGAAATCTATAGGAGCAAACTCAAAATTTGTTAAGCTCTTACAGAACTTAAAGGCTTGTTAGCAGTTCCTGACAGAAGCCCAGTGAACAGAAAAGGAAAGAGCCAGAGTCATGGTGGCTGATTGGGAATTCAGGTCTGTGGTTCTGTTCAAGATCCTGCTCCGTACAGGCACTCATGTCTTGTGCTGGGACTGGGACCAGGGTGGCACCTGGGAGCCTCTTCCCTCCATGGTCTGAGACCCCCTACAACTGAACAGCTGTCACCTGTGTTCAGGGAATTCATCAAGTTCCTTTTTGTCAAACTGTAGAAAAGTCTTAGTAATTTCCTGTAAAATGCTGCTGTCCTTTGTGTGTTCAGATGGGTTCTGCTGCAGTGGCTGAACTCACAGTGTTTGGGTCTATCATGGCCATCTGCTGCCTCACCAAAAAGGGTTCATTTGGGTTTACTGTGCCCAAGATGGGTACCTGATGTGAACAGCTTCTTGTGGAGCTGCCAGCATGGGACAAAGACCCTCCATCACCTAGATGAAGCCCCTCATTACTGCAGGTGCTACTGAACCAAATATGCATAGCAGGAATGAAGATCAAGTTAGATTAGTAATTTGTTAAAGCACTTGGTTTTCCTTATCTTCTCACAGGTTAATAAAGGCCTAGTAGAAAAAAAATCAGCTCATACTAGATATAGTATTAAAAGAAAGAGTTGTTTTCAAATAGAACAGTGATGAGGATAAATAAATCTGATGGACTCCCAGTAATGTTTGGTTTGTTTCTACTGACCTGTGTTATTTCTTTAAAAGCCTGCTAGTGCAATTTGAAAAGCAAAGTGAGGTTGAACACTTTTTCTATCTTTGACAGCAAAGGTTTTTTTAATAATTCTGAACGAATCTGTCACTTGAGGTAAATTTTACCTATGCTTCCTTCGTTCTTCAGGCACTGAGATCAGTGATGATTATTAAGCTTTGCAAAGCCAACATGGGTCAACATGTGCATGATAAATGGAGCTATTATTGTACATAGGGAAACAATTAATGTGTTGCTCCATGCGGTGGGATGTCCATTAACACGCCCTACTAGTAACGCAAGCCAGAAAAGCTGCAGTAGCTTGTGCCCAGGTTTTAGGTGAGGCACAAAGGAAAATATTCTAAGAGTCTATTCAGGCACTAATTTGAAAGTTGTATTTTTCTTTCTGTCCTTCCTGCCAGCAGGCAATGAATTCTGCTCTGAGCAGTGGGGTTAGGCAACTGTCCTCATCTGTACCCTTGGTGAACCATGCTCCCTGCTCTGCCTTGTGGGAGCCAGCTGGATGCTTCAGGAGAAGTGCCTTGTTCAATACTCTTAGCACGTTACTCCTTTTTAATATATATTCTATGAATTCAGCTAGCTAGCTGTAGAATCCATATGTGGATTCATGTCTGGTTTAATTTTTCGTACGGCGTAACAGGGGAAATATTTCAAGCTGTCAGTGCAAATATGGCATAGTATTGTTAGGGGTGATAATTTCACTGTGGTATGAAAACAGTGTTACTTTATATTTCCTGATGTAATTAAAAAAACCCTCCAAAAGATGTATGTTTAATTTCCTCCCTCAAGTTTCCTGAAGAAGGGTAACCCCTGCCCAGCACATGCATGCTTCCATACGCTATGGCAGCAGCCAGGTCTTCAGGCCTGTCACTGATGTGAGAAGAGTGAGGGTCAAGCAGAGTTTGAAGGAACTGGGGAATCCCAGGGTAACAGTGGCCTCACTCGTTTGATGTGCTTTCTGGTCATTTTTTAATGGTAGCAGTTTGGTTTTGTTTTGGTGCAGAAGCTTTATAGTTTAAAGATTTCATTATCAAAGCAAAACGTAATTAACTCTCATTAGTAGCATTCCTGTAGCCTCCCAGTTTTGAATCTGCAGCTCTCCCTGCAGGACACAGATCTTTCTCCTCACATCAAACGGCGCTCGGGACGAGGGTTTGAGCTCTGCCAGGGCAGCAGCTGCTGTGAGCGAGGGAGCACCAAGCCTCCTCCGCGCCACTCCATCAGCCGGGCTTAGCTTTCATTTCAGAACGCTGTTTGTGCTAGAGTTAACGAATTGAATTTAAAAATTTAAGCTTGTTTTTAAAGCGCAGTTCTTTCCTTCCATTTTCTTCATCACTGTGAAAAATTTTTAATAGTCTTTGGTTACTCTTTCAGGGTTCTTTGTTAGACAGTTCATCTAAGAAAATCTGCGGGTTGATAGATTTTCTGATTAAATACTTGAGACACAGTAGATGTTTTAATTGTCCTGAGATCCATTTTTCTCGAGAGTCTGTAGCAATGTGCAGTCTGCATTTTAGAAACACTGATTGATGAATTCTGCTGTAATTTAAACTAAAAGTTAATAAGACAGGCCTACATGGATCTGATGCAAGTTATTAGACCTGTAAGGCACTTTAATATATGCCATTTATTATTCAAAGAAGTGAAAGCCAAAAATGTTTCATGTGCACTAATAAAAATTCAATATAATTATTTCAGAGAACTTCGGGAAATGCAAACGGTCAGATAAACTGAATTTATTAAACAATATCCAGTGACAGGAATGCTGATAGACCTCTCAGGCTGGTGCTACCTTTGCAGTGGGAGTTTGATGCTGTTGAAACTTCCTTTGCATAAGAGGTTTTTGATTTTTTCCTTACCATTAAGTTAAAACCACGACATTCAGTGTTTCACTTTTCTCTCTGCTTCAAAATGTAAAACGTTGATGGCTCTGTCCAGTGTTTTGCCGAAATTGCTGTGGATTTCTGTATCCCGAAGTTAAAGATGAGCTCAGGTAACAATAGCTTGACTGCACTTTCCCACTGGTCAGGCCTGAAATCCAAACCCACTCCTATGGCTGTCTCATAAAGTTTAGGGTTTTCTACTATTAAAATCTTCCTTTGAAATAATAAATGACTACATGCTGTCAAGGTAGGGTCTGGAAAGGCCAGCACGTAGAATGGGTTGAGATTTCATCTGAGTGTAGTTGAGTTTTATAGATCTATTTATGAGATCCAATACTGTAATGATGTAATTTTACTTGTCTAATAAATGTAGCTGTACAACGAAGGATAGCAAACATTTCCATTGTGACCAAAATCCTTTAAACTGCAGCCACTTTGATCTTAGAGCTCATGCTATTTAATAAATGCTGGCCATTCTTCTAACAATCACAATTATTTAAAGGGTTTTCAAAAGGGATAGAGCAAATCAAATAAAACAATTACTGTTGTATCTCATTCTGAAGTTAAGTGTATTTTTTATGTGAGTCTTGTTTAGTGTCTCCTCCCAGTTTTCATCCATTATCACAATAATTGAGTTTGTAGCTGGAATTAAATTTATCAAATTGTGTTATCCTCTTTTGAAATTGGATAGGTATCCTGGCAGTGGGAGCTAGAAGTTAATCTGCTTTGCTAAAGCCTCCAGTGGCACAGCGGCAACAGGATTGAGAAGGCTCAAACATTTTCCTGTCACCCTGGACACGATGTAATTTCTCCTCAATCCCTTGTGCAAATAATGACATTTGAATCGAGCATTAACAGGCTTAATTACTTTAAAATTGTCATTTTAATTTACACTGATATAGTATTGATCATACAAGCAGAGATTAAGCTGTTCAGTGGAGCAGATGATGGGGAATTAAACATTAAAGGGTCCTCGTGGGGCTGAGAGGCCGCCCAGAGAGTGCCAGGAGAGGAATGATATTTCTCCGTAATGAACTGGCGGCATGCAGGGACATGAATCTTTGGCCTACTGGAAAAAGGGAAATAATGGGGTTTGGGAAGCATTTGCAGGTTATTCATTCGCTGCCATGCACCAATTCTCCAGTGATTCATCCACCTCACCAACATTTATTTATCTAGCAAATTCAGGAGCTCTGACCTTTCTGCTAAGTACATTTAACATAAGACAGAGTGGAATATTTCAGGTGTAACTTTTTACAAATATTAGTTATTGTTTCTTATTTCTGACTAATATTAAACAGAGTTATTTAATCTGCCATCCATACTTGCACCCATTTGCGTGACTCATGATGAGCAGATGGACTTCATAAAGAGATCTAGGTATTGTGGGACTCGATGAGGTCCTCAAAGTCCTTGACCTCATTTAGTTACAGTCTGATTTTCTTCTTTGGCAAACCTGAATTAAAGTTAATTTAAGGCAAGCTGACATGAGTTTACATGGGTGATTATACAGCGTATAATGGCAAAAATGATGACTAATCCTTGTAAAACCTCCTAACTAAAAATGTCACCACTCTGATAGGGAGCATGCTTTAAAAGACCAGGCAGATATATATATGCAAAATTTTAAGGCTAAAAATTTCATTTTAGTGATTTGGATTTGTCTAGTAATTTATTGAAATGTTGCTAGGAAACAAGTATTGCTATTTTGATAATTTACAGTTTAAAAATTCAAAACTAAATGTGGATACTAAATTGCACAAAATCGATTTTGTGTTTTTATACGTAGCACTAAAGTTATTTTTTCCCTGTCCTGAGCTAGTAGGCTACTTTTCCTTATTTTATTTTATTTTTATCAGGGAAAGCCACAAGCAGTAGTGTAACTATACAGGATACCGGGTGAGTCAGGGTACTTGCAGTCATTGCAATTCAAAATCAAGAGTCTTCTTTCTGAAAATGGACATTTTTCTTACTGAAGAGAACAGTAGGGCCAGATCACCCCCATTGACTCCAGGTGTTAATTTTTTTTTTATTTGGTAAATATGTAAATTCCTAAGGAAGCCCACTGAAGTCAATAACATCTGTGGACTTGTTAGTGTAGCTTCCTTAGGAGGTAATTTCTCTTACATGTAACCAAGGGATTGGTCCTTAAAAGTGAGGAAGGTGATGCAGTGCAGGAAGCTGAATTTTCTTATGGCTTACATCTTTTTTTGCTTTCACTGGAAAATGCTTTGAATAAGACTGTAATCTGTTGCTAGTCAGAAAAAGGCACGGGGTTAGGGTTCTGAAACACATAGCAATGATTCGTGCTTGTTTTTTTTAAAAACAATTTCCATTTGAAAAAGAAGGAAATTTGTGTTTACCTCTTTTTTTATCCGAAAGGATGTATTGATTGGGATTTGGGAGAAGATCTTTGGGTTTGGGGTATTTTTTAATTACAGACTTAGGAACATACTTGGTTGCTGTCAGTTCTCTGTGGGTGTGGCTGATTTTATAGGTTTAGTAGTTTTTGCTTAAAAATGTTCCTGTTTTCCTTGAGTGCTGCACTGCAAGTGAGGGGGGATGTGCAGGCACAGAGCTGCCCCAGCACAAGCTGCCAGGCGCTCGCTCCCTCCAGGGTGCCTGGCATGTGTCCGTCTGTCCACGTGTCTGCGTGCCTGTGTGTCCCTGTGTCTGAGTGTCCGTATGTGTGTCCATGCGTGTGTCTGTGTCCGTGTGACTGAGTGTCTGAATGTCCCTGTGTCCACATGTCCGTGTGTCCGTGTCCCCATGGCCATGTGTCCAAGTGTCCCTGTACCCTCGTGTCCGAGTGTCTGTCTGAGTGTCCCTGTGTCCTCATGTCCCTGTGTCCTCATGTCCCCATGTCCCCGTATCCTCATGTCCGTGTATCCTCGTGTCCGTGTGTCCTCATGTCCGTGTGTCTTCATGTCCATGTGCCCTCGTGTCCATGTGTCTTCATGTCCACGTGTCCCTGTGTCCGTATGTCCGTGTGTCTTCATGTCCCTGTGTCCGTGTGTCCGCTGTCCGGTGCGCTGCTGGGGCACGTGGCCGGGCCGGGTGGCTCGGCGGGGCGGTGCTCCTGTCCTGGAGGGAAGAGCCCACCTGCAGTTCTGTGCAGGCTAATGCATCGCTGCAGACACTGGTATAGACATCTGAAATACAATTAAATGGCAGGAACGCTCTATTTGTCTAAACAAGACAAAGCATGGAATGGGTTCATTTGACTTGAAACATGTAATTAGCATAACCCTTCTGGATGCTTGTTTTATCATTTGCAATATAGTAAATGATTGATTATTGTACTGTACCTTTTGAATGTCATTAACAGAATTGTTTTGTCCACTTGATTAATATGTTGCCTCAACCTCAGAATAATCAGATTAAACTAGGTTGCCTTGTTCCTTCTGACTTGGAACATTCCTATTTCCATGCACCATCTTCTCACAAAGGTCCCACGTAGATTGTCTTTGGTGCATTTTGTTAACTCCAGTGTTTGAGAATACCTCCAGCTGGGAATCTCTCCTGATGTATGGAATGGGTGTTGCTATAAAAATGTATTTTATAAGTTAGTTAACTATTATCTTCTAGGTTCAGCAGTGGAGGGGTGGAACTGGGGTGTTTTCACTATAGTTCCTGAAACAAATCAAGCATCTGATGTCCATACATGTTTCGATCTTCCAGATATTTTTTTTCACATTAGGGATCTCCAATTTTGAATGTGTGAGCCATAAGACATTAATGGGTTTTTTTAATTTTTAGAATTTTTTAAAATTTTCTAAACCAAACCAAATAACACAAAAGTCTGAGCCTTGGTTTTTGCAAGAGTCAGTATTACAGGTTTTCAGTTGTGTGATAAATCACATTTGTGATCCATAAACTGTTGGCTGCGTTAAATTGCTGACATCCCAGCAGCTGAACAGCTTTTGCTGCAGTGATATTGCCTGATCTCAGATTAAGGAATGCTTCTTTTCATTGAACACATGTATATTAACGTATTTTGGCGTGAAGGCTGTTTGTCAGGTCTTAGTCCTGAATCGGAAGAAGTGGCGATGTTTGAGGATGGGGCCAGCTGCTGCACAGCAGAGGCCAGGCTGTGGCTGAGCCGTGGGCCTTGGTGCTCGTGCTGGGAGAACCTGCTGGGGTGTCCTGAGCTGGGCAGAGGCAAGTGGGACAGTGAGCCCAGGAGTGGCAGGTGTGTGTACACCTGCTCTGGGTGTGCACTGCGTGTGCACACATCTTACTGTGCATTAGGAGATGTAAAAACACATGAAGATTCAAAACGCCTTGACAACAAAATGTGAATGAAGCATAAACTTATGCTCCAGGATTAAGATTTAAGTTTCTGTCTATCTGGGTCAATGTTTGAGGTTACTAAGTGTTTGAGTCATTGAACTTTAAGACTGCATTCATCACAGCTTCCTAGACTAATATAAATTTCTTCCCATTAAGTCAATAAGCGTGGTTACATCAGACAGCAGTTCTGTCTAGAAACTAAGATTAATGTCTATCATAAAAGTGACATGAAGAGACAACTTGTTTGATTTATACAGACTATTTTTATCTTCCCAGTTTTAAAATAAAATTCAAGTTATTACTTCTATATATATAGAGGTTTTCTTTCTCACTCCCACTATTACTGAAGCATTCCTTTCAGATGGTGGCTGCTTCATCATCCAGGTTGTGAGCCTGTAGGACAAGAAGCCCTTCTTGTGGGTGTGCTAACAGCAAAACTGACTGATACCTTGCACTCCTTCGAAAAAGCCCTTTTTTAGGCCTTTTAATTCATCTGTTTTCTGTAAGAAAGCAGATTCCAGTTTAAAAGTAGAAATCTATTTCCATTCAGTTGTGCTCAAATTAATGTGTAAAAGCACTGTAATCCTGGTAGTGCAGCAGCACAGGGTGACTCCTGAGCCCGGCCGTGATTCCAGGCTGGCGGAGCACATGCTTCCCTCTTTAGGGTTGTCAGAGCTTTGGCATCATACTAAGTAGTTAATGCCCTTGCAACTGTAGTAAAGTCAGGCCTCAGCTGCAGGTTTGGAGGCTTCCAGTCCTCATCACCAAAGCTCCCTCTTATCAACTTCCATGTGATCAAAAGGCATGTTACAGACTCGTGAGCTTTATTTGTAATTGGTGGATTGACTTTTTGTTATTGATGGATCGGCTTCACGACGTATTTTACAATGCTCTGCTGTTCTTGAAATGTTTAAAATATATATTCTTTACTGTTTTCTAGCTCAAAGCTAGAAAACAGTGATAATGTGGTGATGCTAGCAAGGCCAAAAACAGGCAAGCAAAAACCTTGAGCAATGCAGTGGTGACAGGACTAGTAAATGAAGTAATGTTAACTCGCTTTTCATATGGTCTATAGAGCTTTTGGTTTTGTTTTTCTTTTTGAATTTGTTTTTTAGAAGTCAGGAATGCACATTGAAATGCTGCCTTTGTAAGCTAGGCCCCCACTTGAAGCTGGTGAAGCCGTTGGGCGCAGTTGTATTGTTTCTAGTTCAACACCTTGAATTCCCTTGTGGCAGTTCAACAGCTGAAGTTCATCTGAGACTTCCAAAGGGAAAGCATTAATGGAAATGATGAATTACAGTTCAAACAAAATATGGCAAACATATTTCTAGCAGGTTCTTCCTAAACTGTTCATGATGTTTCGTTTGTGAAATGAGCTGCTGCAGCAGGGAGAGTGGCATCCTTCCAAGTGCCCTCCCACGAAGCTGGATTGCTGCTTCAGAATGAATCCAGGCTGGCATGCCTGGGCAGCTGGCAGATATGGGCACTTCCACCCTAGTGCCCTGTTCGTCTCCAGGCTCTCAGCAGGACGAGCAGATCAGGAAGAGTGAGCCAGCATTTGCTTTCTGCTCACTGTTCATGTCATGTCTATTGTACGGGGGCAGCCTCACAAAGTGAGTTCCCTGAACATGATGAGTGTCCTGCCTGCAGCCACAGAATCACTGGAGTTTCTTTTCCTAGCTTGATGTAGGTTTTTTGAGATTTCCACAGTGAGAAGGTGCCTTTGCTGGGGACCCAGCCTTTGCTTCTTGTAGCTGCTGCTCTGGGACTTGTCAGACCAGCCCGCAGTGGGACAAGGAGGAGGCAGAGGGAACAGCTCATAGCAAGCCTTTCATTAAGACTTGGTAGGACGTTGAGGCAGAGAGCATTAAGGAGTCCTGTTTGCTGTATTAGCAGTGAGTCAGAGAGTGACAGTTCGTTTGGTTTTGAGCAATTTGGTTGGATTGCCAGAATTTTCAGAGAATAATGTTCTTGTCTGCCATCAGGGCAGTGGAACCTGCCTGTCTGTAACAAACTTCAAGTGAGTGTGCTAACTGCCTTCTAACAGTAATTAGTCAGGAATTAGTTCCTTTAAAGCATTACTTTCTTAAAAAATTACACCACATTAACTGGGTATTTGTTCAAGTTGAGATGCAGGCATGGCTGGTTTGGGGTGCACAAGGCGTGTCAGCTTTGCCTTGAGCTTTAAATCCAGGCTCTGCACTGTCCAGGAGTTTGCAGTGCTGGTCCCAGCAGTTCCTCTAATGCTAAAAATCACAGCCCAGGCAAAGTACTTATGAATGTACAAATTGTACAGTACTATTGAAATTTTAAAAATCAATTAAAGCTTTTTTGTAATTGCCCACAGACATTGAATGCTGTGGTTGAATGGCAGTAGGTAATTTGTAAACTGGTTAGGTTCATTGTTGGCCATCTCTTAGAATTGATTGTCCTTTAATTAACTTATCTCTATCATGCATGTAATGTGATTCCCAATAAAAATTACAGAATTTTAATTGAAATTGAAAAGTTCTGAAAGCTAGAAATATAAATAATATGTATTATATGTGTACTCTAACTTGCATGGACTGAAGAGACTTTAATAACAAGGCAGGTTTTCCATGTGATTTAATTATCAATAGACTTAACTGAGTATTTAGATTAGAAGCGTATAATCTGGTTTATTTCATAAAGATCTTTATGTCCTTATTCATTTGCCAATACCGTTTAATGAGTGTCAGTTCACAAAAGTTACATTAGTTGAAATACATCTTTGGGATTGGTCCATGTAGCTTTATTTTGGAAATGCAACCACTTGAAGAAAATGCTGAGCATAATTTAAAATTAATTACAATAAAATATTTCTCTGAAGTGTACAGGGAGAAATGCAAAATGGCACCATGCATTCAATTATTCTGTATAATCCAGTTATTCTGTATAATTCCAGGAAAATTAATTTCTTGTCAGTAATCCTGATGTTTTCTTATGTTTACTAAGCCAAACATGCTGCACATGTTTTTATTTCCGCTTTTATTTTTAGTTTGCATACACTGAATTTTTTTTTTAAGATTCTTCGTAACGCTGTTTTCAGTATTTTTGCTGAACTGTGACAGAGTAAGCTTGAATTGTTCTACTATTGCTGCTTTGGTTTATATTGCTATTCCTTTATGGAATCAGTGCAGTAACTGGTGCAAAGGGCACAAGGGCTTAAAATATCTAATCACGTAAATCACATTGCTCTTCATTTCAGTGAAGTGAAGCCTGTTAGGAAATACCAGGTTTGGCTCCTTGTTAGCAATAATAATAATTTAAAAAGCATATAATCTGCATCTTTGTCACTAGCTGAAGTGGCAACATACAGAACAGGGCAGTGCAGTCACTGCATTGGGTCGGTTCTGTTTGCTCCGTTGGTCCAGAGGCACGTGCAAGGTTTAACAGTAAGTCTCTGTATTAACAACATCAAATAAAAGACAAAGAAAAGCTGGGAGAGAGACTTTCTGATTTTTACTGTAAAATATTTTGTATTAAATTGGAAAAAGTCAGTAGAGATTGCTTTTCAAATACGGGCAATTCTTATTGTATTTGTTACTCAGTACGTAATGATGGTGATTCAAGCAGGCACTGGAAACCTTTGGTAGTGTTTTCAGAGGTTTCAGACTTCTGCTGCATGTTGCACAGAAGGCTGAGAAGACAAGAAGACAGGTGTGGGGAGAGTGTTCCAAAGGGGCTACAAGCACATTGCCCCCGGCATGCTCCGTGCTGGGGCACTCCAGGTTCCTCCTGTGCAGGTCCCGCCCTGGTGCCGCTGTCCCCGGCTGGAGTCAGGATGTGCCCGGAGGGGCTGGGAGTGTTGTGCACGTCCTGGACAGCAAGCACATCCCCAGCTGGCTGGGACTGGGACTGGGACTGGAGCTGGCCCTGAGGGAGCCGTGCAGGGGCAGTTGCTGGCATGGCTGTGTCACCAGGGGCAGTCAGTCAGTGGTGTGGCTGTGTCACCAGGGGCAGTCAGTGGTGTGGCTGTGTCACCAGGGCCACGCAGCCGGACCAGCCAGGCTCAGCCCTGTGCTGCTCCCAGCACTGTCACGCGTGCAGCACCGGGCGGGATCACAGAATCCCACAGCAGTCTGCCTTGGAAGGGACAGTCCAGTTCCAGCCCCCTGCACAGACAGGCTGGTGCAGGCTGCCCAGAGCAAGGGCTGAGGTGAAGAAGACTGGGTCTCCAAGGACAGCAGCCTTGGAAGGCACCTTCGTTCTGGATATGGAAAAGAGTATACTGAAACAGGACTTGGTGCAGGGCAGTGTGCTGGGGGATCTACTCGACCTCATGGTTGAGTAGAATAATAACCATGTACAAAAATAATAGAGTAGAAGAGAATAGCAATCTTGTGGTTATTTTTTCTCACGTGGCATGTAGGCTTTGTGCTGGATTCTGGCTTTGGCTCGTGATGGTCAGTGCTGTCACCAGCAGATTCCTGTTGGAGGTGCTGCATTTGCAGCTGTGTTACACTTCTGGCTGGGTGGCTGCACAGGAAGAGTGTTGCAGAAGTACCAGGTCAGTGTAGCTAAGCAAAGGGCTACAGCTGAAATTATTAATAATCCCAGATTCTCCAGCAGATTGCCACAGCATTGTGTTTTCCTTCTTCATGCAAGAACAAGAAACATGTTTTCATGTGTTTTCCTTTCCTTCGTGCAAGAACAAGAAACTATGATTTCAGTGTCCTCAAGGCTGATGCCCTTGCAAGAAGCTCTTCTGTGCCTCAGACCTGTGACCCTCTTTTGAGGCTGCCTTGTTCTTCTGCAGTTCATCTTTGTTATGTTAATTTAAAAATTTAACAGGTTTATTAATCCTGCAGAATTTATTATAGTCAAACATGAGATATTATTAAGTTGCTATTGTACAGAGCATTTACCTTTGCTGTTGGAATGACTTGTCCTCTGCATTGGCAGACACAGAAACATTCATTTTGTTTCCTAATTAGGAGAGCTGCAATCAGGAACCATGACAGGGTTCAGCTCCTCGGTGTACAGCATGCCAGGTTCCATAGTACAGGCTTTATAAAATTCTCTTTAATTCAAGAACAGAATATCATTAACTTTGTAAGTGGATGAATACAATGGACAAGCAATTTAATTAACTTCTAACATTGGATGTTGGACAGGAGACAAAATGAAATTATGCACATATTTCTTATGCAGGCAGTCAACCTTGAAAGGGGCTTGATTGTGATGGGTCAGACAAGGGGACAGCTTTGTCCAATTATTTGATGTTTAGTCCTAGAATATGAAATCTGAAATTTGGTACTTTGTAAATCAATCATCTCTTATTTTGAAACAGCTACAAAGGTTCTCTGAGATACAAAACAACCACCAGTGACTGTGACATGCTAAATACAACCTTTTACCACATGGTACTTTCCTATTTGTAGATGACCTGTATAATGCTAAATGAAATGGGCATTAATGCCTCCTCATCAAATTGAATTTGTCATCTTGAGTGTATTATGTAAGAACATATCAATGAAATACTGTATTGATTTAAAGTTTTCAAAATTAAAATTATTTAGCATCAACTCAATGTAGTAAGAGTCACAGAGCTTACCAGTTTCCCCCAAGATAAAGTGCCTTTTTTAACTAGAAGAGAACTGGTAAAGTGTTGAACATCCATCAGTCTTTGCATCTGCTCAGCATCCATGCAGGTTGGTCCCAGCTGCAGTGGCACTGCTAAGGGCACAGCCTGTCCTGGGTGTCAGTGGGGATGGTGTGACAGCTGGCAGTGGCAGCCCTGTCCCATGCACAGCAGGATGGGCTTTTACTGATGCTGCTCTTCCTGCTGGCTGGCCCTGGCTGCAGAAATAAACGTGAAACAGCATGTACAATACAGAAAAATAGTATTCTGCACTTGAGGTTATTCTGCAGTATTGAGAATATTCTGCAACCTGAAATTCAGGCTCTGTTTCTTGAAATTCAAGAAGTGTTGCCACTATCCACATGATAAATCTGGATCTTTGGATAATTTTTTGAGCTCGTCAAGAATTTTTAACTTCCTGGGGAACAGTTTTGGCTCTCCATAAGGTTCAACACTGAAATAACTGTGAGCATTTACCTGGGTGTCTTTTGAGGAGAACTTATGCTTATCCTCTGCTGTGCTACAGTTAGAAATTAGACTTTTTTCTGTCCCTTCCCATCCTGAGGAGCTGGTGAATATTCTGAGCATGGCAGAGGCTTTGGCGCTGGCTTTGAAGCATGGGTCCTGCTGAGCAGAGGTTTTGGGTCCCTGGGCTCGCTCCCCCCTTGCAGGCAGAGCACAGCCCTGGCTGCAGCTCTGATCCTGCATTCCTGCAGCCTCCCTCCTTGCTGCACTGGGGCAGAGCCAAGCGGGAGCCTCTTATCCTGATTGGGGCCTCCAGAGTGCTTGAGTAATAGAAATATTAAATAACAATGTGATTAATGACTTTGTGAAGGCTCTACTTTGCCTTCAGGAATATTGATAAGTGGCGCTTTTTATAAGTGCTCAGCACACATACACTTCCTTTGGCCTGCGTTGGTTCCTTGGTCTGGCACTAATCTTGGTTTTCAGAAAAAGAACTTCTGTCTGATATTTTTTTAATTTAATTGATTTGTAATTAAACTATAAAATCTTCTTGTGAAATATGTCAGTATCAAAAGTGGCATTAAATATTCTTTGTCCATGCATTAGGTTGCACATAGGTTATTCATTTACTCACTGGACATGTTTATATAAAGCTCAGAGGTTTTATT
This sequence comes from Irena cyanogastra, assembly GCA_013397155.1. Taxonomy (NCBI): domain Eukaryota; kingdom Metazoa; phylum Chordata; class Aves; order Passeriformes; family Irenidae; genus Irena; species Irena cyanogastra. Next base: position 286,081 of record VWZV01004901.1, on the reverse strand, counting down.
TGTTAATTTTTCTCTTCTTAAATTAACTGGACCCAAATAATGTTTTTAAATTGAATATGACTTTTCATTTGGTGTAACAAAATTATTAAGAGAAGGTGATAGAGGTGGATTATGTTAGCTGGAGACCTCTCATTTTTTTTTGTTAGTCTTCAGGATAGGAAAATGAAAGCTCCTGTGGCTACGTTTTTGTTCCAGAAAATGTGCCATGCTGGTTACTGTTAGCAGAGACCGCTCCGAGGTATCTGTAATGACCAGGACTGCAAGCAAGTTCTTTTTATGTTGATCTCTTGATTAAGCATTTAATTGACTTGGGATTTAGATATCTTAGAATTTTTTAAATAGTTACTCCAATCTGTGGTGTAGACAAGTCTCAACCTTGAATTGAACCTAAACAGATAAACCCATCTGAATGTACCAAATTCTTGTGAAAGAGACTAGAAATAAACAGTACGAGATATAAAGCTCTGTATGAACACTTACGGATCAGTTCTTTTCTCAATTACATTTAATTCAACTATTATAAAAGCAAAACAAAAAATTATATTTTTTAAAAAAATTATTTGTATTTTTTAAGTGGTAAATTTATAGTGATTATCTCCCTTGGTAGTTCCACTGTTATTGGTCTCACACTTGAAAGGGCTGCTCTGAAGGAAAGAAGGAAGAGTGAGGAAGCAGTGCTAGATGTTACAGGTATGTCTGCTGATGCTCAGTGGCTGCACAGCGAAGATTGTGGCATTAAAATGAGTCAGGGGTGTCTGGAAAGCACAGTGAGTGTTCTGACAGCTCACTGGAGCTGGGAACACGGGCAGGGTGAGGGGATTCACCTGGTGCAGAGCAGTCTGAGGTGGAACTCCCCAGCCTCGTGCAGATACACAGCTGGAAGAGTCTGTCTGAACAACTGGCAGATCCATTAAATAAATGGGTTACAAATAAATTCGAATTTTTTAAGACAGAAAAACTTCTAAAGACAAAACCAGTATGTGAAAATTATTTTAGAAATACAGAAGGATATTTGGAAGTATGGATCTAGTACAATTATAGTCAAGAAATCCCCAGGATTTAGGGACTCCTAGAGCTGGACACCCTTTTTTATCCCCACCAGCTGCATCTGCTGCTTCCAGAAGTCTCTAATACTCCAACAAAATTGTCTTAACTGGGAAGTGGGCACTGGAGACACTGCTAAAATACAGCTGCAGGTGGCTTCTTCACAACATGGGTATTACAAATAAAATATAAGTATTATTTATTTACAGACATTGTACACTTGGATTATGATGCATAATATTGGCTTAGGCTTTATGGAGTAAGAGAATCTGCAGTGCCAGTCCTGCCACTGGTTTTAGTCCTTCTGAGTGGACAGTTCCATTAGATTTAATGGAAATCTCACATGTAACTGGACAGGTGTTTTGAGTACAGACCGAGGTCTGTTTCGAGAGAGTTTTTGAAGTTTGTCAGTGAGTGTTTGGAGCCTGCTCACTCTGACGCTTTATTAAAGGTGTAATTATTCAAATGCTGTTGAAATGCAGCTGATAGGTGTGTTTGCAGTGCAGAGCTGCAGGAGTGGGGTGTAACTGTTTGGAATGGTCAGTCGGGCTCCATCTGTCTGCGCTTCAGGTGGAGCAGGGCTGTTCAGGCAGGCTCAATGGCACTTTAATTGTATGTGCTTTAGCTGATAAGTCTAATTCAGGAAATGATAAATTGCTGGACACCTAATTTGTTTGCAAATAAGAAGTGATAGAGTATTTTATAATGACTTGATCAGTGTACCCAGCCTGGTTTTTTAACCTTGAATGGGTATTAGACGGTTGGTGTTAATTTGGCTGTAGTGGATTGAGTGTGCACAGAACCACAGGCAAAAACTGCACCATCCCTCGTGTGTACTTCATCATCCACTCTTCATGTGTGCTGGATCCAGCCTGTACTGCAGCCTGCCCTTCCTTTGTTTTTGGGAGAGTGGCAGTTGTATCAAAACCATCATTGTATGGCAAACTAAGGGCAGGTGTTTTCATAAAGTGTTTCCAAACTGCCACAAAAATCCAAGATAGCCGTGGCTTGTTTCCCAGCAGGATATTGGGGCTGTTTTGCTGTGGCAGTCTCCATGTCAGGGTACCTGCAGACCAGGTGCCCCATCCGCTGAGGCCATGCTCAGGTACCCCCAGTCCTCGGGAAGCAGGGCCTGCCCTGGGGCAGGAGAGCACCCACTGCCCAGCAGCCCTGGCTGGGGTGGTGGCTAGCAGCCCCTGGGCACAGGCAGCCACCGTGCTGGCCCAGGCCCCGCTTTCTCCCATCCTGGGTTTTTCTGTTTGCAGTCCCTCGTGTCACTGTGACATGGATGAGCCCAGACTGGGTCTCTGTGCAGTGCCCAGTGTGACATTGCTGTCAGCCTGCCTGGGGTGGCAGCAGCCACCAGTGCTGGGCTGGCCCTGAGTGAGAGGTGGCCGCGCACAGACTCCATCTCGCTAATGCGAGACTAATGCCTACTCTTGATGTTCGGGTTTATAAACATGTGAAATACTTTTTTAATTGTTGGTAGCAAAGCAGGCGCACAATCAATAGAGTCAGGTGTGCCAAACTCACTGTTGACATTCAGCAGAGCCAAAAAGACTGGTGGGAGATAAGGGCTTCCTGTCAGCAGAGCTCGCGCTAATTCATATTCAGACATTGTCATGTTCCATGATAAATGAATTCCTTGAACTATATTGATATAGGAGGTTAAACATTGAAAAAGTTGGGCTGAACTTTGACTTTAAATATTCATTAAAGCTAATTATGGATTTTATGACTACATGAATTACAGTTTCTGTGTCATCATTGGCAATTTATTTTAAATATATTTAAAGCAATCTTTATATATTAACTGTCACATTTAGTGAGGTAATGCAGTAAATGTTTATTCTGTACAGTAATTAAACTTTTATTCATCTATTTCCTTTTTGCATTAAATATCCACAGTTGAAATGGTGGACTTTAAAAAGAAATTATGCCAATTAACTGTTTAAAAAAACCCTATAGCTATTAAAATCTTCAAATTTTTGTAGCAAAATTCCTGTGCAATTAAAGGAATAGTGCTTTTAATAATGCCCCATGTGTAATCCATCAGAACCAATTGTTTCTCTTGCCATCAGCACTAGTTTCCCCAGACAAGTCCTTCTGTATGGAATAATGAAAGAAATCTCTAATACCGTAATGAGTATCAATCTGGAACCTAATTAAATGCAGTGAATGTTCAACTTCAGTCTGCTAACGGGGAGAAGATGCCTGTTTTTTTTCTCCATAATACTTGTCTGGGGAGATGTGAGGCTGTTCTAATGAATGTGCTCACCTTAGGTTCAGTGTGCTCTGTGTCTACAGCTGCAGTACAGGTGTGCACGCAGGCGTGGTAGGAATGGTCAGGCATTCTGTCAGTCCGGAAAAAGCATTTTGTTAACAGCAGCATTGCCTCAGATAAAACGCCTGGCCTTTCCCTGAGCTCCTGAGCGTTTCCATGAGGGCTGTTCTCACAAAAGCCAGGATGTGTTTGCCTGTGTACTCTGCAGATAGTGACTGTGATATCGAAGGAGGTCCTGGGAGTTTGCAAAGGAAATTTTCCCTGCTGTGCCTACAGGATCTTGACTGCTGGTCTGACTGATTTTAGGGGTGTTAAAGCCAAGCTGTTGGTTGTAGTGAACAGGGGGACAGCGGAAGAATCAGTTTCACCATCTTGTGTCTTAAGAACTTGGCCAAGCTACAGATGAGTATTGTTCATGACTGTGCCACCTGATTTCTGTTTTGGCACTGAGTTACTGGCCAAGACTGTGTGCTATTCCTCATGGCCACGGGTGTTGCTCTGAAGTGTCCATGTACTTCTGGGCGTAACTGGGCACCTCAGATTCTGGTGAAGTCCTTTCTGTCTTGTCAGCTCCTGACTTTATTAGTAAGGTATAAATCAAGGATTCACAGAATCATGGTTTGGGTGGGAAGGGACCCCAAATCCCACCCAGTGCCACCCTGCCATGGCAGGGACACCTTCTCCTGTCCCAGCTGCTCCCAGCCTCAATGTCCAGCTTGACCTTGGGCACTGCCAGGGATCCAGGGGCAGCCCCAGCTGCTCTGGGCACCTGTGCCAGGGCCTGCCCACCCTCCCAGGGACCAGTTCCTTCCCAGTTCACCTGGCTGATCAGTCCTGGGAATAACGTGTGCTGTCCCTGTATCCCTGAGGCCAGCAGGGTGGGCTGGTCTAGAAGCTTCTGATGGTACTGAGTACGATGACCTTGACAGAGTTACAGACCAGGGGCTGCCGGGTTGGCCTGATGAGTTGGGGAGTTTCTGATCTGAGCCTAACTGTGAGCCATCCATTCATGACTCTGCCCTAAGGCTGCAGAAACAGAATTCAGGACGGTCTGTGTTCGCAGGGAGGCCTGTGGCTGCGGCCTGCGCTTCATTCCAGTGAGACGTGGCGAGCAGGGCGTGTGCCATCCCTGGGCAAGCCTTGGCAGCAGTGCTCCACTGAGGTGACAGGTGTTGGGCTGTGTCTGAGCCTGACCTCAGACTGGGGGTGCTCTGGGGACGGGAGCCTGCGGGCTGCCCTGCCAGGAGGGCCTGCCCACTGTCTGAGGGGCATGGCTGTGCGGGTGCTTCGTCCTGTGGGGAAGGCAGCCTCAGCGGCCCTCGGGGCTGTGTTCCAGGTTTCTCTCTAGAAAGGCTGATGTGAAGAGGCCTGCAACGTCCCTGGCTCTGCTGGTCTGCTGTGGTGGCACTGTGCTGGTCCGCTCTGGTATCACTGTCACTGCGAAGGGAGGGACAGGGCACAGCTCGGAGCTGAGCTCCCGTTTGAGTACAGGCACCATTTACAGGTGGTGAGGAATTTGTGCTAACAACAGGTCATCCATCTCAGCAACCTTTCCATTGGAACAAATAATAGGTTTCTTTCCTTATGTTTGAGATGTTTAAAAGTTAAGATGTTTGGGTGGTTTATAATCTGTAATGTGTTCCTGTGTTGTATCACTTAGATATTGTGTGTGCTGCTGCTCCTATATGCAGCAGTTCTGCTTTTTCCAAAGGATACTGAAATTATAAATAAGAAAATAAAGCAAAGATCTTCAACTTTAAATTAATCTCATTTAACTGTGTTGTTAAACTGACATTTTATGATAAATAAATTGAATTAACATAATCGCCTCAACAAAAGGGCCTAGGCAGTAGGTCCTGGAAGGTTTCTTTAATATATTTCATTGTGTTAGGGCAGGGAATTATAAGTGCACTCTGTCATTTTTGCAAGTTTACATTTATGTACCTAAGCCTGATTAAGTCTATAATAATGTGGAAGATAGCGATAGCTGTACTTTCCGTTCCATTCTAGTTTTGATTCTTTCTAGTAGGGTGTTTGGAATTGCGTAGTCTGAGCCAGTCTGAATGTTAGTGGTATCAGCTTCTGAAACTTGGCAGAGTTACTTCATCACTGTCACAGAGTCATTGTGCACAAGTAGTTGATACTCAGTGCCACAAGTGTAGATTATCAAACTGAACTTCTGCTGCATAAGTCTTAAAAATTAATTTTTAAAAATTAGATTAAAACTGTACAAAGTCAAGCAATGAACAAATTGTGACACTCAGAAATGAAGTTGTAGCTTAAGCATGAATGGCAGTACTGTTTTTAATAGAGTTATGACACCCTAAGTGAAACGGGGTTTAGAGCATCTGTTTTTTTCTTGGTTTACTTGTTATTATGCTACCTAGAGACGCTTTGAAGTTCACAATTCTGTCACCTAGATCTAAATTATTTTAGATTTAAATGGCCACCTGTTTTTAATATTATTTGTACCTGATTTGGATAAGTCACTATTTCCAATTACTTTTTTTTACTTAGTCATAGATTTCCATCTCAGCTGAGGCATGGGGAATTCCAATGAAAATGAAGGGAAGAGCTTGCCGAGAGGGTAGCTCAGAAGGGAAGGCAGGAACTCTCCACCTCAGGAGAGTTCTGAGTCTCCTGGACAGTGCCCTGAGCAGCCACACTGGCAGGGATGGGACAGGGGCTGACTGGAGACCTCAAAGGTCTCTTCACAGCATGATTCTGCTGTCCTGCATTGTGGGGAAAAAGGAAAAGCTCACTTAAAAACATCACTTAGATGTTACAGGTGGGCTGGATTGCCATGGGTTACTGACATAGCCTAGGACCTCCCATTCCAGGATCCCTTTTTCATTTGCTTTTAAATTTTTCAGACTTGATGCATTTGGGATGATATTTTCCAGATGCTTGCCAAGGCTCCTTTCTTTTTCTTCTGAAGGCCATGTAAGAAAAAAAGCTTTCTCCTTATACTGAGTTCTTAAAGAGTATTATTATATAGCAAAATGTTACCTTTATATGTGTCAGATTTTGCTCTATGCATTGAAGAAAGAGATGGGCCAGGTGGGAATATCAGTTGGCAGTGGTTTTGTCTTGTACCAGGATTTATTTTCTGCTGGCAATGTGTCCTTGTTGCAGCACACTTAACCTTGAGTCCTTCACAGGGAAGTCTCCTGCAGTTCCTTGTTCACCTCCTCTGTGTGATGAAAAAGAAACCCAAAGGCCTGAAGGAATCTGCCTGGGTCTCAGAGACATGTGCTCATCAATTAAACACGTGGCACTGCTTTCTGTTGGATGGACTGATACATCAAGGAGATGGGCAGGACCTCATGTTTGTGTTTTTGAGAAATCAGCAAATGTCTGATCTCTGGATGTGCAGCATCTCATAAATAATGCAGCAGCCAGGGAACCAAGCACTGCTGTGCTGGGAGGGGCTTTGTTGTTGGAGAGGAAAAGGTGCAATGAAACTAAATCATCCTTTTTGGTTGATGTGCTGCTTCTTTTATTCTTCTTAGTAAGAGTTTATCCAGTAACAGGCTGGTTTTTTCTCAGTTTCTGTTGGGTGCATCAGATGTATCTAAAGGCTCATCAAGTTGTCCTTTTAATTTTTATTAATATATTTATAGATCTTAGAAAATGTAAAGATCCGTAATTTTATTTGTTAGTATTTAATTTCTAGAGTTTGGAGTTTTTCTAATTGGAAAGCCTGATGCGCTGTCGGGTTTTGTTAGACAAAGTGCATATTTTTATAATTTCATGTTTTATTGTTTTTTTTTTTTTCACAGGCTCTAGGAAGTTTTTACTTTCTTCATGAATCTTTGAAAAACATCTACCAGTTTGATTTTAAAGGTAAGCAAAGGAATTAAATGTTTTAATGGTCAGTTGGCTTTATACATCAAGGCAGCTTTCCATCCTCTTTTCTGATGGTGGTACCTGGCAGTGTTTCCATGTTGTGCAGACTCCTGTAAAATGCAGACTCCTGCAGGCAGGCCCTTTGGTGACAGGTGTTGCTTTTCCTGCCTTTTATAGACCTTTTAGAAGAAGTCAATGGACCGGCCACAGGCTGCAAGCAGAGCATTAATCATTCCCATGCACCTTTAGGCCCACAGTGATCCCTGAGGATTTCAGAAGAAGTCTGAATGGCCACAAGGTTTTCCCATGTAGATCAGATACAGGACCAAGACCTTAACTGTCCAGCTGTGATGGTCATTTTGCAAAGCAGCTGAGGTAGATTTATGGCTTAAATTACTTGGGAGCAGAGCAGGTCAGTAGGAGGGTGGCACTGTTTTAACCCACGGTGATCCTTCGGGTTGGAGGTCTTGCTGTGTCTCACAAGTTTGAAAGTAATGCTGGGCTATATACATTAAATATTAGAAATATCACAGAAAATTATTGAATGCTTCCTGAGGTGAATATAGAAAAGATTATATAAAATTTATGTTATTTCAGTTGAGAACTGTATATATTTAATGCAAAAATATCCTGAGCTTCATTTAGCTTGCTGGGCTGAGTCACATTAATACCACATCTAGCATCCCATTAATGTGAGGCCCTGTTGAAATGGTAGTGACTATGGACTGAACTAATCGTCATAATTGTATAGATTAATTACTTTTGTTCTCAGCAGACAGATTCTCTCTGCTCACGTAATTGAGTGTGTAGGGTCTTCCTGCCCTGAAATATTTGAACAGCAGTTCTGTGTATGTACAATTCAAGACTCAGCCAACATCAGTCCTCCTGTTACCACTGGTTTCTGTGCTGAAGGAACATTTTTGCTGTAATATCACAGGCAGAGTGATTTTATTTCTGACAAACCATATGGGAACACTCCACAGCAGAGCTGGCACTCCTGGTAGCTCGTGCCTGGGCTCTGTCCCTGACGAGGGCAGTTCTGCAGATGCTCAGGAATGGAGTGTGCACATGCTGGGGACACTGGGGAGGCTGGGGGGCTCCCGGGCAGTCCCCAGGCCCTGGGTGGGACAGTCTGCTGTCCTCTGTGTGGCTGTTTATGTGTTCTGCTGTGCAAATGGCTTTGTGTGCCAATGATTGGGGAGCTATTTCAGCACACCTGAGCCCTCAGCTCCTCCGCATCAGCACCGGAGGGGCAGCAGCAGTTTCACCCCAAACTCCACCTGAAGGTCCCTCCTGATGGTCACAGATGGGAGATGTCCTGCTGCAGCAATACTGACAGGGAAAGAGCAGCTGCTTCAGGAAAAGAGGAGCTTTCTGGATTTATTAGTCCTTTGTTGGCAGCTTATTTGCTACTGTGCAGCTTTTAAAGAAAGTGTAAGAACTTTTAAAAAGTGAGAAAATGGAAGAAAAAAGTATAGAGGAAAGCAATTAATAGAAAAACAATAAACAGATGCTTGTTCTAGAAAATAAATGCTTTAAATGGTCACTGCTTTGTTTTTCTTGGCAAAATCTTAGCAGAGCCAACTTGCCAATGTGAACCATGCTCATAAAGGTGGGTTTGGCCCAAATATCATTTAGAAGGAAAAAGCTCTTAGTAAAAATGGGGGGAAAGGAAATGGGGGAATTGGTGTTGTAAGTCACACACTGTTCTTGTGACAGAGCAGAATCCGTCTCCTAGCATAGGGTTTGTAAAATATGACCCCAAAGGCTCCCATCTTTCAGGGGAAATGTAAAACTTGCCTCTTCTCTCATGACTATTGACGTTTTCACAGTGTATTAAGCTCTTAAATCAGAAGAAAAATCCAAACGGATACAAACATTCTCTGTGCAAAAATCATTATGAAATTCTGGTTCTACTCAAAAGCGTGCCAAAAATAGATGTTTATACACAATTCAGTATTCCTGGAACATCACTGTTGCTTTTCAAAATTCACTGCACAGTTGGATGTGACTGAATACAGACTGGGGAAAAAAGATTGTCGCTGTTTTTCTGATCTCAGGAAGACATATCTCCATTTTGAAATAGGAACAGTTTTCTCCTGCAGCCTCACATATTATATGCTATACTGTAGATCTGTTGAGGTGTTGCACAGTGGTCAGAGGCCCAAAAGTTTGCTTACCGTTTAAGCTAGTGCCAAGCTGTCTATTCTGAAGGGATGTCCTCTAAGAGCGGGGGTTTAGGCCAGTTCCAGTTGACCACTTCTATTTGCAGAAAGAACCTTGTTCTCTGGTGTGAAGCAGCAGTGCAGGGGACCTGGTGTTAGGTGCAGCCAGGCTGTGTTGCCCTGCATGCTCTGCAGTCTCTCCAGGAGCCTCTGGCTCCCGCGTGGTGCCGACGCCTCGTAGGTGATGGAGAGGTGCCCCCTTTGCCAGCTGCTGCCTCTCAGTGAAGGTCTCCCAGCACATGCCTTCAGTCCTTGCAGTTCTGACAAGTCTTTCTGTAACTCAAAAGGCATCAGGATCTCTTTGCTGACACTGTTAGACGTGCTGAAAGAGACACATTCATCCATGATCTACTTAGAATGATGCCAGATCAGTTTATCAGGATATTTGTTGGGTCGTCCTGTGGGAGCCAGGCCTCAGAGTGGTTGGCACATAAAGAATGATATCCAGTAGGACTTAATAGTTAGGACTCTTGATAATACTTGGAGTTTTTCTCTTATACATTCCCAGTTGAAACTGAATCCAGTTGAGTAGATCCAGCATAATGGCAGCTGTACATCAGCTGCCCCAGCTGCTGTGTCAGAGGAGTTAAACTTAGTCAGGTTCTCGCCTTAGATATGCCTGTACATTGCTCTCATCAGGTGAGAAACCAAGTATAAAGTGCATCAAGAAGGAGAACCTCTCATTTGTGAGCTGAGTAGATCCATAGGAGTCTGTGTTGTTTCTGTCTCTGATGGAACTATTCATTAGAGACTTTGGAAAGCAATGTGCATCACCACTGGGTCTCTTGTACAAGTCCAACACCCATTCCAGCTGTAAAAATCCATGTCTCATGTGCTGAGGGCCAGAAAGGGCTGATCTGAAGGAGCCTGGGGGCTCCAGGGTCTCAGAGCAGCTGAGGTGGGATTTGAGTGCAAGGGTGTACAGAGACCAGCCTCACAATTAGAGCTCCAACACATGATAGGGCTCTGGATAGTAGAAATGACAATACCATAACTGTGTAACTTCAAGGAGTCTGATATTAACAGGGGTGTTTATTTTCCCCTAGAACAGTTCAGTGCTTGCACGTTTTTGATCAGATCCTGTTGATTTACCAGCTGTTTTGCTGATGCTGCTGCTTTGCCAGTAAGTGTGAGAAGATGCTCATAATGTTGAAGTTATGTGTGTTAATTTTGGTTTATCTCTCTTTCTAGCTAAAAAGTATAAAAAGGTTACTGGGAAAGAAATCTACTCTGACACTTTAGAAAGCACACCCATGCTGGAAAAAGAGAAGTTTCCACAGGATTATTTCCCTGAGGTATGTACAGAACTGTGAAGCATTCCCAAATACTCAGTTTGATTCTAATTTCCTCCGACTGCTCTTGAGCAGCTCCTCTCAGTGATAAGGGCAGGATGGTATATTGGGATTTTGTCTGTCTGACACCTGTAATACATGTTTTAAGTCGTGGCATGATGTACCAAAACCCAGTAAGAAACCCTTGTGAAGGGTGAGGACAGTGATGGAAAGGCTGACTGTGCCTGTGAAGCCCAGGAGGTGTGGCAGTGTGCGTGGCAGGGCTGTCCCAGGAGCTGTCCTGGTACTCTGCTGGCACAGGGAGAGGCACTCCTCCTGCTGCCCAGACACCTGACCCAGGCACACACTGACTGTCCTCTGGGGCTGCCCTCACCTCCCTTCTGCACTGTTCTCAGAAGAACTGGGGGTGCTGGAGGTTTGAGATTGATGGTCTTGTCAAAAACCGGAAACACAAGCAGAGCTGAGGGGTTTCTTGCACTGCACCTGCAAGTGCAGACTCTCTTTTCTTTTATGTTTCCTTTAATTTTCTCAGTTTTAATTTCTTAAGAACATCTAGAACGTGGGTGTTTAGTGGTTAATGCTCTCCTCAAACCAAGTGAATAAATTTATTGAACTCCTGTAACATTTGTGGATTGAACAGGCATGTCACTACTTCAATAAAAGGAAGAACTAAATAAATTCCTAAAATTAATTTAGAATTTGTAAATATACACACTTAGAGATATTTACACAGTGCTTGTGTGCTTGGCAGAGCACTGCATGAATAGTTATGGGATTGATAGGATGAGGGTTGTTCTTTTTCTTGACTTTGATACTAAATTGATTATTTTTATATCTCAGTACTGGAAGGAAAAATGCCTTTGACATAATTTTGCAAAGCATTTACTTCCTGTGAATAAACACCTGAAATACTTTGAGGCTGTGTTACATCACTTTGAGGGAGCTGGAGGGAGTTCCCCAGTTTGTTTCCCCTCTGTCACAGTGAGCTGTGGCAGTGCTGTGCCAGGGCTGCATGCTGAGAGCACGGCCCAGCACCCTGAGTGCTGCCAGCACCTGTGCATTGCTGTGCATGCTGCACATGTGCATTGCTCACTGATAGACGGGGAGATGATTTCCTCCTTTGTTCCCTTCACTGCTATTGCTTCACTGTGAGATTGGCAAAGCTGTAACTCCTTCAGCATTGTTTATTACCCCTCTTGCATCAACAATTCTTCACAGTCTCTTGGAGCAGTGGTTGAGTCTTGGGGCTCTCTCACACGGTTTTGTGGAGCAGGAATGCTGTTCGTTCCTTGTGGGTGCTCAAGGGTCAGGTGTTCCCACTTCATTAGCAGCTGCAGCTCCTCCTCAGCACACCCTCCTGTGCTGCTTTTGGGGTGAGACCCTGGGGACCCTGGGGACTGTGGGGTCTGGAGCCCGAGGAGCAGCCTTTGGAGGCTGTGACTCCTCATACTGCTCCCATTGGTTCCAGTGCCTTAAACGACTGTTCTAAGCAGAAACCTCTGTGCTTTGGGTGTCAGGGATAGTGTCTGCCTGGAGAAGGAGCAAATAGGAAAAGAGAAAATCTACAAATACATGCAATTAAGTAATGAACAAATCTCTGAAGCACCTTGAAAGTTCAGTTCTGTTCCTGCCCCCTGCACAATTCCTGGGAATGCTGTTGCAGCCAGAGCCATGGAACAGGCTGGGGCTGTGCTGTTGGAGAGCCTTGCACAGAAGGAGAGGAAAGGGACACAGGCTCTGCAGGTCTGCAGTGGTGTGAATAGCAGCAGCGTCCGTGCTGCAGCTCTGGACCTCCTGTGCTCACCTGGCCTGCACCCTGGCACGTGCCAACCCCGTATGTTTTCACGTGCCTTGAAAAGTTAGAAAATAATTGCAGTGATTTTTAGACCATGCTGTTTTTCTTTGGAACTGGAGACCAAAAAGTGTTTCAAATACACAGACACAGCAAGAGTAGAAACAACAGGGAGGTAGTTTTGGTTCTCATATGCATGTTTATTTATGTAAAGCTAAAATTAATCTTGCTATCACATGTTTTCTCTCTACACAAATGTTGGTAATAGCAATAGCAATTAAAAAGCCACAAAATAGTGTATGTTTTGGAAATTTGGGTTTACCCAGCAGAAGGCATGAGCAGCATATTTGCCCAAACATTGCATTGACATGCTCGTGTGTTTTAGCCAGACCTTTCATATCACATCTGCAATTTTTTGTGTGAGAAATGGTTTAAGACTGATTTCTTTTTATTGCAGCTGTTTAAGGATGATCTAAAAGTAATTACAGTGATTGAGGCATAATGCAATTCAAAATAATTACAGCCCACTGCATATAAAACTAACAAAACTTTCTGCCTTGATTTATGGGTCCTCTTGGCAAGGCATAAACCTCAAATGATGCCTCTGGGAGCAACACTCTAGATAATGTTAGGCCATTTTAAAAAAAGCAGATTTGTGTAGTCTATCAGGCCTGAGTAATTTTTTTTTCTCATAGTGAGAAATTGGTTGTTATCATAGATCACAGATACTGCTCAAAGCTCTTATGAAAGATGAATTAATTTCACTAATGCTTTAATGCAAACCTTTCATGGAGGAGGCTGTATGGTGATAACCTTACTGCGGTCTCTCCTTTCTCAATTATGATTTATGTTGTCTTTTAGTAGATGAAACTGCCTGTATTCACAATCCATCTGCTGGCTAAAGGAATCCTATTAACAGAGGATCTGAGAAGAGACTTAATAATGTAAGGTGAAAGATGTGGTATCCCCTTTCTGGGACATGAAGTAGGATTTTTTTTTTTCCTATTCTAAAATGTAGATCACTCTCTGAGAGCATAAGATGACCTATGTCATCTCCACCTGGTTTTATGCTGGCTTACAGATGGTGTAGCAGCTAGTGACTATTTGTTAAAGTAAAAATAAAGATTGTTGCTTTGAAATATGCAATGAAAAGCAAATTTCTCTTTCGTCCTTCCCAAGCTATAGCTCTTCTTTACATTCTGTTTCCAAAACTTTCTTAGTTCCAAATTCTTCGTTTAGAAATACTAAAGCACGTCCATGATCCAAAAATACGTCAGGCATGTTGTTCAGCTGCAGTATGTGCCTGAGGGTGGCTGTTCGTGTCAGAGCTGTTGAGCTCTCACTCCTGGGCTGCACTGGGAGGCCTGAAGCCTGCTAAGTTCTGCATGCCTAATGTTAAATAGACAAGTTATTGCTAAGTGAATTATTTACTGAAGTTAAAGGAATTAAGTGTGTTCAAGTTACGAGTAACTAAAGGTATTTGCAGGTTGGGGTATATACCAGTTGCACAGTGAAATGAGTGTTACTTTACAGTACAGAGGCACAGGTGTTCCTGCTTTACTCAGTCTCAGCTGTGTGCCCTTTTCCAGTGTGAGCTTAGCTCCTCCCTGCTCTCCTGTGCTGGCTTCTCTCTGGGCCAGGTAAAAGGCCCAAACCCTCCTGGCTCTGTCCACCACTTGTTGCTTTTTGGCAATGACCCAGTCTGGAGCATTGTGGAGCTGCTGACTTCAAGTAGTTACTGAAGCAACTGATCTAAGGAAAGAAAGGAAGTAATTTTGAGGTAGGAACTGCATTCTACATTGCTTTTATGGCAAGTTGCCATAATGCAGCTCTGTTTCCTGTCCAGTGAGACACTGAGCGTGTCATGGGCTCCAGTGAGAGAACTCCCCTGAGAAGGAGGAGTTCTCCCCTCGGCAGGGAAGGCTTGTCAGTGCTGGATATTGCTCAGCACCTTGGTTGCTCTTGCTGCCAGTACTTGGCTGATTCCTGTTTCAGGTTTCCCTCTGAGCTGTGGTGTTCCTTTAAGGAGCTGCAATTACACTGCAGTCATCACCACTTTAATATGTCTTTCCTTCATGCCCTGCTTTGTATGGTTGAATAAACCCTTTCTGGGTCACTATTTAATTTGATATGGTTCCCCTCAGTAAAATGATGGAGAAAAGATGAATTAAGGCTCTGTGCTGGTCATGATCAATCATGGTTTGTGTGCATTACTTATTGCTCACAGTGCTTTTTGACATTAGCCCTCTCTAACCTCTCTCTCCATGTTAATGCTGCCTGGAGGTCCTTTCCCCCGATGTAGCAGGGGTTATTTATGTAGGTGGTGGTTCTGGAGGGTTTTAAAAGGTCAGCACAATCTCCTCAGGGACTCTATTCACAAAGGAAAAGCTGGCAGAATGTAACTACCAGTTTTCAAATCGTGATTTTAAAAACTATTTTTTTGGTGAAGACTTCTGATAGTGAAGTGTCAGAGCTCCAGTTACACCTTGGTAAAGGACCTTGGTGGCAAAGTGGCCTCTCCTCCATGCTGCTGCCCTTAAACCAGTATCCACGTGTGTGTGAGGAGGCTTTGGTAGGAGATGCTGTATTTTATGCTGTCAGGAAATACAAATTGTGTTGCAAGTACCTTTTTATTGGCTAGTATCAGCATAGGCTTGTATCTGGACAGTGAGGTGAAGATAATCCAGCCCTGTGCTTGTGTGGAAGAGAAGGCCACCAGCATCCCAGCCCCAGGAGGGCTCTCATCCACCTGCCTGGCACCCCAGGGCCAGGTCACATCTCCAGGCTCTTCTCTGGGGTCTGGGCAGACAGGAGCAAGCAGAGCAGTGGCACCCGTGGGGCTGGGCCAGAGCTGTGGCAGGGGACACAGAGAGGACAGCTGCCCAGGGCGTGCAGGAGCAGGATGAGGGGCAGCAGGCAGCAAGGGAAAATCTGATTTAATCTGGGAAAAGCTTTCACCATGAGGTTAAACAGCAGGAGATGGGCCCAGATAGGCTGTGGAATTGCTGTTCTTGGAGATGCTCAAAACTTAGCTGAGTATGACTCTAAGCAACATGATCTGGTTGGGTCTGTTCTGGTGTTGCATCTTTTGAAGTACCTTTGCTGTTTTGCCAAAGAGGAAAATAGCAAATGAGAAAAGACAGCTTGATTGAAAACATTATCTTGGACCATATCGTAGGCTTGGACTACTTGATTTTAAGTCCTGTGTAGTTATCTTTAAGAAGGAAATGACAAAGCTCCCTTTTTTAATCAAGATTAAATTTGAGCCAGTTTTGAATGCTTTTAGCATTTAACTTTTTTCATTGGTGTCCTTTTGAATAAGTGCTGACATCTCTGCTTGTAACTGCGCCCTCATGAGCATCACAGAAGAGACCTTACAGGATTGTGGGATTTGTGATCCAGCCATGGATCCTGTTAGGAAGGATTAGAGTGTTTGCCTTCCAGCCAACCATCCCGAGTGGTTGCTGAACCTGCAGAAGAGGCTAATTTTTCACTGTTAAAAAAAATTGCAACAAAGTAGATGATTATTTGAAATATGATTATTATGGTGGTATTTCTGGTTGGGCTTGGCTGCAGTCACTGTGCTTGTGCCTAAGGACAAGGGGGGGAGGTGGGTCCCTTTTCACTGAGGGATGGTCAGAAGATGCAGACTTGGCTGGCCAGGGCTTGGAGCAGCATTGTCTGCTGGAAGGTGTCCCTGACCACAACAGGGCAGTTGGAGCAAGGTGAGGTCCCTTCCAACCCAAGCCAGTCTGTGAGTCCATGATTCATTTTAGGACAGCCTGCTTTGGTTTGTTGAGGCCCTTCACCATCTCAGCAGTGTTTAGGACTGAGGAGTGTGTGTTTGTAGAGAGGAGAATGAATAAACCTGGCCACTGCCTCAGGAGAGGTTTGGGGGAGTGGTACTTCTGACTGGGGCTGCTCTGCTGGGACTGGCAATTTATTCACAATAAGGAATTACAGTCTTTTGCTACAAAATCGTTGGCACCATTATTCAGGCCTGTGTGGTGCAGTGTTCATTCCCAGAACACATTAGCCCAGACATACATGCATTGTTAACAAGGAATAAATAGGTGCAGAATCTTGTCTTTCTTTGGGAAGTTGTAGGTTGTGGCAGTGGCTCAGGGGTGGTGCTGAAAAAGCCCTTCTTGTATGGTAAGTGACATGTATGGGCACGAGCTGAATTGTGGCTTTCCCACCGATGGTGTGGTTATGATGAATGGAATCTTTTACCATTATTTAAATTTTAACTTTTATAGAAATATTGGGTGGCTTGGCTCAGCAAGAG
Source organism: Irena cyanogastra (assembly GCA_013397155.1). Taxonomy (NCBI): domain Eukaryota; kingdom Metazoa; phylum Chordata; class Aves; order Passeriformes; family Irenidae; genus Irena; species Irena cyanogastra. The sequence goes on along the minus strand of VWZV01004901.1, from coordinate 269,307 downwards.
AAATAGCTTTCTAGCAGATCTCATTCATTTTAATTTGATGTAAATCTCTGATGACATTTTACAGTTCAGGTAAAATTACAAAGAAAACATTTGTGCATAGGCAATAAGAATTTGCTGGTTTAAGCTAAGCATAAATATAGTTGGAAAGCTTTCCTGTTTGGTTATCTTTCATCTGTAAACCACTGTCAGGGTTTTTATTAATTTTACACGTAAGTTTGTAAGCGCTGCAGGAACAAAAATATAATTAATATTAAATTAAAACTATTAAAATAGTAAATTAAATTATTAAAATGTTTAATTTATTATTAACATAAAAATAAATAAAAATATAATTAATTCCAAGATTTATAAAAGACACAATATTGGTTTTAGAGGTACCTCAGTTTGTGTTCAGTGCTTCTTGGTTATAATGTATGGATGAGCTCTGCTTCATTTTGTTCTCTGTGTCAGTAATTTCACTTTCACAGTACTCTTTACCTGAGGTGATTGGTTCTTATTCACTTATTTTTCAGTGCAAGTGGTCCAGGAAAGGTTTCATTCGAACAAGGTGGTGTATTACTGATTGGTAAGTTGCATCTTAAAGTTTTTTCTGATTACATTGTTTTATGTATGCTTGTTAGCAGCTATTTCATGTATTTTCATGTGTAGATTGGTCTGTTCATAGAGCAGGCAGGTCCCACACCTGCTTTATCACCTGTTGAGCACAGAGTGTTCAGTGAGTCGCGGCGATGCACAGCCAGCTGTGTGCTGGTGTGGCTCCGTGCAGCCAGAGCAGGCTCTGGGCAGGGACAGCCCCGTGAGCAGGGCATGGGGTCAGGCACAGCGTGGAGCTGCCACTGTCCCCTGCCATCGCTCCTCCTGCCACTGTCTCCTGCCACTGTCCCCTGCCACTGTCCCCTGTGTCCACTCCTGCTGCTGTGGGGCTTGGCAGCGACTCGCCTGGGCCACGCACCACACCCTGGCTGTGTGCAGCCCTCACCTCTGGGGCTTCTGCAAAAAGAATTTGTCCTGTGGGCACTCCTGCAGATTTCTCTAAGCCTGCCTGGAAATCTGACCTTGCTTTTTTACCGTGTAGTCACAGTTTTGGTCTTTACTGCTTACTTACATTATAGTCACGTATGTGTACATGAACGTTCAGCACTTTTCCCTTCCTCATGTGGCTGTTTCATGTCTTATAATTGAAAGCTTGGTTTTGAAATCTCATGAATGTTCACATGCAGGCTGGCTTTTGAGTACTGAACGGTGTTCTGGCTTTGTTAGCATAAGCATGTTTATTTAACTGGGCAGTTTGTGAAAACAGAAAAGGTACCAGGTTTTCTCCTTCTGGCCCAGGAACTGGGCAGGCAGTTGTGTGATAATGTAGGTTCATGTTAATTTTTCCAGATCCATTTGCATGGGGTGTGATTCCAGCACTAGATAATTGCAGAAGTGGGTATTAATATCAGATGCTAATCTGGCCTTTGCTCTTGCGTCATTACTTCCCTAGGTTCTGTCTCTTCTGTCCTCTGGGATTTCCTCACTGCTGAAAAAACAAGATTAATTTATTTTTAGGCCTTTCCAAGAAAAACTGTTCTTTAGAGACAGGTTTAAATGTAATGTTTTCTTGTGGGGGTATTAAAAGAGGACAGGCTTGGCTGTAGTGGATGTTTGGATGAGTGAGGATGAGGAACCTCACAGCTTCTCCCAGTCTGAAATGAGCTGAGCCATGGTGGTAGTTGTGTCTGGAATAATTTGCAATTATGATCCACGTGATCTAACAAGATCTCAGATGTTTCCAATGGGAAATTGAAGGGGTAAGTTACTATATACAATTTCTGAAGAAAGAAAGAAAGTGAAATACTATGGAAAATACAGGGGGTTATAAAATACACCTGGGGAGGTCTGAGTGCATAATGTGACTCTTCAGGGTGTGATGAGTGTTTGCACCCAGTCTCTGTGCATATGAACAAAGTTCTGCCCATTTTCATAGTCACGAAAACCAATTTCATAAATCATGACTTTTGATCAATGCACTTCTACGTTCTAATAGGTCAATAAAAATAGAGCCCAGGAACTTGCTGTTAGTGAGTCCTTGAAGGGAACTACTCATTTTCCCTACTTAGGAACACACTGTTACAGAGTGTACCTCATGCCAAAAACAGGGAGCTCCCAAAAAACCAGAAAAGTGACCTTAACAGACTTCAGAGAGCTGTCCTTTTTCTTCCTCTGTGATCAGTGGTCTGCCCCAGTTGAGTTTCTCTGTGAATCCAGATTTTTCAAATCCATTATTCTTCGTTAACTTACCTTTAGTGTGGACAAAGAACTAAAGAATCCTGGGGCACTCATGAGTTTTCACATTCAGAAATGAAAGAGAAGTACATAATTATGTGTACTTTTATTTTTTGGGGGCTTTTTAGTATCTTGACTCTAAGGTGAAGGTGTTTGTTTCTATTCCCGTAGTTCTTAGTGTTAGTGTTTTAGCAGGTGCAAAATAGTGCACTGAATGCATGACAGCCTTAAATATAGTTTACATACATAGTTCATGTTTGCTAGGGAGAATGGAATAGAGAATGCACTTACAACATTTAGGTAGGGCACCAACCTTGTTTGCAAGTGTATCAGTGGTCAGAATCAGCAACTAGAATAGTTTTGATATTCTCGAGGAAGTAGCACTGGAAGATGACAGTCAGCGAAATGCAAAGCCTTGCACTTTGAGAGGAGGATTTAAAAGCACCAATGCTATTTTGGGAATAACTGCCTCATTACCCCTGCTGTAGAAGAGGATCAAGGAAGCAGGAATTGAATATGGATCATTATTATCTTACTGAGATGTGTTAATAGGTAGATCCTGTGAAGGACACGAGGGGAGAAGGCACAGTAATTATTTATGTGAGTGCTGCCAGGGCCTGTGATAGAGTGTTCTGTTTGGCTTTGAATGCTGTGCTCTAGGGATGCTGGAAAGAGGACAGGAGAGTCAGGAATAGTGGAAGGGTTTGGCTAGGGGGTGAGAAACTTGGGCTGACCATAGCAGGGGAACTGGTTGCTGTCAGCCCTGCAGAAGGGGCAGAAATCAGTTTAATTTGCAGGAAAATAGGTAATATGATGAAAATTTGAGTCTAAGGACAAGGAAGTTGCAGGTGGAAAGTCTTTCATCAGTAAATTTTAAGAGCAAGCATGTTTTAGACACTTGGAGGTGGGTTATAAATAGCTTTACACATCAGGTGAGCTGGTGACATGGGATCCTCCCTGTCCTACAGGGATTCTTTCTCTTCATCCTTCAGACAGACAGAGCTGGATATCTCCAGCTGTCATGTTTTGTAGTTCCATGATCATTATCTCTTTATAAGAAGGTTAGTGGGACTGCTCTCCATCAGTGTGGGTTCACTGGACAGGATCTGCTGCTCCCTGGAGCCAGAGATTTTCACCAGGATTCCTTTCACCACTCACCCTATGTGATGAGTGACCTGTGTGTCTGACCATGCTCTTGCTGTTCTCACTGCCATTATTGCTGTGTCTAGGTCCATTCCCAGCTCTGCCATGGTCTGGGAAACCATGGGAGCACAGCTTGGGGTTTCTGCTTGATTTCTGTCTCAGCCAGAGCCTGTCCATGTGCAGGCTGCAGGCAGGCTCAGGGAGCTTTTCTGGCCTGAACAAATCTGTGGTTCTGTGGCCTCACAGGCATGGCCCAAGAGAAGCTGCAGGTGTCCTCTTCCCACCTGGAAGTGGTGTGTGTATTGTGCTGCTGTCTCAGCATTTTCTGCCCAGGGACAGATAAGGAGTCACAGTGATGTAATTTAGTCCTCAATGTCAGTAACATTCTCCTCTCAGCAGCTTTTAGTGTTGTTTATTGCAAAGCCACAGTTCTACTTGACACTTAGCTGCAGCTTTGAAACTAGAAGTTGTTTGTTTACACATTCAACTTTTTTTAAAAAATATTTTAGTGAAAGGATACTGCCTGATTTCTGGATTTGTAACTGACAAATAGCTTTTCATTTTCATGTTATACATCCTTTATGCAAAACACTTGATGGAGCCTTACAAGTGGGTGAGCTGTAAGCTTGATGGCAGTCTCTGACAGTATTCTGATTATGATAGCTTAATCTGCACAGTTCTTGTGAGCAAATATGAAGGTAACGTAAGAGTGAATACAGTACCTGCTGTGTTGAATGCTTTGCTGATGCAACAAATGTTTTTTTTTCTTTTATCCTGAATCATTTTATTTTTTTCCTTTTTTTGTCATAGTGCCTTTGACTTGGTAAACATTCATCTTTTCCATGATGCTTCCAATTTAATTGCTTGGGAAACAAGCCCATCGGTTTACTCAGGAATACGGCATAAGGCTCTTGGCTATGTGCTTGATAGGTATGTATTAGCCTTTCCTGGCCTCTTTCAATCTCTGTGTGCATGAGCAGTGCGTGAAGGATGTCTCAAGTGGCACACTCAGAAATGTAGAAATTTATTCTTCCCCTGAAAGTGGTTACTGCTTGCCAGAGTTTTCTAGACAGTGCTGATTACAGATCGCTTTATCACACTTACTCTTTAAAGCCAAATAACTGATCTCGGGGACCCACTCTGAAGTCACCAGAAGTGCAGACTAGGAGCCACACTTATTTTCTAAATGTGTTAGGTAGATTAGTTTATTATTTGCTAATGAAGCTGCCATTCAAGTGCATCTTCAGTTCCAGAGGTTGCTGCCAACTGGAATTATTCTGTTACTCTGTAAGTCCCTTATTCATCCCCCTGCTCAGAGCAGGGCTGGCTTCAACAGCTTGTCCATCTGAGCTGTGAGCAGCTCCAGCGTGGTGGTCTGTAGCTCCTCTGGGCTACGCATTGCTGCGTTTGACTACCCTCACTGTGAAACTTTCTGTCCCTATTATCCAGCCAGAATTTTCCTCAGAGTGGTTTGTGTCCATCACCTGGATCTTTTGGCATGCACTGCTGAACAAAGTCTGGCTTTTTCCTCTCTGTAACTACCAAACAGCTGAAGCCAGCAACAGTCCTCATGTAGAAAACTCTTGTGCAACCTGAACAAGCCCAGGTCTTTCAGCCTCTCCTTGTGGTTCCCTCCACGTGAAGCTGGTGTGCTTTAATCTCCACGCCAGCTGGGTACAGCAGGCAGCTCATCTCTGCAGCAGCACAGCATTTGTGCATTGTCACCACTGGTGTTAATAGCCACGTGGCTTCTAGTGGTGTTACAGAGCTAGTTCATCTGACGAGTGGTACAATACGCAGGAGCCCCAGAAATTCCCAGAAATTTACAACTGCCCTAATTTTAAAGTCAGGAAGAAGACAGCTTTCTCTTGAGTAAGAAAAGAATGTTTCTGTGTGGGCACCGGTGTGTTGGCAGAGTAAACAGGTATTTCTCTTAGGAGGTGCCAGTTGGTTTCATGTTTGCCTGGGAAACAGAGCTAACATGTCCCTTCAGAGCCCCCATGGCACACACTGCAGTCCACGGCATAATGGGAGCTAAAAACAAACTGCTGAGCCTGGAAGGAGCACAGAACCAGAGCACTTAGTGTGCTGTTAGCCAGCCCTGCTGTCCAGCAGCCCGTGGCCGGGTGCTGGGTTCAGAGGACTCTCTAACAGGAGCCCCAGTGAGCGTGGAACCACTGCTGCTGTTCCCTGGAGCCAGGGTCACCTCTGTCCTTGCCCAGGGTGAGGCAGGGGGGTTCCAGCCCAGCCAGGGGTGCTGAGCCCCATCCTGCTGCCCCACACAGCCCTTTGGCTGAGGCCACACCACTGGCCAGGGCCAAGCCCTTGCTGGCTGAGGGAGGGGAGCAGTGCCTGGCCCCTGGGCAAGCACTGCCCAAAGCAGCCTGCTGTGCCTCTGCTGCCTGGCATCTGCTCACAGCCTGCCTGTGCACGGCAGAGGCCTGAGGGATCCCTGGGCACAAGCAGCTCTCTGCTCTTCTGGCTCTCTCTGGCAGCAGCCTGCAAGTTACAGGCACTCCTGAACAAAGCAGTTTATGTGCTGGAAAATATCTCGTTGCCATTTTTCCCTATGTAGCTTTTCACTGGGAAAGGTTTTGAAATGTTGTAGTGAAGTGTAAATGGCTTTCTAGTCGTGCTCTTTCTCATCTTTCCTTCCTCTCTGTGGGTTTTCTGTCCTGTAAGGGCGGGTAGGTGGGATAGTAGAGGCTGTCTTTCCCCCAGCAGGGGGCTAAGCAGGAATTTCTCCAAACAGGATTTTACCATCGGCTTTGGGATGATCCAAGGGTGAACAGGAAAAAGCCAGTATTGCATTGCTTTTGTATCACTTGCAAAACCTGCTCAAACCATTTGAAAATGCTGGAGGCACTTGGAAGATTTGCAGAGGTAGCATATATATAAATATATAAAAGATCCCTAATTTACAGAACAGGGACTCAGGAAGATTAGGGTCTCAGTGCAGCCTGAGTGCATATTCTTGAGTTCTGTTGCATAGAGCAGTATGGGATTTTTTTCGTTTTTTCTTGGCTCCATTGGTCTCTTCTCCTTTTCTAATGAGGGAAACCTGTGCAAACCTTTTGCATTATTTATTGCACACTTGTTTGCAGCATACAGTGTGCTTCATTAGCTAATTTTGGCTCTGGACCTCCCACGATGTCCTGGCAGGGGTAAGGTAATAAGACTGTAGTATTAGTGTCAGCTGTGGGTCAGGGATGTCACGATGGTATATCATTAAAATGTGACACTGCCAAAAACTGCCCCAACTCCGCTGTGCTTAGAAAAGGAGCCCTTGGATTTCGGGCTGCACGGTGCCGCAGCAAGCTCTCCGTGGATGAATTGTTCATTTTGAGGGAGCAGCCAGCCGCAGATCCGGACCTCCACAGTGCAGCGCGGGGCTGGCGGGCACAAAGGGGGAGTTCTGTAGCCAGTGAATAATGGGAAGCCCCTTTCATCGGCAGGACTAACCTTTTGGCAGCCACCAGCACACTCTATTCTGATCTGCTGATTGGGGAGGACAATACACTGAAGCTTACTTTGAATGAATGCTGCCACCAACAGTGTCCCCATTCAGGGGCTTTGGGAACCATCTTTGGCCATTGTCCCCCAGCACTCCCTCAGACAGCAGGAAAAGGGAAAGTGAGAGCAGCTATAGGGGGAAAAGTACTTCTTTTCTTGGCTTTAATCTCTCTTTAAAGCTTCATAGATCTACATTTCCAGCTGAGCTACTGGAACTATGCAGTGTCAGATAAATACAGAAGAGAGAGGTTTCAAGCTGAGCTTTCAAATCCCCTTATCTGCATGAACTAATAATGCAGATTTAGTGCTGTTAAAAACAGAGACTGATAAGTCTTTTCCTTTAAAGCCTTTAAACTGCTAAAGAGCATTTAACAGCGATGCAGTTCAAACCCAATGAACAATGCTGAGAAGGAAAACAGTTTATTGAGCTAAACCTTCACTGAATGGAACAGAAACACCTTCTCACAGTTGATTTAGGTCACTGTGGGAGTCAGTGAAAGCTCAGTTGTGTTCACGCTGCATCTTCATAAACATGAGTTATGTACAGCCTTTTATCTGGGCAACAGCTACCACAGGAGTTTGGGATGCAAACCAGAAGAGGGTTTGCAAATAAAGCTAAAATGGATCAGTTTAACTGTTCAGATTGTCAGGGAAGTTGCTATCTCCAAAATAATTTTAGCCACAAAGTTTTAATGCATAAGAAAAAAGCTGTGCGACATCACAGCGTTGGTGAGCAGGAGAGGAGGTTGGGAGGAAACCACGGAAAAAGTATTGGGGGAGTGATACAAAGTTGTGCTAAAAGTTTTCTCCTGGGGAAATCTGTTAGTAATCCTAATAGCATGTTTGAGGAGTAGAAAGGTTTGTTCTTTTAGCTTTAATAAAGCTTCTGCTTTAATAAAGTTAATACTGAAGTGATTTACTTTAATAGCATTAAAATTAGTTAAATAGAAAGAACACTTTTAAAGGCAGCTCACTGGTGTGTGCTGAGCCAGATTGCATTTAATATTTGCCATTTAACAAGGGAGAAGATGTGGTGTTGGATTGTTGCCTTAAAGACCAAGAGGACTGGAATCACACTGTTGCTAAACAAATATTTGCTTGTAACTTTACAAATATACATATAGTGTATATGTAGAAATTTAAGGTGTGTGATGAGTCTCTGACAGCACCAGTGTAAACCCAAACTGAGCCCCCAGAAGTCAGTAACGTTTTTCCAGGTGGACACAGGTCTACAGTCAAAACTGAATTTGCTTTAAAATGAGATAAGAACATCTGTTTTATATTTTGTGTGGAAAAAAAATTCAAAGCCCATTTTGGATAATTCCCATATGCAGTTAGCCCTATTTGCATAATACTTGGTTTTTTGTGTTTTCTGAAGTTGGAGGGTGTAAGCTATAGGTGAGAGTAAGAGAGGAAAATAGTTTACATTTTGGTTTAATTTTTCGTGCATCTGTTGTACCTAATGCTTGTGCATATTTCATATTAATTAACCATATTGGCATATCACGTCCTGTAGCCACTTGATGGGGAGATGTGTATGAATGCAATGCCCAGGCTGGGGAATGAGGAAAAAGCTGCAGGATGGGGCTCTTCAAGAGTGGGAAGGAGAGTTTGGGAAGGACAGGACGTGAGGTGTTAGCCTGATCACTGGCTCTTGGTGTGCTAGCCATCTAAACTTCCTGAAATTATCTCGAGCATTGAGATCCATAAAATGAGTGTGGTTCTTTTAATGGAAGTGACAGTGCTCTTCTGTTTTCCTATTGAAATGTTCCCTGGCCTAGTTCAACAGAAACATTTTTACATTACAACTGTGAAATCTTAGCATAAAGCTTGCCTTTGTGCCCTTCATTATTTTCTCACAAATATAGTCCATTGTCACATAGCTGAAGTTAATTTGATCAACATTGGGACATTTAACTTTTATGTCCGGTCAAAGGAGCTGTTTCATGCTGATTTTGAGTATTGAAAAGAAATGATTGCCAGAAAAATAATGTTACTATTAACAATTCAAAGCAATTAGTTTCCCAGGGAGAGGCGATGTGATGCACCGGCTCCACACAACTATTCTTTGTCATTTTATGGATGCTCATCAGTCAACTGTCACCTCTTCTCAAAGACCCCTCCAATCTAAATGTTTCTCTTTGGGCTTTTCCCAGAACTAGCAGCTGAATGAGCAAAAGAAAAGCCACTTAGTTTCTAGGCAAAGGAAAACTTTGCTCTAAAGATCTGGGTCATTTGGGAAGATCCTCAAAGCAGCTCGCTTTAGAAGGGCTTGGGATTTTTTTTTTTTTTTGATTTGGTTTTGTTTTTACTTTATTTGTTGTTTTTTTTTTCCACAGTGATTTTAACATGAGCCTTCAAATGCCTAGTGAAATTTCTGTGTATTCAGATAGAAAGCACTCTCAGGGCAAATAAACCTTGCAGCCAAATGTCTTTAAACAAAGGTTTAAATCCCTGGATCACATTCAAATCGACAGCTTTTCATTAAACACCCGAAGCTCAGCTCATTAATATTCAGTCATTCTCCCCCTTAAGGGAAGGTTAAGTGCTCTCAAAATTAGTGTGTTTGGATAATATGCTCTTTAAAGAGTAAATCCAGCAAAATTGTCTTGTTACTTTCAGCCTGTCAAATACAGCCAAAGTCACTTTTCCTTGCTCCTTGTTTTTCTGCTGGCTTGAGCTTTGGCATCTTTGATGCAGTTGTCAAAAATTCAACTTATGTGTCCTTCCTCTCTGCACAGACACATTATGAATTTTACTTAGGTTATATTTTTAGCAGGAAAATATTTTTGTACTGGTATGCATTGTAATGGAAAGCATACACTAGTATAATTTGACACAATAAATGCAGTTCTGTATTAAGTGAGTGATAATTTTTGATCATCCTAGTCAGTAATTTTGCCCTTACTCTGTTATTTTCAGCATTTTGAGCTCTTTTTTTTTTTTCTTCTTTTCTTTTTGGCATTATAAACGGAACAGGTTGTCATAAATTTTCAGTATTCATTATTCAAATGTTAAATATCTGATGTTTCTCTTATGATAAATCTCCGTGAACAGTACCAGGTTTGGAAGCACAGATCTGAAATCCAGAAATCTAGATACTTGCAGGTATCACAGAGAAAGGTGTCATTTAAAGAAAAAATAGAGTAGATGCACTAAGCCAGTTTTTGCTGTACCTGGCCAGTGTGAATAGACTTGTGGCTTTTTCAGAAGAAATGCTGCAGGTAAAGCTCTGAGGATTTCTGCAGAGGTTTTAGCCAGTTGTTCGCCCATGCAGTCCCTGTCTGGCAGTGTGGATGTGGATCGTGGCAGTCCTGTGGCACTAAGAGCCTCTGTCTCACCTTCCTAAGGGCTTTACTTCTTTTTGCCTGTTTTGCATTGGCAGGATCTCTTGGAGCTGCCCTCTTGGCTGCGGGGTCTTTCTAGTAGAATGTAAGTGCTGTAATCACAGGCGAGGCTGGGTTTCCTGCACCAGTTTCCTGCACTGCTCCCAGGAGAGTGTGTGTAATTAAACATGTGATGCAAGAAAAGAGAATGCCTCTTAAAAAAGAAATGGCTGCAAGTAACTTGTTGCCTGCTTGATTTTGTTCAGAAAGTGGCTTTATATGAGAATGAGCAGAGTGCATCACGTTCTCATTGAGTTACATTTCTCTCTTTACTGTACTTTGTTCCTTAGGGAGCCTGGAGCTGGACGAAGATAAGTCATTAGTGTCCAGCTAAAGGTGACACTGACATCAGCATCCATTGTGGTCTGTGCCTTTTCAAATCTCCTATCCTATAGCCATATCTTCTAGGATAGCTGTGATTCAATTAAGGAGAATCTATATGGGCTGTTGATCCAATTCTTATTCATTTGCAGAGAAATGAAAATAAATTGCTATTGTGATTTTATTTACAATGCTGGCTGTGAGCTGATGCTGTGAGCTGATAGTTATAAAATGGAGAATGGTTGAAAGAGCCCCATTCTGCTCCCATTGGAGCCTGTGGGCACCAGGCCAGTAGCCAGCTTGGAGATTTTGACTCCCATAAGGTGAGAGCACTGTGGGAGGAGGCTGTGGACTCTGTATCCTGTGCTCCATGTCCTGGAAAGATTCGGATCATCCCTAACAGGAAAATACTCAGATGGGAGGGCCCAGCTCCCAGCCACTGGCCTGCCCGTGCAAGAGCTGGAGGGGTTGTGGTGGCTGGGCAGAGCCTGGTCAGAGCTGGAGGGGTCAGTCGAGGTGGCTGCCTCACCTGCTGTGGAGCTGCTTTGTCTTCATTCCATCAGTGCTGGGGTTAAGATGCAACCATGATGAGGCAGTTTCTCACTCCAACAAGGAAATGAGTCCTTCTGCTTTTATATCCCTAGAATTTTCATTGTTCAAACCTAATGTTGACAGCTCTTAACTTTTTTGATCACCGTGCTCTTTGGAAAGAGGGTTGTTCTCTTTAGCACTTCAAACGTTCCCATCCTCACCCTTTTTTTGTTCCCTCTCTTAGCTCTTGGTGCTCCACTGTAGTGTGATTTTCAAAGGGATAATGTAAAATTGGTTGCTCATGAGCTTTTCTCAGCATCAGCATTGTTTAGTTCTTTGTTAGTGAATTTTCTCTGGGTCTGAGCCATTTGCATTGCCCTTTTCTAGAAACATCTGGGTTTATTTTTAATTCACCCTGAGCCCAGCTGTTGCCCAGGCCGTGGTGGGAGCCTGCAGGTCCCATCACTGGCAGCTCGTGGATGGCGTGCCCTGTGCCCTGTGCATCCATCACAGGAGATGGAGCTGCAAAAGATGCTTCTTGTAGGTCTGGCAGAATCCCTTAACCACCGCACCGCCCTTCCTACTGATGAGCTGTTTAGGACAGACAGTGTCTTTAGTCTGAGTTGCTCTAAATAGGTCACAAAAAATGCTTTTCTCAGCCTTAACAATGGATCAGTATCCTGTTGCCACTTATCCTGGTTATTTCTGTCTCACTGTTTGCGTTTTTGACACTAAGTGACCACAGGATTTTGGCTTTGCTCCCCACATTTGAGCCCTGTGGAACAAAAAGCAAGAATTGGGATGTCTCTGGCTTCATGCAGAAAAATAGGGCAGTTACCTGCTGTCTGCTGAGCAGCAAGTGTCACCAGCACTGAAGAGCTCAGAAACTGTGTGGAAGGATGTAAATATTCCATGAGAAAGTAAAGAGCCAAAAAGACATACAACTTCTCTGGTTTCTTCTTGTAGTTTTCTCTTGCATGAGCTGAAGAGCATGAGAATTTCTTTGTATGATAGCGCTGGTGTTGTAGTGCTGTGCTGTCCTGTAGCAGAATTGACAAGTCCTTACATCATTATCCAGGGCTGCTATTTCATTAGGCGAATGTCAGTGTCAGGTAAGATCATGGGTTTGTCAATATAATGAAAATACCAGTCAAGTGAGGAAAAAGTCACAATTTTCCAGCTCTAAAAATTGATTTTTATTGCTCTTCTTGTAATCCTTTCTTTGGATTAAGTATTTATTATTGATGTGGTCTTTCTTTTAATCTTAATAGCTGCTGACATTGTAATTAATTAAAAAATACAACATTTTTGCCCAAATGGCACTATATTGAAATTAAAAGTGAACATCGCATATTAGTTAAACAGCCCTGGCAAATGTCTTGAGTGCTAAGATGATTACCTAAGCTTCTTGACAATTCCCTTCATCTTGCTGTATGGTGCTTGACCTTTTGAGATATTTTGGTGTTATTAATAGGTTTTAGCCATTATATCAGAAAGAACAAGGCACAAAAATATTATAAACTTTATCTTTTCAATGACAGCACTACACCACCTTGGGCATGCCAATGAAGGCGCTTCCGTTATGGCTCTTGAGGCACACTTAAACTATCAGTCAGCAGGTAACTTGTACTCAGAATGGATGGGGATTTTTCTGGAATTTGTCTCCAAATGTGTATTTGAAATTGCAGAAGGGTGTGAGCTGGGCACTGTCGGAGCTGCAGAAGGAAGGTGGTACACAGGAGAAGACAGGGTTCTCTTTCAGGTCTCTGAAACCTCTGCTGGAGGGGACTAGTTCTCAAGATGCAAGTGTTTGAGCTGGTCTCTGACTAAAACTTAAAAAAGAGAAAGCAATGCAGGTAGGAACAGCAGAAATCCGAATGGTCTGGGTTGGTGTAAGCCAAAATCCAGTATTTCCATCCTCTTGATCTTCAGTTCCTAGACGTGGCAGGAGACAGTGCTGTCGTTCCTGAACTTTCCACCAGAAGTCACTGCAGGAGCTGTTACCGCCTCTGGCGTTATAGGTCTGTGGAGAAGGTGTGTGTGACCTTGTTATCCATGGGTCACCTGCCACCTCCCAGCCAGCTCCTGGCTTCTGCCAGCAGGATGGCCAAGCCACTTTTCTAAATGTTCCCTGTTGGGGTGAGATCCTGCCTGGACAGGGAGGGCGAGTTGCCGATGCCCGTGGACAGGCCGAGGGTCCGGGCGCCTGCGCTGCGCCCCACGGGTGCCCTGAACCTTCACCCAGTGTGACAGAGGGCTTTGAGAGCCCCTGTGGGACACAGCCCAGCGCTGCTGCTGCTGCTGTGTCAACTCCAAACACAACCTGTGGCTCCAAGCTCTGCACAAGTCAGCAGCAGGCAGAGTGAGCAGTTTGTCCTGAGAAATGATGGCCACACCAGGAGTGAACTGATCTCTGGTCTCGGTGTGTTAGTTGTGATCTTCATATTCCTTCACTTAGGAGAGGACATTTTATACAGGCAGTCATATGTTAAGGTCCCTTCTAACCCAAACCATTCTTTGTTTCTCTGTCCCTTGTAAAAGCTTTTGTGTCTGTTACTCCGTGTGTGGATAGTGCACAGAAATAAATATATTGTGAAGAGATGGTATCTTACCCCAGAAGTTGTGCGAGAAAAATACCATCTAATATGAGCCATTCCATCTATCTTAAATACATTTAGTTATTATAAAAATTTGCTCACTGAATAAAATATGGCTTGACCTTTGGATTGTTTCTTCCCCAAGAAATGTGACAGTGTGCCTCCTTCTCTCCCATTCAGCCTGCTTGGCAGAGCTGCACGGTTTTTGTTTTGTTTTGTTATGTTATTGTTGTGTTTAAAAAAAACCCAAAACCCTCAAGCCCCTCTTTTCAGCAGTGTCAAGTTAGGATGAATTGGCCAGGGAGGCATGTTTATAGACTGTGTGAAGAACTTTGTCTTTGTGTGGGAATGCTGGTGACACTGGTATGGCTTGCCTGAATGAACTGCGGTGACGCGGCTAATAAGGTGTCCTGCTGAGCGTCGCCGCAGCCTTTCTCAGACCTCCCACCTAATGCCATTCAGCTCCAGCTCAGTGTAGCTAATTTTTCTCATTCCCTCAATTCTTTAGGCCTCCTTACAGACAGAAAAGTCAACTTTCACACCGAGGAGAAGATAAGTGCTTTAGGAAATAATCGTGTAAACAGAATGTTACCTTCTGACCTGATGCTGATACCTTGGTCTGGGACAAAACCCAGCTGGCTATTGCATTCTACATGGCTATTAAAGGAATAATGCTGCTGATCCTCCTTACAAAGTGCCCTGAGAAATGGTTTAGCCAAATCACAGTGCCTCTTGTCACACTGAATCATGTTCAGCTGCTCTCTTCCATGACCAAATTGCTGATTTTTAACTGCTTCCTTGTCTTCTCCATTCTGTGAAGGGGGGACAGTATAGGAGGGGGAAAAGAATGAAAGCAAGGGGAAGCTGATCCTATAATTTTCTGGCTGAACTTCAGTGATTTGAAGTATGTATACAGTGCCCCATACAGCATTTATAAAAGAGGTGCATTTCATCAAGCAACTTTATTTTTAGCTACTACAGTGAATACTTTAAAATACATTGCAAAAGGACTTCAGTGATTCTAATAACACAGAATTGTTCACTTTGGGACTGAAGTGAACCCTCTTGTGTGTAGCAACTGAAAATAATAAGTAGGCCCAGATTTCCTGTAGTATTGAGAAGAGGAACCCCTCTCTCTTCCTTGTTTTATTCTTGGTAGTGGTCTGACATTTCCTAAGTGACTTTGAGAAAACTTTTGCCTTTGCAGTCAGCGTGGCTGGCACTGCCACCCAAGCTGGGATGTCTGTCCTTAGGCAGAGGAACTGGGGGCACCCAGGCTCCCAGAGCAGCCCTTGGGGACTCCTGCTGTGGCATTTGGGTGACCTCTCTCTCGAGCCCCGCTCCCATCCCAGCCAGGCTGGTCAGCCCAGGCTGAAGCTGTCCAGCAGCACAGCTCGGGGAGGTCAGAGGTTCCTCATAATTCATCTGATGCCCCCAGAATAACAGATGGTTTTGTCACAGGACAGTGTGTCAGGTCTGCCAGGCCAAAAGCTCTGCTGAGGGGACGAGCTTTGCTCGAAGCCTGACTGACACAGCAGAGCAAGGATGTCTCCAGTGCAGCACAGGAGCTCCTTTTTGGGCCTGTAAAGTTCTTGCTGATACCCAGAGTCAGCCAAATTCCAGCTGTTAGACCAAAATAAGCACTATATGTATTAATTTTGCAGCAAAGAAATTGCAGTAGTAATTTAGTGTTAATTTGCAGTGACGGTCAAGTTTACTCCTTAAAAAAAGTACAAATCGTGGATTTAACTCATCAAAACATTTCAGCATGGGGATAACTTGGACTGTAAACTCTACCTGAAAGTAACAGTTGTTTGAATGTTTCCTTCTCTTACTCCCCTGTCATGGCTAAAAAGCCCTTTGGCTCTTTCATTCAACTTGTCTGCCACTTCTCAAAATACAAAAGGATGTGAAGACAAACAGACACTAACCCATTCAGTGCAGAAAGCTTTCAGTAGTGCCATCAATTAAAAATGTATAATTAGTTTGAAACTGGCAAAATAATTAAAGTAATGTGTTCCAGGTGTGAAGAATCTGTTTCAAGGACTCTGTGCAATTACAATTTCTGTGGTTTTGGAACTGGTAGAGGAGAAATCATCTGTGGTGTTTATAGTTGTGTGCTCTAAAGTTTACCAGGGACAGCAGTAAGCCCAGATGGGAGCATGCTTTGTTCCCAGTGCAGCTGATTTTCCAGTTTGTTATATTGATTGATTTGCCAATCTGTTACATTGATTTCTAAAACGTGCAGAAATAAAGACCTTTCTTTGGTATGTTTTAAAATGTTAAAAAACTCTTTTCCTATAAGTGATTCCTTCTGGAGCAAGAGCAAAGGATGAGAAGGGTGAATGTGTTCTTCCACCCTTTTCAAAATGAAGACTTCCCTTTCTGGAAGGGAAGGGCTGGCTGTCATCTGTTGGAAAAGTTGTGTTTCATTTGCATTTGAGTTTTGGATCCCCTCTGAGCCCCTGTCCCCTCCTGGTGGCCGTGCACGGGTCACAAGAAGCAGCATGGCCAGCACAGGCATTGATGACTTGTGTGTGCTGGCATGTAGAATTGTGGAAGGGAAATACCTGTGCCTTCTGTACAGCCATGAATACCTGAGTCACCTGTTTTGTCATAAGCTATCCAAAGTTGTGCAGGAATAGAGCCTTCAGGTATGCTGAAACCCTTTGGGATGAGCTGGTAAAAGTTCTTAAAGGAAATGGCACTGGCTCCTCCCACTAAAACCACAGGATTTGCACTGGTGACATGGGCTGGCTGCTTTCTTTTTATGTGGTTCAAATCTATCACTTCATTGAGTGGTTCATGGTGGTGTTTTTAAAGGACTATTTGATTCGTGGTTAAAAGAAGGATATTTTTTACAAACAAAAAACAAAGGACAATTACATAGCTTTGGAAGCCCTCCTAGTTTTTCTGCAAGCACTCATTCTTTTTTTTAAAAAAATTGTCGTCTGAATTCTCAGTTGCCTGTACACATGTTGATCTGTACGTTTTTATGGCTTAGAACATGGAAACACAAGGAACAGAGGACTTCTGTTTAGCTCTCACCCCAATCCTAACGCCTTCCCTGTGTCCCTGGCCAGACTGGCTGTGTTTGCAGTGCCCCGTTTCTGTCCCAGGGCCCTCAGTGACAGGCAGCTTTCCTGCATGTTCCCCGGGGAGGGGACATTGCTGTACTCTTCTTTATTGCCATCTCCTGTGCAGACTTGGGGTCTGACTCTGAAAGCACAGTCAGGAAAACTGGTTCTTGTGCCATTGATTCAGGGCAGTTTCAGGTACCAGGAGGTGTGGCAGCACAGAGCTCTCAGAGTTCCAAACTGCTGAAAGAGGTCTGAGATTTGGGAACTCTTGAACTAATAGTAAGTTCCACTTACTAATAGTAAGTATTGGCAAGGACATTAGGTTACATACATGTGTTGAGTCACTTAAAGGCATTTTCATTGTTAGGTACCCCGCATCACTTGGTAAGTACATAAATGTGTGCTTCCTTTACTGTGCCACTGTTGCAAATTTTCTTCTACACCTGAATTGATTTCACCACCTGTGAAAAGAGATGTGTCAGAAGCCACTTGGAGCATCATTCTGAAAAAGTAACATTTGGACTCTTCCTTTAGTCTACCCTGAGACACTCTTTCTAAAATATCTAACAAGACAAGCTACAAGGGGAGAAACTGGACAAAATTATCAGTTGTAGAGCTGGTATTGATTTGTATGCAAATCATGTTTAAATCAGGGAAAGTGCAGAACTATGAAATGGCTGAGTTTTAATTAATTGATCAGAAGCAGACTAATCAGCTGGTTTGATCATCAGTTTGGAGACATTTTCACAGACTATTTTCTGAGTAGTCTGTTTGTTTGGAAAACCTGTCTTTGCATAATTCAATGACAGGCATGGTTCTCATAATCCAAATTTGTTTCAAGAGGCCTTCAATGGACCTTGATGTCATTCCTGCAACATCTGTCATTGCTCTGTCAGCAGTAAATGGCAATGAGCAGAGCCAAAGCTGATCCTTGAATCAGGACAGTTGGCAAAGCAATGTCTTGTTCCGGTGTGTAAGTTGGGCATTCAATTTTGCAGTGATAGTGTTAGTAAACTGTGACAATGTAAATGGTTTGACTTTTAAGTTCTCATTTTCCTTCAGTTTTCCGTGAGGGCACTAATCAAACTAATGTTTTGTGCAGGTCAGGAGTGACAGGTTTTTCTCAGGGCTCGCTGGGAGCTGACAGTGGGCAATATTTATTAACAGTGCCTGCAATAATCTGTCAGCTAAATGGAAGATTGGAGATTTTCATAGCAGAAGCAGATGAGTCTTTGCAAGAGATTTTCTTCAAATGATCAGTGTCTTAGGCCCAATGCACATAATTTTTTCCATAGAATAATATTCCTTATGTAATAGATTACTGTTGGTGAAAAGTGTGAGATGTTTTCAGAGAAGCAGCAGTATCTCATTACAGACCCAATGTTGCATCTTTCCTCATAGCTTTGGGAATAAATGGATGCAATGCCTTAGAACTTGTAAAGCCTTCTGAAACAATTGCCTCCTAGTGGGGCAGCAGTGCCTCCTGAGCAGCACTGCTGGGTAGAGCTTTACCTGTCCCTGTGTCCCTGCCCAGGCTCTCCTGGGGTTTCTGACAGTGTGGTGCTTACACACTGATGTAATTCCAGAATGTTCACAGCGTGGTGCCTGCATTTTTTCCTTAGGTCTCACATCTTGCACACCCAGGGGGGTTCTGAGCATTTTGTCTGTATAAATTCTTTATGGCTGTGGCAGTTGAGTTTTGAGTGTTTCATACCTTCCTCAGACACTGATAGGAGATTAATTATATTCATTCCTGGTTTGAAAATAAGCTTGACTTGGTGGATTTCTAAATGCCAAGATCTCTAAAAGCTGTAAAATTGGATGTTGTTGAGAGTACCTCACAACTGTTGTTAAAAATAGATCAGCTAATAATATAATGGCAGTTTTTAATAATACAAGATTCGAACGATGGATAGTAATGCCATATCTCCCTGGGTAGCACTGAGCAAAGGCTTGAGGAAACAGTCAATCCTCACAGCTGGAGCAGTTAGTTGTTACGTGTTAGTTACAGCCTCAGCAAAAATCTGCTGTGAACAACACAGAGAGAGCTGTAGGCAGTTCTGGGTACCTCAGGGACGCTCAGTCTGTCAGATGGGATGATTGGTGTCCAGCCTACCATGTCATTTCTTGTGTGGTTCACGAAGTACCCACAACCACTGGTAACATTGCTTATATATCAGTAAGCTCAAATGTACTATGGACTCACTGCTAATTCAGCATTCCTAATTCTTACCCGCCCTGCCCAAAGCCATATCCTTAAACTTTCCAAGGTGTGAATGACACCCTCGAGATTTCTATGGTCCTCAAATGCCACTTCTGCAAGACTTGTATGAACTGCTGCAAATATGCTTTCCCCCAGCTTGCTCTGTCAGCCAGGCTTGGGAAATCAGATGCATTCTTGTACAGGGGCTGGAGATAGAATTGCCTAAGCAAAGAAAACCAGCTGAAAAATATGGTTAATATATTGGTCCAGTATAAACTGGTAGTTTTGATGGTTCCAATAATTATTTCTGACACTGTGCTTAAGGATAACATTTGTGTCTTTGTACATTCTTGCATGTTTGTAAAGCCAAATGACAGGTTTGTTCTGTTTTCATTTTTTTTTCCAGAATTATTGATCAGCGGTTTGAGAAAGTTTCATATTTTGTCTTTGGAGATTTCAACTTCAGACTGGATGCCAAAGCAGTAGTAGAGGTAGGACTTCTCTTTTCCTTCTGTTGTAGACCCTACCAGGTTTGATTTATCTTTTTTTTATTCCCTGTAGAAAACCTAAATGTGACTTAACAAAGTAATGTTAATATTGACATCAGACTTGGCCAAGACTACTTCTAACAGGAACATCCAACAAATAACTAACATTGTGTGGTTGTGACTTTTGCAATCTCCTTATAGCTCACAGTGAATCAGAATAATTTCCTGCAAACAGGGGAAGTGCTGCATTACCTTCCTACTCTGAGGAAAAACAAGAGGCATTTCCTAGATGTCCGTGATAGAACTCCACACTTCAAAAGTACAGGCAGTCATCAGTACAGGCCTTTGTGCCAGCGGCATATTGATGTGGAAGGGTGACTGGGAGATTTGTATAAAGCCAAAATAATGTACTAAACCTTTTTCATTATGAGTTGATATAACCTTGACTTGAACACTGAAGCTCCAGGTAAGATGGTGTCAGAAATAGTACCCAGATTGAAAACCACTTTAATTTTATGGTTTTCACACTTTAATTCTCTGAGGTGCTGCAATGTCTTTTTGGTGTCCTTGAAGGGTAGGCATGTATCTTTTGAGCCAAAAGTTATTATTTTGTAAATCAAGCTGTGGGAAATGTCCTGTGTGCCAAAGGCTGGCTTTCCTTCATTCAGGTGTGGTGCTGTTCTCCTTCCTTACGTGATGAGTAGTCAATCAGTTGAAAAACAGGAGTTTGATGTTACAACATTGCATGTGGAACTAATAAACTCTTCTTGGAATCCTTTCTGTAGTGCAGTCAGTTAGCCAAGAAGCTGAAAGCATAGTTGAGATGAAAGTTAAGTCACTAATTCAGAATATGCAGCTTCATACTGCATGTGCTAAGGGTTAAAGCTTGCTCTGCTCCCCTTGGCTGCCATAGCTATCGTCAATGTTCAGAGATCACTTGATAGTGATCACTTCAAGGAACTGTTATGCTTTTTCTGTTCACTAGAGGTGTGATGGCATTACTGAGGGTGTTGCTGTCTGAGAACCCCTGTCAGTCACACTGCAGCAGAGTTACCTCCTGCAGTTAGTACTGATGAAGGGTGCCCCAGGTTTTTCCTGACTCACAAACTGCCAGCAGTCTGCAGGACTGAAACTGCAGAGGGTGGTTGCTTTAGTACCAATAGATTCAGATTTCTACGTTTATATCTGTGAGTTTCAAAATCATCCCCATCAAACAAAATAGTGTCACTAACCCCAACTGCTGGAAACTCAGTGAGCTGCAGAGCAGGTAGGGTGAACCCAGGGGGTTCTGAGCCTGACACAGCACTCTGTGTCTTGGGACTGTTTCACCCCTGCCAGCTTATGTTGCTGCATGTGAGCACAAAAGGTGTAAGTGGAAGATGAATCCAATTCATTTTCTCATTCTTCCTACCTAAGATGCAAGCCTGTGTGAGTGTACAACGTACTAGAATAATACAGATTTTCTATTGGTTTTTTTGGAGAAGTAGCATAGCCCAGTCATCAGAACTTCACCCAGCCACTCTGCAATGTTAATTAAGCATAATTGAAATTGGTTCAGAAACTTCCACTTCCAGTTTATACATGGACAGCTAAAGTCACAGTAAGTTTTTTTGGTAGTGTTTTGTACTTGGTGTAGTTTATAAATCTGTATGTCAGCAGACCCCGAAGCTGTAAGAAACAGTTGCCTGCTGTGTCTCAGGCTGCCTCTAGGCATGGGGACAGTCCTGAGGGAGTTAATGGTCAGCATTCAGCCCTATCACTGGGGGCTGGCTCCGAGGTGACAGGTCAGTTCCTAAAGTATCATTTGGAAGGACAGAGCTATAGGCCACCTGTAGAGGGAATTGTACTAGAGAGGACTTGGTGATCTGATTGTGTTTAAGATCCAGGCCCAAATCACTTCGCAAAGTAGCTTGTAAAGGGTGTGACTCAAATGTGCCATTTTTCTGGAGCTGGCCAGGTGCTGTGGCCATGGCCATGTACAGCTGGCAGTGGCAGAACAGGAACAAGAGCAGCCAAGGTGCTTCTGTCCCAAACCCTCAGTGCCAGCCCCAGGGTGAGCCTGTGCCTCCCTCTCCTAAGGCTGTCCCAGTCCCTTCTGGTATTTAAGTGTGTCCCCATGCAAATGGGTGTTAGCCACTCTTTGGACTATTCAGCAGTGGAGTTAATACTGGGAATTGCAAGGGTTAATCCATTGACCTGTCATCTTTGTGTATGTTACTAAATTTATCTCTGCTTTTCTTGCTGACCTTTTGAATTCCCTCTTGAGACCACAGCTGCTGGTCTGCTTGAACACTGAGATGCTACAAGCAGTGCTTGTGTTGTGTAAATGCAGACTGAGCTTACATCAAACATAAAGAATAAAGTGTGTTTGTAAATAAATTCCCAATTAAGCCATTTAAAGGGAGAATCTGAGAGCTGTTCAGAATGTGGAGTCCAGACCAGTCGTAAATCAGATGCAAAAAATGTTGTGTGTATTAATTCATAATTAATAGACTATAAATCATTAATATGTAATTTATTGAACACTTACGGGAGCCTTAATTTAAAGTCACATTGATTTCCTTGCTGGGAAGATCTGCTTTCCTGTTGTTGGAGTGTTGTTACTGGCACATGGGCAATGCCAGGAGCTGTTGCTGAGGTAGCACCAGTGAATTTTCCAGGTGTGTTTGCTGGTCAGTTCCTGCCCTGCCCAGGCAGCATCACTGGGCCATGTCCCAGCACATCCCCTGCACTGTGCAGCGAGCTGGGGGCCAGTCTGGCTTTAGGGAAGGTGAATGCCAGTGCTTTGTCATTGTAGAATGTCAGAAAATCTTCCATTAGAGCCCAACTTTTTGGAGGACACCACCCTGCTCCAGCCAGCAAAAATAACCCTTGTAGTTAAAAAATGTGTTTAGTAAGGCAGTAACTGCAGAAGAAAGATCTACGTTTCCTTGGGTTTTGGTCACTTTGAGGTGTGCTGTAAGACCTGAATCTTCTGTCTGACAGCCAGGTAAATTCACTTAATCCTGTATTGGCAGAGGTGACTGAGGATTTGCTGCTGTTTAAATTCAAAGTTTTTCCTACTGAATTTTTTTTAATGCTAGACTTCTTTGGGTGTTACAGGATTTTGATTATTTGCCCACTGCTTTCAGATACCTTCCAGCACCCCTATTCCCAGCACATATGGAAGTGTTTGCAACATACTAAAAATGATACAAACATTTTAAATTAGTTCAACTGTAAATTCTAATCTATATCTATAGCTTCTCTGCAGTGTCTCTAGTACAAGTATTGTCACAGCATGACATGAATTTGTGATGTTTCTTTGTGTAGGAGACAGCTTCCTGTAATTTTTCCAAAAGTTCTCATCTCCCCTTTCAAAGCTAACACAGGTCGCTGTAATCTTTGCATTTACTAGAAGTACATTTCAGATTTATCATTGCACGTGTGACAAAGGTACTTATTCTGTTTTTGAAAAATTATCTTCTAAAATTCAGTAGAAAAGAGACTTGATGAGGTGACTTCAAAGAAATCTGCAATGGCAGTGAGACATACTGTAGTCTGAACTTGAAGAATATTCCAGAAATTTAATCATTATTATGAGCTAGTGTTTTGGTTCTTTAAAAGGTAATATATTACGTGCTTGAAAGTTCTGAAATAAGACAACTTGGCTGTCACCTGAATAAAACCAGGATGCTGAAATCTCTGAACACGTTAAGAGTAAGAAGGGAACAGGAGGTTGTGGAGGATGAATTGAGGGGGTTTATTACCAAGAACTGAGAAGGTCAGGTTATTTTTCTTTGAGGTGAGAATTAGAGAAATGAAGTGACTGTGAATGACCATGTGGAAGGAGTTAATTCTCTGTGCTGTGGTGGCTGTTGCAGAGCTTTTGGGGTTTCCTGCTGTGACGGGTCCTAGGCCATTCTGTTCTCCACTTTAACCTCTTTTTTTAATGTAAACAACTTACTAGCAGCTGTTATCTTTGGTGAACTCCACGAACACTTGCCGTGTAGGTGTGGAAGCAGGATTGGTCCCTCTGGTGTCTCTGTGGCTCCTGGTTCCCGTGGGGCTGTGGCAGGGCAGTGGCTGCTCCCGTTCCCTGTGTGGGGCACCTGGGGCTGGCAGCTGGGGCTGCCACATGCAGGGCACCCTTTCCTCTTCTTTGTTAGAGAAGGTGCTAAAACAAGGGAGATTTCCCATTCCAGCTGGCCCAGGCACTGTGCTGGAACTTGGAGCTGCTTCTCTCCCGTACCCTGCCCAGCCCGGAGCGTCTCAGCTGCCAGCTTTGGCTGGGCTTATCCAGAGGGGTATTTCTCCTTCTGTCTCAGTGAGCCAGTTCACCACTCCTGCTCTGTTTGTCACCATTCAAGTGTTTTAGGTGGGTTTAGACCAGGGAAGAGTATTTTTTTCAGTCAGCCGGACATGGTAGCAATCTGTATTCATCTCTGAGAATTACTTTATTTTAATAGTTAAAGAAGTTATTCATTGAAACACTGAACTGTAAGTCTTCCTTGTGCAATTCATCCGTTTTAGGAAAGTATAAACAGGCTTAAGAAACTGGGCTTATTTTGATTGTTTGGGAGTAAAACCCTCTTTCTGAGACTGCTGATTCAGGAGTTTCTTAGAAAGGTACCTTGTACTTCTAAGAAAAAGAAATAAAAATTGTGTGCTCCTCAGTCCCAAGAATGGCAGCTCAGTAACAATTTCAGCTTGTCAGGCTTTAGGAGAAAGTTGCGTTAATCACAAAATCCGTTTGCTCGAGGTAAACCATAGCCTTGCCTTGTGTCTAGGAAAAAACGGGTTTTATTTTTTTCCCTCACTAAAGCCTTGTTAGAGTTGGTGGTAGCTTGGTAAACTGGACAGGGATTAAGTGTATCATATATGAAAATTTATAAAGGTAGCAACAGAAGTGGTGTTGCAGGATTCCAGACATTTTGGCCTACAAAAAACTTTCAAGCTCTACCTGCAGAAAAAAAAGTGATGTCCTCATTTTAAAACTCAGAATTAACCTTGTCCACCCATCCTGTCTGCTCCATGGGTTACAGTCAACCAGAATATTTCCTTTCTGGACTTCTGCCAAGCAGCCCTTTGATAAGCCAGGACTGGAATTGCTGATTAAATATTTTTTAAAAGGTAATAACTGCTCATAAGAATTTACATGTCTGCCTCCATCATTCACTTGCACTGTGCCTCTCTGCCACCTCTGACCATGTGATTTTATATTATCTGATAAAATAGGAACAGCTTCATTCTGGCATGACTTTTTAGCTCCCTCTGTATTGCTGATGCTGCAGTGAATCATGTAATTTCTGTTTGATCACACTGTCTTGGCACAACATGGTCTTTCATTCTGAACAAGCCAGCGGGGGCATGGCATCCCTTTATCCAGCACTGCCACAGTGTGTGCCTGCAAAATGGGGACCTCTTCCTCTGGGACATCACTCGCTCTCTTTTGAACAAACATCTCTGGTTCCAAATAAAAGCTGATGAACAGCTTTTGACATCTGAATAATTGATTTAGATCTTACTCAAATCTGAAGAAATATTTTAAGTTGAACTTGTTTCATCCCACGTATTGGACACTAACCAGGATCTTTGCAAACTCCAGCCAACAAATGATCCATTAGTAATTGTCATGAAAAAGATTAATAGTTAATTAGACAATTATCACTGATTTGAAAAGCTGATTCAAGTGAAGTAGTCAGGTGATGGATGGATGTGGAGACTTAATTATCTCCTCCTCAGTACAGATGTGCTTCCCTGGACAAAAGCAGGTCACCTGTCAGGATGAGTCTCTTGCTGTCCTCGTGCATTCAGGAGACACCACCAACCACCTGGCTGTCTGAGGTGCAAATATTTGTGTGTGGGTGTGTATATATATTTTTTTATTCTAAGTAATATTTGCAGAAGATGCTTTGAATGCATCAGGAAAAGGGTATGAAAGGATTGCACGTTCTTGTTGTTACAAACACAGCAATAATTATTTTTTTTTTTAATTCTGACTAATTTTGCTTTGAGAAACCAGTAAAGTTCCATTGCATTAAAAATACTGATATGGCATGTAAAGCAAGTGCATGTAGTTGTGGGCATACTCAATTGTGCCTCCCTATTCCAAACCAGACTGTTACCTTTCCTGGGCAGTGATAACGTGCAGGTGCCCACATATCTGTTTGGGATATCAGGTGCAAACATTTAATTCATGGCTAAGTGCTGAGCTCCAGGAGGTCCTGCTCCATAGTGCCTGGTAGTTTAAAACTGTAACAGGGTCCCCTTCCTCCTGCAGTAAAGGGATACTAAACCATTCTTGTAAGAGGAGAAAACACATTGCTTTATTTCTGAGATAAACCAGCACGTCATGGAATAAATCAGTAGCTTACAAGTTTCGGATCATGTTTTTCATTCCAGTTAGGAAAGCATGTAAAGTCCTGAATTGGTTTTCTGAGCTCTAACAGTTCGCTGTAAATACTTTCCTCTCGTAAAGATTTTAACATTCTTTACAAGCTCAAATGTTTCTAGGAAATGCTGGAAACAGCATCCTTTCTAAAATGAAAATGTAATAAAGATTTGTTAAATTAAAATGCATACAATTTCAGGTCTAATAAGGAGAGCTTTATTAATGTAGGTAAATTGCAACACACATCTGAGGCACCTGCTAAATGTTCATTATAAATTACTCTCACAGACATTGTGATGAGTTTTATATTGTAGCCAGACTTATAAAAGCATGCAGATTGCTTCCCCGAGGGACTGGATATATTTACTTAACAGCGTAGTTAATTGCAATTATTTATTTTCCAGTGATTGCAAATGGCCTCTGCGTTAAAGGTACATGTGGCTACTAGGAATTATTCAATTACCTCTCTTAGTAGTCTAAGGCAAGCCCGAGCTGGGATTCCCAGAGGCCAGGCAGCAGTGCATTAACTCAATCTGCTCCGCCGCTTTCTGCTGTAGCCGTGAGTCCTCTCAGCAGAGCAAGCTTGAGAAATGCTCATTACCCGCAGCTGATTTTTTGACATCTCTCATTCCATACTGATGCTGCCACACGTACTGGCAAGATTCATAGGAGGTTAATTAAATCCATCTTCAAAACAACGAGGGGCCAATGAGCCATATCCCCGTTGCAACAGTAAATTAAATGATGCAATTGTTTCTACTTCCATCATAGATAAGGGGCGAGATGAGTGGATGGATTGTTCTCTGGCTACCTCCTCTGGGGCCCCAGAGGGTCTCGGAGCATGTGGTCATAAACCTGCGTTTAATTTGCGGCTGCAGGAAGGGGTGGCAGTGCTGTCAGCAGGCAGAGGTCCCGCACGGCGTCACCGTGTGCGGGATGACTCTGTACGAACGGCTCCTCCGGCCTCCCGTGCGGATCAGCACCGGCGCGGTGACAAAGCAGAACGGAAAAGATGATACGTTCATCAAACTTGGCACTGCCTGCTCCGTAATTAAAACGTACACAAATTAAATACAATTACCTCGTGCTTTCTGATAGGGCTGGGCGTCATTAAGCTAATGAATCCCGCGGTCTGTGCGCAGGCAGCGCTCGCTGCCGGCGGCAGCTGTGCCCTCAGCTGGCAGTGCCGGCGGGTGACAGCGGTGCCGGCAGCGCCGTCCCCAGCCCCGCACCTGCCGTCCATCACCTGCTGGCAGCGCGGGGCCGCCGGCACGGCCATCCTGCGCTGGGCGGCGGCTGCGGCGTGTGCGGGCCAGGCAGGGACGGGGCCGGGAGGCTCCTGCGGCTGGGCGGCCGTCACCGGCCGTGTCACCTGTGAGCTCCCGGCAGAGGCACCTGCGGGGCACCGGGCAGCTTTCCCCGGGCTGGCAGTTCCCGAGCCCGCGGCTTTCTGCACGTGCCACAACGGGCTCAAGGGTGGCTCGCAGTTGGTACAAGCCCCGTGCCAGGCGCAGGTGGCCACTCCCCTGCCCAGGTGTGGCAGTGCTTGTCTGTCTGCGGGAGGCGGGTTGGTGTCTGCTGCATGACACACGGAGGTGTCTTTGTCGCTTTTTAGCAGTGCTTACCTTCAGGCGCTGGCAGCCAGCCGCTCCCAGGCGGGGCGGGAGGGACTGTGGCTGGAAAAACACACCTATAACCAACCGGTAATAATATCTGGACTTTAAACTTACTCTCATCTAGGCAGGTGTAGTCTGAATAATTTAGTGGAGTATTGTAACGCATGGTGCAAATCTGTAATAGGTACTTTAATAAAGCCACCTGTTAATTGGTTTTTTTGCTTATTTCTGGTGTAGAAATATATGAGCTCAAATGGAGCAAAACATCACCTGGGAAGATGCTATAAAATCCCTCTTTTTAAGAATTATTTAATTTTAGAAGGACTTGATGTACCTACAAAAAATGCATTCTTTTTACATTTCAGTTTATTCCTGGGAGTTACTGCAATACAGATTTTTAACATCTGTGTATGAATTGTGCACTAGTATTTAGATCACCCACAAAAGGCAGGGGGAAGGAAAGGCTTACACTCTGCACGTTTGCAGTCTATCAAAAGCCTATGTATACCTATTTTCATTGCCATAAATGGAAGCCCAAAGGGAGTTTTTTTCCAAAAAATCACACTGTGTATTAAAGAATGATCTTTTGCTTGCTTATCAGAGACAAAATTGGGTAGAAAGAATTTGGTAGCTGTCTGAAAATCAAGGAACAGGATCGTATTTGCCTCTATCATCAGCAGCTCCTGTTGCAATGGCAAATTTTATTCTCGAGTAGGCGTCAAAAATACAGTGAGAGTTGATGAACTGAATACACAAAATCGTTGGTTGTGTGTGTAGCTACGTTAAAACATTTAAAAAATTCTTTATTTTACCTGAAAATAGTAAGTCTCAAAAGTTGTAGAAAAGAGAACTAAGAAACCAAGATGGATGTTTTGTTAAAAAAAAAACTTTATTTTTATTTCAATTTGACCAGTGGTAAATGTGATCAGCCTCAGGGAGAATGGACAAACGGTGATACCTAAAGTATGTAAAGCTCATTTGTGGTAGGATATTGTATGGGCTGGGCAGCAAATGGTGGTGATGAGAGACACCAGTTGCTGTTGCATGAAATCATTTGGTTTGTAATTGAAATCTTGATCACATCTTTTCCCATTGCAGTTAAAGCCACCTTATCCAAACTGTGATTATCTGAAGTGTCTCGGCAGATAAAGCCCCTCAGGCAGGGGTTTGTGGCTGTCACAGTGGTACAAACCCCCCCAACAGCACTGCTGCCCTTCCCTGAGGCACGGGGACCTTGGTGGGATCTCTGGCAGGACAAAGGTGTTCAGAATGTTGTTGGATTGTACCTTACAGTGCAGGCATACACCTACACACGTGTATTGTTACTCTTTGGCAGACAGAGCTTCTCTTTGTTTCTCTTTCTTCCATCTTCTCCAGCCCTCTCAGCACTAACACAGGCAAATGGACCTGGTCCTCCTTTCACTGTAAATTAGCATAGAGATCAGTATTTATTTTAAGAAAGTTCAGGAAGCACACCCTGAACTGCTGAGCACTATGGAATAAGCACTTGCAGCCTGCTCCTTTTCTCTCTTTCATGGCTCTTGCTCTCACAGTTCTGCAGCAGAGAGGTAGGAAATAGGACAGCAGCTTCTGTTCCTCAGCCCCTCTGAGGAGAACTCACACAGTGGTAATTCCAAAAAATTTTTATTGGATGCCGGTCTCCACTGTATTTTATCATGTGCATTATTAAGGGAAACTTTGACTTTCTGATCTATGTGATGTGTCCACAAATCTGCTTTTATTAGTATTGATAATTCAGACAGCAATTTTGCATTTGTCAGAATAGGATTTCCCATAATGTGTAATTTTTCCCAGTCCCAATTCGAGATGAGAATTTGACATTTTAAAGCAAAATATGCAAGGTGGCAATCTAGGAATCTCAAATCAGCTGTAATAATTTCTGTAACATTTAGATTGCTCCTTCTCCAAGGAAAGAAAGATAAAGCTTCCTGGCCCTTTATGTATTTATGCAGCAATGGGTCACCTTTGCCTGGTACCACATGGCAGGAGGGGTTCTCCATGTCCTGCACTGTGTGAAATACCTCTTCACTCTGCAGCCTTACCAGGGAGATCAAACTTGTTTTTTTCTCACACAGAGGTCAAAAGAGTGGGAAGGGGGCAGGATGCAGGTTCTAGCAGTGACTGAGACATTACTTCCTGTGAAAATTTTATCATCCTATCTCCACCATATTAAAACCTAATCCTGAATTCTGGCATTACTGCTTACACAAGAAGTGTGTTAGGATGTAATTTACAGCTCTTTCAAGCTTTCACAAGGGTCATTAATGCGTAATATTTTAATATGTAAAGCTGTTAAGGGGTTAAAAACAATTGTATGAGAAGAGATTATAGGATCTTTATCACATGTTGTTTATCTGATCAACAGTTAACAATTTAAGACAGTATTATCCTAGTAAAAAGAAGATTTGTTTCAGATACTGACATAAACATCCCCTCATAATAGTGGCTTTTCATTTACTGCGTTGCAATGTACCATAAGCTTAAAGGCACAAGAGCTTCTTTGTGTGTCTCAATAATGCCTGTCCAGAGTGATGTCAGTCAATTTTTGACCTATACAGTCTGATGTTATTCTCAACGATCATGGAATGGATTTTTTTTTTTAATGAATGAAGAGTATGCCAATAAAATCCTTGAAAATTATCATATTTCTTCATGGCATCTTCCTCTGGAAGAGCAAGGTACGTTACCACATGGACCTTTCTGTGAAGTCATGTTTCCTCTGGCTTCTCCTGGTTTTTGTTGTTTTCTTTGTAGCTGACTTCCCACGCTTTCATGAAACTTGCCCTTTCATTGGGACAAATAAACACTAACAATTAAATAGCACTTTCTGGTAGAGGCAGCAAAAGAAACAGTATATATGAAATAGTCCCCTGGTAGGAACAGATTTCTGAGTTCAGCCTCTGTGATGGCACTCCTGGGGTCCCATATAAAAAGTGTTTGACAAGTCAGCTCCCTCGTGCTCCTTGGAAACTGTTCCTGCAAGGTGGGAAAAAAGGCTGTGGAGTGGGCCAGGGTTCATTTAGGGTGCACAGAATGCCTCGGGGTGTTCCCCTCCTGGCACAGCTGTGGGGAGCACTCCCCATCCCCAGCCCAGGCAGTGGGGACAGGCAGCGCACTGACCCAGTATCACAGAAAGATCTGCTCAGCCTCTGCTGCTTTCCTGTCATAAAAGGGAGGAAATCAGCTTCCTGGGGGGAAAACATCTTCCTGAGCTCTTAGTGAAGCATATCTGCTCAGCCCTTGCCAGGCAGGAGCACAGCAGGAGCACAGACTGAGGCCCCGTGCTCAGTTCTGCCACGCAGTTCAGTGCAGGGGGCTGTTCAGCAGCTGTAGATGATTCCCATCATCTCCTGCCCAGCTCTGAGCACAGCAGACAGCTCTCTGACTGCCTAAGGCTGCTAGTTTGCCCTCCAGCCTTGAGAAGTCTGGGCTGGATTAGGGTGCCCTGCTGCTCGTTGCATCCAGCTGTGATCCTCAGGGTGTTCTGGCAAACCTGCTGCATGGCACTGAGATCTCCTGCTTCCTTAGAGACAGGAAAGAAGTGCATATACTGGTGGAACTCCTTATGGAGATCACATTGTGCTTCTAAAATGCTGCTTCTAGATTTTTCTTATTCATGTAACCCTAATAGTTCCCTGAAAATTAAACCGGATGTAATTTTTTGTTTTCAGCTGAATGCAATGTAACTGTGGTACTGTCATTAAGCTTGCAGAGCACAAACATAAGCTGAATTGAGCTGGACTTTAGTGTGGATCCTGTGTTTCCCCCTCAGTGTCATTTGGAGCTTTTTTAGTCATGGAGTCTCCGCAGTGCAGCCCCTGAGCTGCTCTTGGAGAAGCATCTCCAGCCTTCAGCTGCACTGCTGTCTGTCCCTTCCCTTCAGTGGGAGCATCACAGGAGGTGGCACTGTGCCACCCCGACATCACCAGCTTCAGAGTAGAGTCAAGTGTGTGCTAAATGCTTGGGTGACAGCAGCTGAACTTCAGCAAGCCAGAGGTCCAGAGTATACAAGAGATTTAAATGAAGATTGCCAAAGTGGGATGGAAATTTGTTTTTCTCCTGTCTGCTGGGTATTTTACATTATAGAAAATGCATACTAGATGATAATTGCCAATGCAGTGTCTTGTATTGATTTAATTCAATAAGCAACTTCACCTCCACCTTTTGCATGCACTTGCCTTAAAATATATGCATTATGAAGGCAGTGATTCAAAGTCTTTAGGAAATCAATACCTAGACAGGATTCTGTTCTTCAAATATTGGCAGCAGAATAACTCTAAGAAACAATGACAAACAATAAAAGCAGGGTTAGACAAAATGAAGGCTGCAATTCTTCTGTTGTTAGGCCGTGCAGAGGGCTGAAACTGCTGCCTGATTCTGCATATTGTATGTGCTTCAGCAAACAGCTGACATTGGCCCTTTGCTGTCAGAATTTCTGGTGAAACCTGTGACCACTGAAATGCAAGCCAGTTTCTGCCAATGATTCCTATACAGGTGGCTGTTTCACCTGATTTTTTGTCAGTAACTCACACGGATTTCTTTCAGCCTTGTGTGTGCACTGGGAAGATACAGAAGGGTATATATAGACTGTTAGCATTAGCATTGTTCCCACCTGTGATAATTTCTCTAGAACTAAATGGAATTTGCACTGAAGCTGGTGGATTACAGGTTTTTAACTGATCAGATCTGTGTACTAGTTCACAGTGGATTTGAAGTGGTAATGCAAATCCTTTAATATGGGCAGCTCCATTTCCTGCACACTGAGTATAGTTCTCAGAAGTTGAAATATGTCCTTGATGGGGTAAAACATGTCACAGTTAGTGCAAACTGCACTGGTTGCTGAGTTGATAGCAGTTTTGAAATCACATTGTTGTAGATAGTTCAGCACTGCAACTACAAGTAATACTACATTATTGGCCACTCATGCAGAAAAAGCATTCTTTCAATGCCATTCAAAACCAGTCTGTTTTGGTTGTCTCACTCTGAAATATCTGAAGACAGCCCAAAAATTCAGATAAATATAAATTCTCTTTCCCTTTGGTGTAGAAGGCTTATGAAAGGTAGCTCTTTACAGTATTACCCAACTCATAAATGTCATAGAAAGAGTCAGCAAGTCTTATTTTTTATTTCTATCTTTTATTTTTGCATTTTTAACAAGTACTGAAATTCATGAGGATGTCAGTATTGTAGTCATAAAAGGTTCAAGAGATCTGTTCACATCTGGAAGTAGAAAAATCATTAAGCTTTTCCCTGAATGTACTGGAAATCTCCTGAACTTGACATATTTATGTGAAATTTAAAAATGAAGCAAAGCTTTGAGCCACCAATGCTTGAGTGATGTTTCCTGTCAGGAGAAGGAATTTAAAGAGTAGGAAGGGTGGTTTTAATTGCCCATCTGTAACCAACAGGTTTGAAAGTTGGTTTAGAACAAATTGGTGTACCTGGGACATTACAGAATTTTAGAAGAATAAATTTGTTCCTATAGTTAAGGAGGAAGAAAGGAGGGAGACACTGAGCAAGGTTCTCAATAGCTAAAGCCTCATTAGCTTGACATTCATTCCAGGCAACCTAATGCAAGAGTTGGTAATGAGAAGAAAATTGAGAGAGAAAATGCAGTCAAAAACATGCTTGAACAAGGCTGTTTGTCCTGAGATTAACAACTTGGATGAAGGTGGTGAAGTGAAATCAAGTGATCCTATGGCAAGATGAGTTTGTTGAAAACGTGAGTGTTCAACTTTGCATTTGGCTGGGTTGCACGTGCAGCAGCACCAAGGGGTCAGTGGCAGAGCACTGGGAGACACCGAAGGCAAGCAGCTACAAACAGCTGAACCTCAGCTCCCACAGCAATGCCATGGCATAATGATTCAGGCATCTTTAGGTACATTTATTGTAATTGAGTATTTGACTTTACCTGTGGTTGCTGAGCCTGTGTATTGAAATCTGTTGCACACCTCCACTCCAGGTATTGTAAAGTCACAGTTTGGTGTGAGAGGAGAGCAAGGCCCTCTATCCTCTTACCCAGACACTGGGCCAGATCTGAGTGCCAAGGGGCAATTGTTTTCAGAGCTTCTAGGGCCAGCTTTGCTGAGCCAGGCTTCCTTAGTGGTCCTTTCCTGTTAACTCAGACACCCCTTGCCAGCAGGTCAGAGGGTTTCCCAGGAGTTTGCAGTCAGAAGACTGCAGTTTCATGCCTTGCAGTATTCACAGCAAGTCCCCCTTCCTTTTGGGTCTAAGTGATGTTTAGAAGCTGCTAACAGACAAT
Organism: Irena cyanogastra; assembly: GCA_013397155.1. Classification (NCBI taxonomy): domain Eukaryota; kingdom Metazoa; phylum Chordata; class Aves; order Passeriformes; family Irenidae; genus Irena; species Irena cyanogastra. The sequence continues at coordinate 235,505 of VWZV01004901.1, read as the reverse complement.
TTAAAATGAAAAATCATGTGTGGGAAATCAGCCCCAGGAGTGATCGATAAGTAGTTCTGATTTTAGAGTGGCTGCCAGAGGAATTGGTGAGTGTCCTGTGTGTTACCAAGAGGTCATGCCTTTCTGAAGGTTTTTTTTAGTCAAAGAGGTGCCATTTGCTTCAGTTGAGGATGCAGTCGGTGCCGTGTAGGATCTGGTATGTATGATTGGACAAATGCACAGTCACTTCTGAATGGAGTTTCGACCTGTAATTTCTTAAGCTTCCTAAGCAGGCTTAGATACCTTCAGTCTCAGCTTTGTTTGTCATTAAAATAACTCCTACTGAGTGTGATGCTGGTGGGAAAAGATTCCACTTCTTTATTTCTTTACTGTGTGAGTCTCGTTGATGCTAATAACTATCAAGTTAAATCTGCACCTGACCACAAGCAGCTGATGGAGCATTCCTTTTAGCCATCCACTGTATCCCTGATAGAGACAATCAATAGGTAAAATCTATGCAAATGAGCAGAGTTCAAGTGAGGGCTACCCTAAACAGGACTTAAGCTATGCACCCGCCTTTGTGCCAAATTTTTCAGGGGTTTTTCTCCTGTAATGAATACATGTATTTTGTGCATTGGAGCATGGCACAGGGCCTTTTGGATGGCAGGCTCTTCAAGAGAGAGGAAGAGAGTTTTAATCACAAAAGCAGAAACTTCAGTCAGAGGAATGATTCCACACTTTGTTTCATTTGTAAATGCTGCGTTTTGGCTTTTGTGAAACACAACCCAAGTCCAATTCAGGACAGCGCTTCAGGGATTCTTTCCGTGGGGCTTTTTAAGTCTGAAATAGTGCACATGAAAAGAACAGGAGATTGAACATAATTTGTTCCAACAGCTAGTCTAAGATTTTTTCCAATCAAGATTCTTTCAGCATATTCCTCTTTGTTGAGCTGTAAGCAGCTTTTAAAATAATGGCATTAGCCTATATTTCAGGGCCTCGCTGGGTGTTTCCAGCTCTGGTGATTAGTTACAAGAAATAGAAATGCCTGTATTGTAACCTTTTAATGGCTATGGGAGACTTGTAAACTAAGTTGAGATTTAAGCGATTTGTAGATTTCAAAATGAGCTGTAGAGTTCATTGAGAAAGAAAAATGCATCATTGAAATTCATGGTGCCACTTTGGTTTTCTTAGCTGAGATTTATCAGTGAAAGCCATATTGCTTTCCCTTTGCCTTTATTTTAAAGCTCTTCAATATATTGTTTTTAAGGTCCATTTCTTTTACAAGCTTTTCCTTTCAGCTTGCTCAGGGTATTGGGTCCTATGAACATCTGTTTGTGCCTAAAATCAGCCAGGACCTGGACTGTACCCTGCCTCCCTCCTCCCCTTTGTTTCCAGAGGCTATTGTTTCCGATTTCATGCTATCAGAGGGGCTGCATGTTTTCCTGTGTGAGGTTGTCAGAGAGATAAAAGCACAGGAGCAGGGTCACATTTCGAGGGATGGGCATGAAAAATTGGTAAAATGTATCTTGAGGGCCACCCACAAGACTTGCCTGAAGAAATTCAGAAGTAGAGAGTAGAATTGTAATTTTGTGGAAATTCTGGGGTGGAATAAGCAGTAATGAAGTAAGTGTTTAACTGGCAGAAATCTCTTAGTCAGATTTACACTTGGTTGACTTATTCCTGTTAGGTGGCTTGAGAGCCTCTAGTTGGGCTTTGTTACAAAGAAAACACCATCATCTTCATTGCAGTGCCTGCCCACGTCCCTTCAGTGTGACAGTGAGAGGCCAGAAGGTTTAAATCCAGTGTGTTACACCTTTCAGCCATCAGAGTGCACTGGGGAAACGAGAGGCAGTCCTGGAGGTTCTGCCTGTCCAAAATTTTCAGTACAGAACCACAGAATCCTTAGCTTGAATGATACAGGACCTGCAAGGAGTACAGTGAGGGTGATGATGATGATGAAAGATAGATTGTGCATCTTAATTGACCTAATGAAACACAGCTTCCAGTAAGGAAGCAGGCTGCTATCCTTGTGCCTGTGGCTGTGGTTCATAATGCTGCAAACCGTGGTCAGCCAAAACACACTTACTCTTTGGTCTGGCAGTAGTGGCACCCTGCTTTGGAAAAGTGCAGAGTGGTTCACGTGGTGGCAGGAGGGCAGAACAGCTGCAGTCACACACAGCTGAGCCTCTTCCCCACTGCACTAACCCAGCAGGGAGAGCTTGCAGGTGTCCTACACGTGCTCCTCTGAAAGCACCAAACAGCCAGGAAAGAGTTGTGCCTGTCCCTAGCTTAGCGTCAGTAGAACTAAAGCAGTGCCTTGCTAGTTTGTTTGGTTTGTGATTTCAACTCTTCACTTAGGTCTCTGCCAGGTATGAATTGAAGAAAATGGTTTAACAGTACTGGTTTAGGTCAGAGATCCACTAAGATGGTTACTTTTGTTTTAGAAGCTTACAATGAGGATTTTTTTAAAGCATGATGAGAACATGTTAAAACATGATGAGAAAACAAATGAAATATGTAAGTTTTATTTTTCCAAGGCAACTGATAGATAAGGGATGCCAAGCAAGGTGTTATCTTGCTGCCATATGGCTTCTGAATTACTAAATGATGAATGTGATACAAATCAGCCCAATACCGGAATTTTAGGGAGATCTATTTTTTCTCTCTTTTTTTTCCAAAGAGAAGTTGATTTTTTTTTTAATGCATAAATTATTTGTGATTTAATATGACAAACTAAATATACATTCTGAGTTTTGCTGGATTTAGCAGCATTTTTGGCTATGGAAATTCAACAGGGGAACACTAATATGCAGACTTTTTTCCATTTTGCTAATATAGTAGAAAAAATTACTAAATATGCTTTTGTTATTGTTGAATTTATATCCTTTATGGCAGTGCTTTTGGATATTAATTTGTTCATAAATAGAAATAGAAGAAAGCAGCAACACTGCAAAGTGAGTAACGGTTGCATAGGTGAGTTTAAAGAGGACCACTCAGTGAGTATTTTTCACTTATTAGCACTTTTATTTCAGCTTGCAGTGACTTTGGGCAGGGTTCTGGGTCCCACTGCAGGGGTGGCTGTGGAGGTGACATCCCCTGCTGCACGTGTCCTGTGGCACAGAGGGACCTGCCCCTCCGAGTGCCGGGCCAGGTCCTGGCAGGGTCCTGGCAGCCCCCAGCCCCACGGCGCCCTGTGTGTGTGCTCCTGTTCCCAGCAGGCAGCAGAGGGTTAGGGTTAGGGTTGGGGTTAGGGTTAGGGTTAGGGTTAGGGTTAGCCCTCGGACCAGCTGTGTGCCACCAGGTGTGAGGAGACCTCTGGGCAGGAAGTCCCACCAGCGCAATTCCAGTTGTGAGGGGAAAAGGATAATCTGTTGTTTTCTCAGCACGCTGACCACCATGTTTTCATGTCTTTCACCGCTTCAAGTACTACTTGAAGAACTTAAACACTGCTAATAGCATCCATTGCTGGTCTTAGTGGGTATAAATTCTTTTTTAAATCACAGCTTTCTTATACCAGCAGTTTTCTTTGGCATACTTGTCTAATTTTGGATGGGTTAAAGAATTTACTTTGTCTAGCTTTGTCTCAAAAGAGAAAAGAGGAAAGGCTAGAGTAAAAATTAATAGCACATCTTAAAATCTGTTACAACATCTCCCTTTTTTCTGACTAAAAGTGAGTGAAAAAGGCCTCTCTAGAGGAAATAAAGAAGTTATTACAACTTCTACTGTTTTGTAGAGTATGAAAAAGCTTTCTGTATGTTAAACAGTCTTGTGGACATCTGGCATGATTGGTTTTAATCTGCTGACTAAAAAGTCAGGATTAAATCTTGCTTTACACCTCTTTGTATTGCGGTCAGTAAAGTGACAGAGCTGCCCTGAAACAATGGCACTACTTATTCCACCCAATATGCCATGTGGTAGATCACCCCCTTTTTCAACACCACTTCTCTGCAAAGACAATGAAGCATCTGGTGGGGTTTTCCTGTGTCCAGGATATTTTTTGTCAGTAATTTCACTCAGCCGCTCTGCTTAGCTCTCCCTCGGTGCTACTTTTTGAGATGGGGTTTGCCAAATCCAGTGGCAAGAGGTCAGTAGGCCAAAGTGATGAATTTTTATGTGCCTGTTCCTTGTGTTTCTGCTCAGTCATGATTCTTTGCGCGCTGCGCTGCCTCTGAAAGGAGCCACAGTGAGCAATTTGTCCTCCCAGGCCGGGCAGAATGGGGAGGCAGATGAGTTAAAGTGGCGTGTATGACTGCGGACAGAGCTGCGCACAAATGTTTTCTGAGGGCAGAACAGAATCCTCCTGTCACTATTCAGCGTGAGAGGGGCTTGGGAGATTTGTAGCCTGTTGGCTTTCGATCAAGTGACAAATGAATTTAACAGCACTTAAAGATACAGCGGGAAGAATAGCACTTCACAGACCAGCCCCAGCTGCGAGCTCTAAAATGATGCTGCATTAACTCTTCTGTGCTCATGTGTCTCACATATTTGAATCTTGGTTTGCCTAATGAAAAGAATTTCATCTCTGTTTCAGTAACTCAGTAGAATACACTTTCTGGTTATTTGGCCCAGTCAGTCCCATCCCCTCTGGGAGAGTCTTTGGTTGTTACAAGCAGGAGGACGCCGGTTGCCTCATTTCTTGCAGAGCTTTCTGTCCTCACTGAGTGGTGCCCTCAGTGATGGGGTCGAATGAGCCAGGGATCTGCGTTCCTTGCAGGGTTAAATATCTTAGAGTCCCCAGGCAGTGCTGGGAAGCTGCTGTTCCTCCAAGTCCTTCCTTCTCTGATCAGCTGTGGCCCTAGCTGGCCGAGGGCTGTTGGTCCTGAGCTGTGAACCTGTCAGTGGAGACCCCGTCCTGGGGGTCCTGAACACAGCTGTACTGCACAGCACTTGGCTCCCACACCATCACAAGCCAGAAGGAACTCAGAGCTGCATTACCGGGGTGGTGAATAGAGGCAGTATGTAGAATATGCCACCCTGTTTCCTCTCTCCACACTGGCTGTTCTACCCCACAGCTGTTTTTGTGTGATGCCAGCCTTCACTGAGTGCGTACAGATGCTGATCTGTCAGTCCATCTTAGCCTTGATCAAGGAGAATATAGCAGATGTTGGGTACCCACCTTGCACATTATTTTACAAAAATATCCTTCATTCATTTCATCCAACAATATTTATTTTAATGTGTGAATACGAGCTCCTGGACATGGGTGAACTCTGTGGTGGTCTGAGTCATACTGAAGGAGCATCACCCTGCTGGTGGGCAGTGTGCCTGGGGACAGCCCAGCAGCTAGGCTGTGGCCAGGGTGCTGCAGCAGCAGCCAGGCACTTGGCACCTGCACGACCACAGGGGTGGGAGAGGGACAGTTCTGCAATCCCCCCTCATGGCTCTCAGAGCTGTCTGAACATAACTAGCTATAAAGGATTGTTTGAATTTACAGGCTGCTGGACTCATATTCCATGTGGAAAGTGAGTAAAGCAGCAAATGATGGTGAACCAGACAGGGAGTATGACAATGAGAGGTGAATGAGATATGACAGGATAAAAAGGAGTTGAGTCAAAGAGACTGGGCAAACAAAACACAGGGGAAAATACAGTAAAGAAATGGTTTGCGTGCTACATCAGGAAGACATCACCTGGTCAGCAAAGTCTTAGTCTCACCATAACACCACACAGCATGTTTCAGTTATCAGCACAGTGAATTTTGCATTCTCAACTTGTTCAGGACTGGAAACCAGATGCAGTGACCTGAAAATTACTTTTGTGTCACGTTTCCTTAAAAAGTGAAGTTAACTTAGAGGGGGTTTTATTCCCATAGATAGAAAACAGTGGAAAAACATGGACATCTCTTCCACTTTGCTGTACATGCTCATGACCATTGTATGAGCTGGAGGGCGTTCATCCATTCTGGAGGGCACTCGTCCATCCTGGAGGGTGCATGTCCATTCTGGAGGGCACCCATCCGTCCTGGAGGGCACATGTCCATCCCAGCATTGTGCTTAGGCTGAGCAAGAGTCCAAGGCTCAGCTGCTGGCAGTCCACAAGACACTTGTGCCTCATGCAAGTCACTTACCTGTTCTACGTCTCAAATCCCATCTTTGTTAAGAGACTAAAGATTTTTTTGCTGTTTTGCATAATAGGAAGAAAACAAAAAAGGCTTTTATTTCTTTATTATTTCTAATTTTCAAGTGGTTAAAATATTCAGTTCCTGCCTCAGGGCATCTAGATTTTAGGTACATACATAATTGGATTTCAGAACTGCCCAACACTATATGTTTTAAAAGTCAGCTCCCAATTATATCTGCTGCTGGGAGTCTACTATGTGGGAGCCAAAGGGTCACACTCTCCAAAGGTTAAGCCTTGAACTTGAGCTGTGTCACACCATTGATCTTGTCAAAAACTCCCCATTATTTTAAAGGGCAAACTCCTGAATTTACTCCATTTGGCAGTGCTGGCTGGGAGTGTTTCTGGGCTTGCTGTTGGTTCTGAGGTCAGGCGGGAGCCTGGAGCACTCCTGTGGGCTGGCCATGCCCGCGCTGTGCTCCCCGCAAGGCTTGAGGAGAACGAAGCTGGCTGAATGAAGCGACTGCAGAGCCCAGTGCTGGAAGTCAAGAGGCACCAAACAATTTTCTTAGGTGTTGGCTTAAATTTTTGCTGCTTGGTGTTACTGCTCCCATGTTTCATTTCTTGTGGCTGTAAGAAACCGTGAGGTTTGGAGGCAGCAGAATCACAAACACCATCAGCACAAACACAGGCAAATGTTACCACTCAAAGCAAAGGCAGTCGCAGGGCACACAGGGGCAGGTGGGGTTCACAGGCTGCTTTGCTTTTAGAATGAAAAGAAATAGAGGTTCTTAGTCTGCAAGTTAGATAAAAGCAAGTTTAGTTATACGGAGAGAAGCTGCCTCTTATTCCATTCCTCCTGAATTCAAGAGAGAGGGGGATTTTAGGTTTCTCTACAGAAACAGATTTACATCACAGGTTCTATGTACTTCGTCAAAGTCTTTGCTGAACAGAAACAATACACCCAGTCCTTGGTCAGCTGGAGTGGAAGAGTGTAAGTGCTCTGAAGGTTTCCAACAAGGAATTTCTCAAACTGGCATTACTGCACGGCCAAAGCAGAAAAAATAATGAAAGATAAGTAACAGAACATCTGAGTAGATCTGAAGAGGATCACACCTTATGGGACAAGACATACATATTGTGTTTATGCAGAAAATTTCCTTAGGAACAGTTGGACTGTCCCAGTTTCTGTAATTAGGAAAAAGCAAATATTTCTCTTTGAATACTCCCTCAAGACTACTTGACATCAGGTAGTAATACGAAATAATTTAGAAGGATGGGCAGGTGGAGGGAAGGGATTTTTCTGGCATATTGCTTCCAAGTTCCAGATCTTGTAGTGCTGTGGATTTATCTGGATCTGATCAAAGTCCTGAATGCATATTATTGATGTCTGATGTCAGCAAGTGAATTTAAACTGAGGCCTTAAAAAGTGAGCAGGGGAGCCCTTTACCTTTGTCCACAGAGACACTGCACAGTTCCATGTCCTGATTCACACAGGTGCCAGACAGCTCCAGGTAAATTGTTTGTGAATCACTGTGTAGATGCTTTGCTGAACTCAGGCTTCAGGTCACAGTCAGGAAAATGAAAGGAGAGAATACAGAAAGATGTGCAACCTGACCAGAGAGAGAGAGAGAAAATAAGAAGGTAATCAGCATGCTGGGGAATATGGACAAGGAGTTCTAGTCTGGTCTGTAATCTTGGAGAATCTGAGAGGCAGAGGCCTTTTGAGATTAATTCAGATTCTTTTCTGAAGAGAATTAAAAAGAGAGCCATCATTGCCACCAGCTGTTGGCACAGAGCAAAGCTGCTGAGGCCAGAGGCCACTTTCAGGGACCTCAGGGCTCTCTCCAGACCTGGAGAAGGGCAGGCTGTGCCACTGGCACGTGGCACTGAGCTGGCCACTATGGCACCGGGCCAGCTGTTCCAGCTGTGAGCCAGCCACTCCAGTGCCCATCCCTGCCCGGGCCGGGGTCTGCAGCAGCCTGCTGTGGTAAGCCTGGCCTACTGCCTGCTGAGCAAACACACACAGGAGCCGCAGCCAGCGCTGCCAGGGATGGCTCTGTCAGAGCTGGGTGGTGCTCTGGGCAGTGCCAGGGCAGAGGAGCCCCCCTGACCGCGGGCGGGTGCGCAGGTACGCTGTCCAGTGCTGTCACCTGGACTCTCAGTCACTCAGCACAGTGCCTGAAAAGTAAACAGGAGCGGTTTGGCATTGCCTGGTGACATGCTGTGGTAACCTTGTCATGAATTACCTCAGTTTCTGGACAAGAAAATGCATTTTACAATTAACCTAGTTAATTGTAATTAACGTAGTTAATTGAGACCAAAAGAAGGCAAGTTGTTCCCAGCAGGGATCATCTGCTTTAGGGAGGCAGGAGATCCCTGGGAGCATGAGGGATATGGGGAGCATGAGGACAGTGTTTTGGTGCTAAGATTTTTTCGTCACAGACACCACCCAAAGAAGCATTTTAAAATATCCCAGAATATCCCAGTGCCACAGTTCAGCAGAGGGGCTGCGTGGTGGGGACCGGAGTGCTCCCGTAGGTGCCGGGCAGCTCCTGGGCCAGGCTCTCACAGGGTGCCATTGGTGCTTCTTTAACCTGCCCCTGAGGTTGAATCGTCCCGACACGGGTGCAGGCAGCAGGGCCACGTCAGTGGTGGTGATGTCCCTCGGAAGAGGGGCCACACATGGGCAGATGAGCAGGGCCACCAGGCAGGAGCAGCTCTGCTGCAGCCCCCTCCTCTGCCACTGCCTCCCCTGGGCATGAGCTGACTCCTCTGGGAACATCCAAAGACAAAGTAATTCTCTTGGTACTTCATGTGAATTCTCATTAATGCTTGTTTGTGTTTGCTCTTTATTCAGCTAGCACTCACGTCACTGCTGAGTTCAGTTCCTGCTGCTGGAAAGTGTAGTGGCTGTTCTGGGATATTACTGCTATTTGCACACAGTTAAAGTTAACACAAGTTAATGTATAGTCTAAAGGATATTTTTTTCAATGGAAGCGTATGTCCTCTCAGATAGGGTTTGGTTTCTGTACCCTGGAGATTTAGCCCTGGGATGCCCTTGATTTTTGCAGCAGCTGTGAAGCCAAAAACCTCTGTGGCTGTGGAAATTGGCTATAATGAGCCTCCCTTTCAATGGCAAGGTGCAGTTTAAAAAGCACAGTGTTATCTGTACTATAGCTAAATGCACAACTCTCATTGACTCGGAAAGTTACATGTAACTTTGTTTTTCTCACTTGCAAATTTTAATTCTCTGATGTCATCTAACTTGGGGAATTTGCTGCTGTTGTATTCCCAATATCCAGGAAATCGTGTCATCTCCTCAGAGGTAAGGAGGAGCCCAAACAAGACAGATGTTTCTGTTATTCCCCAAAGTAGCAAATTTTTTACCTCTCTGATTATTTCAAATACAATTTGCATCCAGATTATAATAATAATTTTTAAAAAATATTATCCTAGTTTAATAAGTTTCGGATTGATTTTAGGTCTTGAGCAGCATTTCAGAAGTATTCCACTTTCATAATTAGATGATACATGTATGTCTGTCTTTTCTGTCCTTCCAGAATCCACAGAGTATGTAACTGGAAAAATACTAAATGTCTTAAATTTAGTTGATCTGGTTGCTCATGTGCTCAAGACCTTATTTCACTTAGCTCCTGTCAGGAATTTTCAGACTCTGCACTTCTCTCCTAGCACTCACAGCCATAAGCACATCTGTGTCAATCTATGCCGCTTACTGCAAATTCCAGTGGCAACTCTTGCTGAACTTCTCTAATTGTAAAGGAACAATGTAAAGGAACAATGTATATATTCTGTTTTCACTTCTGTTTTTTAAGAAGAATTCAAAGTAATCATAAGTCCTAAGAAGAGTTTTCAAATAATAGAGAACAATAATACACATCTTTAGCATCAGTGGACAGATGCAGTAGGACAGGTTGAGTCTGTAGGTGCTTGGATACCTCCCTTTGAGGGGTTTCCCTCCCACCTCAAAAAAATGATTGAGAGTCTTACAAGCATGTAATAGCTCACACTTCAGGAGGTGGACTCCAAGTCTGAAGGATGTTCAGAAAGCAGGAGTGTGGAATCAATGAAAAATCAGCTGCAGTTTTCAGCCAAGCAGGAAGCAGCAGTGCAATCCACAGCTGTTCACAGTGTTCCATATAAACACAACATAAAGTGTATGTTACAGACTGTTGTGTGTTTTATGTATATAACAATTCTTTTAATGCCTGTATCCCTATTTACTGTAAGTATGCAGAGGTGCAGTCTTAAACACTTAGATTTGTGTTGTGCGTGGGGAAGCTAGACGTATTTTGAAGGTGTGTTATGCTGTAGATCAACAGCGTCATTCCAAGAATTGCCGAGTTTAGAAGTTCCAGATTTGTCTCTCGTAAATATAAAAAACATTTCCTCCTCGCTTTGTGTAACAGGACGTTCTTACTACATTCCACGACCGTTGTCAGGAAAGTTGTTACTATGTTTTCCAATTCAATACACATAAGTTATCACAAAGGGTTGTTTCAAAAGTGCTACAAAACATCTACCTGTGTAGAATATGGGAAAACAGGAATGAGATATGGCTATGTTTGCTAGGGAAAGGCTGGCTACTGAGCTCTCTCTCAGCTCTGAATACAGCTGTCCTGCAAGCTTTTTAACCAAATCTTGTTTCCAAAGGAAAAAAAAGATGTTTTGTGTTTTTAGGAAAAAGTTATGTAGAGTTATCTGGTTTCTCCTCTTCTGCCCTTGTGAAAATATACCTTTGAGGGAATACCCAGCAAGGAACAGTGAGTTTTCATAGCATTTTAATTTTCTTTGCTAGCAACAAAAAATCCCTTCATAAGCAGACTTGCCTAAAAAGGCACATGGTCCTGAAAGTTTTCTGCTTGGGTGACTACGACTGTGCAGAAATTGAAAGGAGGAGGAAAAAAGGAATGCCTCCAGCTTGTATAAGAAATGAACCTTTGCCCAATCACTTTTGTCTGTGAATAAGGTAACTTTTTGTGTGTGTGAGATTTGAAAGCAATAAGGTATGTGGGTCCTTTCTCTGTATTGGTTCTCAAGAGTCGATCGCGGGGTTTTTCTTTTGGAGCCGGCCTGACGTTGTGAGATAAAGCAGCTCAGGGAAAAAAATGTTCTCAAGCAGATGCCTTTAAGAGACAGAAATCATGAATTTGTTGAATTGCAACCACTCTGGGGGTGGCTACAATGACTTTTTGACAGTGACAGTAACTCTGCCGTGTCTTTTCGAGCCCTTCTTTGGCCCATTCACTCTGGAAAGCTGCTTAAGCGCACTTAAGCGCATTAGCATTTGGATGCTCGGGGACCGTATTGACCCTCATTTGGAAAGTTTAAATGAGTGAAAGATGGAGCGATTTGTTAGGGCTTTAGAAACCAGCTTTAGAGAGCTGCGGGTTTTCCGCTCTGGTTTGTTCGGGTGCTTGTTCTAATCTGGTGTGCTGTTTGAAGGGACCAGACTGATTTGTGACACATGAGCCCAAAGCCTCTTTTTTTGGGCTTGACCCGATTATCTGATCTGTGCTCTGAATTTCAATCACCCGCGTGGAGGGAGCGAGGTTGGGAATGGCTCGCTGCTGGATTACCTCACTGCTCCGTATGGACACAGATGGCAGAACGGCCTCTGCGTGTCTGAGCACACAAAGGCATCGTCCGGCTGCCCTGGGTGCGAGGGGACAGGTACGAGCTCTGTGCCAGAAAGTGAGAGGTCCCGGAGGTGCAGCTCCCGCAAGGGTCCAGCATGCCACTCCTGCCAGGCAGGGTGCCGTTTAACCAGCACGTTCCCTCTCTTCTCCCAAACCTTCAAAAAACACCTTAACGCCCTGCAGAGCAGATGCAGTACTCACAGAGCAGCCTGTGCCTGTGGGGCCAGTGCTCCTTCTGCCAGTGAAACCTGTGATTGCACGGACCTGCAGCTGTTCTGGTGCCACGAGTGTGCTGAGTGTTTTAGGGTAAAGCCAGAGTTGGATGGACGTGGCACTGTTTTTGGGGAGGGAGGAAATGGTCAGGAAAAGTTTGTCAGAAATGGACATTATTTATTCAGTGGGACGAGGAATCAACACCTGTTTCACTCACAAACTTGTAAGAAAAGTAAGAGATTTGTGAGTTTTTTACCAAATCCCATTCAAGTTACTTGTTAGAAATGAAAGCGCTCAACTCGCTGTTTTTTATTTGTACTGTGCCAACAGGCAAAGGCCTTTATCAAGGATCAAATTTGTATCAAATGGGAGCAAAACGTCCACTGACAGATTGTTCCCATTCTGGCACTGGGATCCTCAGCTTAGACCTTAATTGTTTGGAAGCAGATGGATTTTTGTTTAAATACATGTTTGGCATGTATTTCTGCCTTCAGGAGAAGGCGAGAATGGGGAAAGGAGAAGTGAGCTGTAGTTCATGGTGATGTGTCTGATAGGCACTGCACCTCTGATAAGGAATCCAAATATAAGTGTTTCCGTCTGTGAGAGATAGAAGCATGTAGTAGGATGTGAAAGTCTATACCATGGAACATATTTATTTTACAAATTAATATTATGCAAAATGAAAACCTTTTGTCTGGTTATTATGAAAAGGAATGGGGTGAGCAGAGCAGGGAAGTCACCTCGTTGCCTTTCCTTGACTCAGTTACTTTCTTTAACAGAAAACACTTTTCTTAAGAACCTCTAGCAAAATAAGGTTTTATTCAGGACAGTCTTTGCCAGTACCCATATCCAGGGCTGTGCACAGATCCTGTCAGCAGCGTGTGCCTCAGCAGCAGCCATGGATCCTGAGCTGCCTCCCAGGTGTGGGGACACATCTGTGTCTTTGAACAATGCCCAGTTTGAGCAATTTCCTCAATTCCTCTTCTTGACTTTTTCCTTGTGGTTCCCAGCAGCCAGGCAGAGCGGCACGGGTAGCTCTGCACAACACCCAGCAGCCAGGGAGACTGCAGAGCACTTGGTGAAAGGTGCCCATCCCACAGTTAAGATGGAGATGCCTGCATTTCAAAGCCCTTAATATACTTAAAGCTTCGCTAACTGTTTTGCTAAAAGCTCTGGATTTTCCCCTTGAGCATCCCATTTCATGTTATTCCCCAGTACCTGTGGAACTGGCTCCCAGCCAGGCCAGTGGCCAATGGATCAAGGCCCAACACTTTCATGGAAATTCATACCTCTGTGCCTGATAAAATTTTGGTTCATAATGTGTTTTAGGCACCCAGTCCTCAGCCTATCTAGGGATGTGATGTCCCTTATTTAAAAAAGGGAATTTGTTATGCAAAGTAAACTGTGAAAATTGCTGTCAGATTGTGTAAGCATTTCTCGGGCCTGCAAAGTGTATTTGTAACACGAATTTACAGGGCAGATGTTTTTGCAAACAAGGGTTAACTTACAGAACTGTAGTGTCAATGTAGTTATCAGCTCTTAAGAACCAGCACAAAACCTGGTCATTATCTGTAAGCAGTGGTTCGGAGGAGTAATGTGTGATACAGCATACAGTGATACCTGTGAAAGAACCTGTCTGCATGGTACAAGCTGAATGACTATTTGCCTTTCCTGATTGATATTTTCTTAATATTGCCTGTTTCTCTCCAAGTGGTAATTCAGTTTATTGTTTCAAGTCCATCATGACTGGAAGTGACTTAAATTAGCCATGCTGTGTATTTTGACCTACAGCAAATTATATTTCGTGGGGGGCACTGAAGATACATGTTGATAATGTTCAGTTAAATCTGGTCTTCTGTTGCATATAAGCTTGTTTCCCTTTCTCCCCTTACGTTTTTCTCAGACACTGTGTGCAAAGGCCACAATGCAGACGATCCGGGCAGCTGACACAAATGAAGTAGTCAAGCTAATATTTCGTGAATCTGATAATGACCGAAAGGTAAACAACTTAATGCCCTTGGCACCCCTATGTAAATAGAAACAGTGTTGAATGTTCACTTTCTTTTCTACAAAGCATGAATATAGTTGTTCCAAACTGATAATGTAAAGGGAGGGGAGGATATAGATTGTCACACTTAATGCTCAGTTAATTGGATCTGTTTAAGTGATTGCCAGCCAAGCAAATGGGCAAGCTGACAAGGGGCTTTGGACATGTGGAAATGTGTGGTTTTAAAGGGCTGCGTGTCTCTGAAAGGGTCACTGCCAGCAGCTGGGTGTTGAGTTGCTGAGTCCAAGAGCTTTGCTGACCTTTCTCCCTATTTTTTTATTTAGGTTATGCTGCAATTAGAAAAGAAGCTCTTTGACTATTTTAATCAAGACGTATTTAGAGACAACAATGGCACTGCGGTAAGTTCATTGCTAAACCTTTCAAAGGAGTAAGTTGGGAACTCACATACAAATTGCATTTCTCTAACCAGCCCTTTATCCTTATCACCCCTCCTGTCTGCAGAATGAGAAGGGGTAATTCAGCCAATGCAATAACTGTTCCAGATTTCCTCACCACTTAGCCACTTATTCTGTGTACAGATTCTTAACTTTGGAAGGTTTACCTTCTTTTTTGTAGAAATAAAAATCACTTTTTGTAAACTAAATGTACACAACAATTCACTTTTCTTATCTGTTCTCTAGTCTGCATTTCTTCAAGCATCCTGTTTTTCTTCCTAGCTCCTCATTGTGCATCACACAATAACTGAGGAAAAGCCCTTAAATGCAAAGCCCTTCTGAAAATACCTGGGTCTTCTAAGTGTACCAAAATATACTAGGAACACAAGAGAAATAGAATAGCAATCTTAAGCTCTGCAGCAGACTGTCACTCTTTGGACAAGCATAGAGAGGACTTCCCAAGAGGGGACTCTAACTCTCTGATTTGTAATAAGAACTCTGATTTTTCTGTGAAGAGGGGCATCGTATTTTCTTTAATGTGATCTTATTTCAAATGGTAGCCACTTCATTTTGGAAAAACTGTGTGCACTGCTTGCAGCTTTCTCCATTTCATCCAGGGTTCCTAGGAGTTATGTACCCAAAGAACACACAGAGGGCCCTGGTCCCCACCTGCAGTTCAGCTGACTCCGTGCCAGGCAGGCAGTGTGCCTGCTCACGGGCACGTTGCTGCCTGGTGCCCGGGGATGGGTGTGCACAGGATCCATGGCTCTCCACCTCTGTCCTCTTCTCCCCTGCCTACAGCTCATTCTCTCACTGCTCAGAGAGAGCCAGACTGTTGGAGGGATCTCTGCAGGGCTCTAGGACATGGAGGGGAACTGAAGCCCTGGTGCCCTCTCTGATTTTAAGTTGACTTCACCTGGGAGATTAAGTCCATGTGAGAATCTGAGATTTCACTCATTTGTTGAGGTCAGAAGAGTTTGATGAGTAAGACCCATGAGGGGTGAAGATCAGATTCTCCTTCTAGTCCCTGCTGTTGTCCCAGAGCATAGCTCATGTCTGTTGTGTACTCACTACGAGAGGTGCCTCTGTGGTGCCTTCAAATGCAGTTACTGTCACATCAGTTTGGAGTTGTTCAGTTTCAATTTACGAGGTGAGTGCATCCTCGGGAAATTCCTAATGTTTCTTTCACTGATGTTTTGCAGTTTTGGGGATGTTTAATTCAAAGCAGTAAGTCTCCCAATTCCTTTTTCCATATTTATTGCATTCCTGTTCCAGATTTTTTCTCAATGTGTATAATTATAATAACTTTTCCAGTTTCTTTTTAAAACAACTCAAGTATTTGTCATTTGTGTTTTCCCCCAGTGCATTCCTGAAGCTGTGTAAAGCTGTTCTTGGTGTTTGTTTGCCTTCTCCTAGTGGTATTTTGGGTGGCTGCTGCTTGATTTGCATACAGGGCTGTGGGGTGTGAATGTACAAGCAGAATCCCACTTAAACATGTTCCATTTCAAAATCAGTAGTCATTTCTTCATGCATCAGGAAGTGGGAAATCTTCCAGATCAAACATGGACGAAAGAGATAAACGATATAATGAGCCATTGGAGATAATCTAATCTTCATGGTCTAGTTAAACACGCAGCACCATGATCACTAAAAACAAACTACCTCTCTAAAACGATAAATGTCTCTGTGCCGAATTCAACCCAAAAAATCCATCGCATCCTTCATCAACCGCCGGTCTTGTACCAGCCTGACAGAAATTTAATTCAAGCTGGCTCCTGAAAATAATTATTGTATTTTAAGAGTAGTAATCATTGGTCGGGACATGATTGAATGTGTCCATGCCTATTGACTTTTTCTATGATTTATAGCTTTGTGTAGTCGATATTCCCATCGAAATTGTATAATTAATTATAAGTGGGGCTGTCAGGTCTGCAGGATGGAGTGCCCTGATGAGTATTTGGGAAGATTAAATTTTCCTTAGCTGTACCAATGCAAGGCTTGGGAATTTTCACAGCACTCGGGCTGTTGGATAAAGATGTTTTCTGTGTGTTTAGCAACTGCTTTAGCTCAAAATCCATTGATTTTTCAGAGGGTATTTTTTTATCAGTGCCGTGTCTCTTCAGTAACATTGGAATGTATACGGATGTGACAAGACCTGACAAATATTTATTATCAACAGGCTACTTTATCATTGTCCATACACAGTTATTCCTTCCTTTCACATTGTAATCAACAAAAAGAATCATAATATATATTTTTAAAAATTATTATTTTTTATGAAAAATCTGATATAGATACAAATCACCTGTTTAACAGTAATTCAGTTTGAAATGCATACTGTAATCTGTCGGGTCTAATTTTTCCAAACTAATCTGTAGCTTATTCAGACTTATCTGTAGCTTATTCCAAAGTTAGCTTAGCAATTACCTGTAACGATTACCTCAGGGTGCAATGACCGTTCTGTGTCACTGTATTTCAGAAAGGAATACCCAGATTTACGCAGTTCTGTGGTGATAGGAAAAAAGAGAAAGCCTGTTTGAAAGCAGCTGTTCCAATAATACAAAATGTTTTATTATTGAATTCCTGTGTTCTGAGCTGTATGTGGGAGTTGTGTCCGTCTGACAGAGCAGGGTGTGAGTCCACAGCCACACAGAGCTGTCCTGTGTGGGTGTGTGGGGAGGCTGTCACAGAGCAGCAGTGGGAGAGGTGGGCAGCAGGAGGTGCAGCATGCAGAGTTCCACCTCGGCATCAGTCAGCTCCCAGGTAGGTTGTTGTTTTTCAGCTAGCAGAAGCTCAGTGTTTCTGGCCTGGATGGCAGGACACAGCCAGGCTGTGCTGATTGGTGCCATCCTGCTCCAGGGGCAGCCCATGAGTGGTGGAAAAGCACAAATGAGGCTTCTCACGCCTGCCCAGAGGCAGCAGCCCCTGGCCAGGAGCCCCCACCATGCCCCCGTGGCTCCTCTGTGGTCCTGCTCCCCTCCTGCCAGCAGGTGCAGAGAGTGCCCTGGAGCCCTGCACGGATCTCCTGGGTCTGCCCACGCTGCCAAGCTCACGCTGCCTCACCAGCACAGCACTCACACAAAACACGGTTGTAGCTTTGGATTTCCAGCCCTTAAGTGATAAAAATCAGCGTGCTGGTGCTTCCAGAAAAGGAGCAGGGGGTTCTTGAATAAACCTGTGCTTTTACCAGGTATTTCCAGATTCTTTAATTGTTTGTGATAGATCAGGCTGTAATTGTTTGTTTTTTTTTTTCAAAAGGAGTTCCCTGTTAATTTCAAAACAATCAAAAGAAAAGCAAGTCAAGGGTAATTATGTAATGAAAAAAATATAATCAGGTTATTGACTTGTACCAAAGAACCACAAGGTAAATTGCATTTCTTCAGTAGTCAAATAAATATATAGTAAGAATATAAAAACCTGTAATGACTATAGAGGAATGATTTAATCATCAGGAATCATTTTATAGTCTTTAACTGCAGTTAGAAATGAGGAATGGTGCCTACATTCCCATCTTTCCAATGATCTGTATTAAAGAATCAATCCAGGTAGAAGCTAATGCACTGTCCTTAGAATTTGGACCACAACTGTGTAGTAAAAGTCATCAGTGAATTAATTGTCTTAAGAGTGGAACCTGATGATATTCCTGCTAAAAATCACAGTCCCTTTTTTCTGTTGATCTTTGTGGAAGCTGGTGACTAATAGTGAAGCTGTGCTTGCTCTGGTGGTCCTGCTGGCCCTGCTGGCCCTGTGTCCTGCTGCCCCAGCCCCTACAGGCCCACTCCCCCTTCTCCACCCCTGGTTTGGGCTGCTGGGGCAGATGGATTAGCCCCAGGGCGCTGCTGCACGCAGCTCCAGGATCACCAGAGGGTTCTGGGGCACTGGTGGTGTATCAGCGTTCATTCCAAACCAGATTCAAGGATGTTATGCTGAAAAGCCCACTGATTCTGAGCCTGGATTTTCATGGAATGGAAGTGATTCTATTTCTTACTTTAATTGTGCAGCGGCTCTCTTGGTGCAGAGGACAAACAGTGAACTCTTATGGAGAGTATATTCTGACTCAGTTTCCCTTCACAGAATAAATTCCCTTTATTCTTTATGTATTCAGCCTCAACTGATATGGTATGAGAAGAAAATTATAATGTGCTCTAAGAATGGATTGAGTAAAAGGTCTTGTTTTCCCTCTGAGAATTAGAGATTTAAAGTGATCTGTTACAATGCTAGTTAACTTAGAGATGTTATTGCAAACAGTACAGGCAAACATACTTTTAAATTTTAAGCACTTTATTGGGGATGGGGGGAGGGGGGGGAATGCATGAGTTCCCAGGAAATCCTGAAATGATAAAGAAATTGAGCAGAAAGAACTAGTCAGCAAGAGACCTCTATTAAGATTTTTGTGAGAATATGTATGCTTATGAAGATTAAGGATCTGGCGTCACTGAAAATGTATTAATCAACAGACAAGATATAGCACAATGCACTCTTCCCAACGGCCTTGGCTCTGACCCTTTTAAGGATAATGGGAATACTGTCCACTAGGAACTAGATTAGGACGATCAAGTGCATTTCATCAGGGTATGACTTGAACCATGATCCCAGAGGTGAAAAGGCAGAGGTTTATCCACTGAGCCAACCAGCCCCTGTCCAGATAAAATCTTGAATATGATGTATAAGGGCAAATTAGGGTAGAGAAAGGAAATTGATTGCTTAGGACCATTGCTACCTCAGACTGGTCATAAGGAAATCCTGCCTATCCTGAAACTGCTTCTTTTATTTAAGATAGTCTTCTGAGATGCCTGATTTTCATAAAGTATTAATAGGAAAATGGCTTCATGCTCTGCATCTTTATTCAGAAGCAGCATTCCTGTGTTTAGAATTGCATTTGCTTAAGTTACCAATTAGTTGATAAACCACTGGATAAACTGCAAAATGAGAAATGACAGAGATAGGAAATATTACCAATAAATTGTTCTCACTAGCAAAACATAAATGTAAATCCAGATTGCACAAACAAGTCAAGCCAAATGTGTTGGGTTAGCTGTTTACTGCAAGCTTCAAATAGATGAATTATTCTGGTGTAAAATTTGTCCATAGCACAAAGTTACAAATATTATTTCCTGACCTTTTCCCCCATCCTGTTCTATACAGCTGCTGTATGGCTTAAGGATAATTCAGGTGTACTGTGATATGTTTATTTTTTTAGGCATTGGCTCTTGTTTAAGTCTAGCGCTAAGAGTAGGCTCAGCATCTGTATTTGCAGTCTGTAATCCAGCCTGCGGTATGATCTGCTAATGTGCTTTGGCCCTTTTTAACCTGTGTGACATGGAGAGAATATGCAGGGAGGCAATGTTTGCACCTGCATTCTAGTCCCCAAGTTTATGGATCTCACCATCATCCCTTACAGTTAATATTTGTGCACACAAGTGCCATGCCAAAGCTTCCACACCTTGCCCCGAGTCTGTGGCAAGCCAAATAAAAATAGAAAGGTGCTTAATTGTTTTTTCACCATCTCTCTGCAGTAGCTCAATCCTCTTGTGTTCTCCAGATACCCCTGATAACCTCCCACACGAATGTCTGCATGCACGAAGGATTGCACAGGGAAAAGCAAATGCTAGGTTTAACTTGAAAAGTTATACCTGAGGACACTTTCCTACAAAAGGCACAGCTAGAGATGAGGGTGGGGCACCCAGCTGCAAGGATGGAGGGATGGGTTCTGGTCCCTGCTCTGGTCCCTGTCTGTGTGTTCTTGTTGCACCGGTGTGGGGGGCACGGGCTGCAGTCCTGCTCTCTGCTGCTCCCAGAGCAGCCTCCACAGCCCCACACAAGGAGGGGATGAGTTTGAATCCCTGCTGGAAGAGCAGCAGCTCAGTGTTAGGTGTCTGGAAGTTCCCAGTGACCTTGCCTGACTCTCTGTGAGGGCAGCACATGATTGATAGGAGCTCCCCACACCCCTCAGGGGCACAGCCAGCATTGATATGCCTCTGTGGTCCTGCAGTTCCCCAAAACACTCAGGCCAGCCAAGCATGAGCTTGGGGAATCTTCAGTCCACTGTGGGAGTTTTGCCCAAGTAAGAAACATTTCAAAGTCAATGCTCAAGAAAAATCCATTTTTAACCACTCTGCAAGTAATACTAAAACTATTCTCCATATTTCATGCTTTTGCCAAATTGCAGCTCACAAGTAACTTTGTAACAGAATAGTGCATGGTGGTTTGGACTCCCAAGTGGGACAAACTAATGTTTCACAGTAACAGATATATAAGTTTAATGAAATAATCCATTGAGTGTGTCATATTTGCAAGCAGGATATTCCTAATTAAAGTCTTCCAGTTTTAAAGACAGCATCCACTCAGTCATTCCTAACGTTTTGAAGGAGCTTTGTCACAAGCTGTTGTGCACAGTGTATGAATTGTTACAATAATATTTAGTGTCTGTCCCAGCAAAGTTGTGAAAATGGCAACTTGCATGGATGTGTTTTTCCAGAGTCAACTTTCTTTTAATTCGATGTAAGCACTGGAATCCTGGGAGAGTGAGCAACAAAATCCATTTTTCCCATCAGAAAATGGAAAGCGTGTGTTCAGCTGTGACCAGCTGGTAGTCACAGGCCACAGCCACTGGCCTGTGTGGCACGCTGCCCTCCCATCAGGTTGAGTCCTGGCAGGCAGATCCCTGGAGGAGCTGGCTGTGGCACAGGGCAGGGGCTGTGGGCTTCGTGGTGCCTCTGGGTGCTCCAGGCTCTGCTGGGCACAGGGCAGCTGAGGGGTGGGATGCAGTTCTCTGCTGCAGGGCAGCGCTTGGGCAAGGAGCCCTTGGGGTGTGGAAGGAGCTTCTGTGGTCAGCAGAAGGTTCACTGCTGCTGCAGAAGTGGAAGCCCAGGCTTAATCTGTGTCAGTGCTTTTGACTTCTTTGCTCGTTTATCCTTTACATATACTTCAGTCTTCTCATTGAGACCTAGTTTCCTAAGCAGTACAACAGGTTCTGATTTCTGATGGTTGGTTTTTTCAAGTAACAAAAGTCTCACAGGATAAGAGCTGGATTCTCTGCTGCATGCTGCAGAGCAGAGGGGTGGCTGAGCCTTGGGGCTGTTAGCAGGGTGTTTGACTGACAGCTTATCCTCATACCAGTCGTGCCAGCCCTCAGTGCTGCTAGCCCTGCATTGCTGTGCCTCACCCCCCTAATGCTCAGAACGATCTCTCTGGTGCCATTGCTCTGGGGGCCAGAGATCCACATTTCTCTGTGGGCGTTTGTGGTTTGACAACACTGCCATTCAGGATATATAGATATGTGCAAAAATATAATGTTATACAAAAACAGCCTAAGTGGTACATTTATATTCACTGGTTTGGGTTTTTTTCCTGTGAAACATGATTTTAAAGACTGGCAATGAGAGAAAGAACTGTATACTATATATATATATAATAATAGATCATTTTACATAGTCTTTGTTAGAGAAATAAGTGGCTTTAAAATCAGGCAGAGTTATGTACGGTGTTTTCATGGATAAGTGGGAAGGATCAGCATTTCCACAGGCCTTTACCTGAAGTCAGTAGACTGCTGAATCAGTTACTAAATAATTTGCTGGCACTGGAAAGATGGATAAAATTACTATCTTTCCTAAGTCTCTAGGAAAAGAACATGTGCTCCACGAGATTGGCAAAGGAGGTTACGGTGACCAGGGTCCACATGTTTTAATTCTCTGAGGTCGTTTCTGTGTGCTCATCTCCTCTTTTTGGTCTGAAACTTCATTTCCCTTTCACAGCTGTGAATTCTCTTGTGGGCCCTGCAGATGGATTTGATAAATGCTGCTAATATCACCTCCTGATCTACCAGTGCTCTGACTTTGGTCTGTAGGTCTTGATGAGTAATTGCCGTTGTTCTACTCCAATGACTGAATTAAGTTGCCCTGTTTGAAGGGGTTCATACGTGTATGATTTTAGCCAAGGTGGCCCGTTGCAGTGTACCCAATAGATGCTGACCTTTTACCAGTGCCTCGTTGCTTTAAATTGAAGCAAGCAGAACCTCGGTTTCTGGAACTGCCTAAACTCCCTTATAACCCTTTGATTACTGTCAAGCTGCATAATGTAGAAATTTGGAATTTTGTGCATTGCTTTCTCTTCCACCCTGGCACATAAATGCATGTTACAGTGCTGCCAAGAACAAGGGAGCAAAAAGTGAGACTCCCTTCAGCAGGTTTTACAGAATACACAGCATCTTAGAAAACCAGCAGTTCTGCTAATTCCTTTAGGAGGTGATGGGCACTGCAGCTGACACAGACATCAGTCCTGAATGCTTTTAATTCTCCTCAAATTAAATAGGAAATACCCTTTACTGCAAGTGCAGTCATTCCTACACATACTGCCTGACTGCATTCTCAGCAGTGTGGGGTCACAGTGGCTCACAGGTAGTAGCTAACTATTGATACACTACCTGGATGGATGGATGGATGGATGGATGGATGGATGGATGGATGGATGGATGGTATTTTCATTCAGATGTTCATCAAACATTCCTCTTGGGCTGGTCACTGCACATTGTAGAGCAAACATCTTGATGTAATATCATCAACTCTGTGTTGGAGCAGATAAAACATAGACCCTGCCTCATCTTCACTGTTATTTGGGTATAAATACAATGGTGAAACTGAATTTGGAGAAAAAATATCTTCTGAAAACTGCCTGTGACATATAATTGTGGAATGATCTGCCAGTCACAGCATTTTAAAATCTCTGTGGAATTGCTCAAATTACCACAGTGTATCATGTAACACCTTAAAGATTTGGTTCTTGTAGATGATCTTATTATGAGTGAATTAAATAGAATATATTGATTTCTGGCATTTGAACTTAATTTTTTATTATTTTTAGGGCATTTAGAGTGACAGACATACTCATGTTTCCTGTTCCAGCAATGACATTATTCACAGTGCTGATTGGTGTACAGTATGGAAATGAGTGAGCAGTTTGTGGTGAAATTGCCATGAAAGGAGTATGTTCCAGGTGGGGTTTCTTAAAGACAATGTTAGATGCTTTAAAAGTACAGGCATTACGCTGTGAAATTCTGACTGCTCCTCAGTGTCATCTTGCCCATGTTAATTTTCATTCATTTTCTGTCATGCCAGGTTGCTCCAGGCACCCACGTACCTGTCCTAGAGCAGATAGAATTGACTTATGCCCGTGTCAGGCCCTGTGTCTTCTCTTAACTAAAGTTGCTTTCAGGGCAAGTGACATTTGTGGTTGTTTGTGACAAGGCCTGTAGAACACCTTGTGTTTGCATCAAAAATCTTGCATTTTCAGATTGCGGGCTTAAATGAGAATGCAAGTGCTTTTCACACCAAAAAATAATAGTTAAAACATGGTCTTCTACTGAAAAGAACAACTGCAGTTTTCTCAAAATGCACAGTTCAGGTTTTCATCATCTCTTCCATTCCTCTCCTCACTGCCTGCAGAGCTGCCAGGTAAACAGAGAGGCTGCAGGGGGGTTCCCAGTGCTCAGCCCCGAGCACACAGGTAACCTGTCCTTGCCCTCACAAGAGCCAGCAGGTGTCTGTCTGCACACTTGGTGGATGTGTTGGGACAGAAGGCTACAGGTACTGTAACACAGTCACTTAATGACTAGGAAAAAATAATTTATAAAAGTGCATTATTATTTAATATATAAGTAAAGCATGAATTAAAGCTTTTGCAAATAATCCAGTAAAAATATTTGGCTGTTTTACATGGTAGGACAAATTCTTCACCATGAGCATTCCCTAAATCCTTCTAGGCACCCAGATGGGCTTTGGCTTCAGGTTGAAGCTGTCTCTTTACCTGGGGAAACTTGGGAAGCTGGCAGCACAGTACACAATGCTGTCTTGTTTCTGTTATCTGCCACCATTGTCAGCAGCTCATCTGCATAGCACAGACACTACATACACAGCTGCAGCAAACAAACACAGCAGAAACTTCTGTGGATGATAATGCACATCCAAATGCTTAGTCCTCTAAACCTCAGGCTTCATTGAGTTTGCAAATACCATCATAGCAAGAACAATCTGAATGTATAAAAATTAGAAAATGTGAATTGGTGTGAGAGGACAATGCATCTATTGAACTTTGCCAACCCTTGGGGTGCCCATGAGTAATTTATACCATTGTGTTCTGTGGAGCATTGTTCTGTCATTCAGTCCTTGCAGTTTAACACTTCAGAAACAGCCTTTCTCCTGACACCTCTCCTTCTCTAGGCCGAGCTGTTTACTTGGAACAGTAGGAAACATGCATAGACATACATTTCAATTAATAGTTTTAACTGGAGATGGCACCTTGTTTACCTATCTCAGATTCATGTAGGGCAGCTCGTATCTCTAAGGTGGAGACGCATGGAGCAGGAAAGGGATGGTAACATTTGTTTCCATAGCCAGTGTGTTATGTATTGTGGCTACCAGTCTGTTCTGTTTACTGAAATACAGAATCAGAGCCTGGAAACATTCATGGTGATGGAAACATCCATTTATTCTTCAAGTGTGTTGAGATTACTTCAGTTAGACCAGTGAGTGTTGGACCAGCCCAACACTTCTAGGATTGAGTATATTACCAGATACATACGGTAAGTTTCCACACAGACACTTCGAAATATTTATCCAAATGTATTGAATTCTCAGGCTTTCAATCAGATGTTAAAACAAGCACAAATTGTCTCAGTTATTGGTATTGCAGAATCTTTTCCAGTGTACTGTCACAGTGTGTGGTGTCGAATGAACTAAAGCAGGGAAAGCTGACATCTTCATGTAAAGGTAGCTACATATGGCAGGAGAGGCTGGAGAGAGCTGGCTGAGCCGTGGAGAGAGAGCTAATCAGCAGTGCAGGTGGTTCAGGTAGCTGCTTTTCTCACAGATAATTAATGTGTACAAGTAGCTGCTAATTGCACATTTCAGGAATGATTTATGAGGTGACAGGGGGGAAAGGGGGACACGATCTAATTTCTTTGGAACCTCTGCCATTCATACAATGGTATCAGCACAGCTGTGAGATGGGACGTGATTAATGAACGGTGGGCAAACACCACCATGGCGCAGGACAGTGCTGGGATGCTCAGAACAGCAAGTGGCCCTCAGAGCCAGGGCCAGCACCATGGGCATGGGGAGCTTTTGTCTGTAGCTTGCAGTTCCCTGGGACATTGGGCTGCACCCCGGCCGGGTTCTGAAGTGAGAACTGTCCATCAGAACAGTTACAGGTCTAATGGGGAGAATTATCATCGAGTCGTGGGTGGGTTTGTGTTTACGAACAAAAACTGTGGGTAGTTATTCTCTCTGTAGAGGTCACAGGGAAAACAAATGTGGCTGGGACTAATATTTATACAGGACATAAAATCTGTTAAACACCTGCTTCTGGTGCTCTGCCTTGCTGCTGCCTGGGAGCACCCTTTACCTACTGTCACACCTCTGTCTGCTGTCTGCCAGGCACCATCCAGAGCAGGCGTACAGGAGCTCTGCTCCGCTTTGCTTGGGAAGAGAGGTGTGCACATTGTGATCGTTGTACCTGCTTATCTGCACTCAAGATAATACAGACTAATACGATGCATTTCACTAACATTCTCATGGGCTGGCTAGTGTATGAGTTTACTGTTCTTTTTTAATGCTAGTCTGGTTTATCTGTGAAAAGATTGCTAATGAAATTTCAAGAAATGCAGCCTTCTTGCGGTCTAAGTGCACCTACAGGGCAGTGCTGGGAAGAGCCAGTGTTACAGCTTTCACTGAGGAAAATGAATGTTTTCAACACTTTTCTCAAGGCACTGTTTATGTATCAAAATAGTCCAGAGAGTTTTGCACTGTGTGATAAAAACTATTCTATGAAGGCTATACCTCAAGCTGTGTGTGATCGTAGTCTCTTTTTATTTCCTTTTATATAATGTAGTATTTTTAAATTGCTGCAGTTCAGCATTAAAGAGTGAATGCATTTATTTCTATCTTTTATAGCTTTTAGAATTTGACAGAGAGCTGTCAGTCTTTAAAGACAGATTGTATGAACTGGACATCTCATTTCCTCCCAGGTAAGATTCATATATAATCCATTTATTTAACTAGCTACAACATAATTATTACTTGCACTGTTGGTAAAATGTGAATGTTCCCATATTTATTGCAGAAATTACAATGATCTCTGTTCATTTCATGATTGTTTATTCTCCCCACATCCCCTCCATCGTGAATAAACCACATGCCAGTAGTGCTCCGTAGCTCATCATTTGGGTTCCGCTGATCCTGTCTTTTATAGCTGCTCTTAAAACAGGCCTGGCAGGAATGTGTGCTCAGAGATGTGGAAGGACTTTTAAGCACTGGGCCCTGACCACCTGTTAAATCACATTATTGCAGCCATAAAGACAGTCGTTGCCTCAAGCTGTTTGATGACTGCAAGCAGCGAGCAGCAAGCAGCAGCGGCACTCAGGAGGAGTGCGGTCAGCTGGGGGTGTGGAGCTACTGCCATCACTCAGGGAGATCCAAGAGGGCTATCAGCAAGGAGGGCAGGAACTTAGATTCTGCTGTTTCAGTTTCAGTAAACATCATATAACTACTTAAGACTGTTAGAATAAATTGGCTGGCTTAATACACGTGCATGATTTTAGTCAGCAGTATCCCTGAGGTGTTTTAGCCATGAATGGACAGCTAGTGCTGTCATACAAAACCAAGCACTTTGCAAATGGCAGCTCTATTCAGGAGAAATCTGTGGAAGATTTGATGCCATTTTTTACATGTACGGTTCCTTTCCAAGAGTGAGGAAGTCAAATCTCACAGTTGCTTTCAAGGGAAAGAAATACTGCCTTCACAAAGAAAAAGTTCAAAAATAGTAGAAAAAAGGCAGATAAAACTATGTTTTTTATATACTTTCTTTTTATAGATATAATATGTTTAAATACTGCAATTTTGTGCTTCATGGACAGATAGAAAAGTGTGATGTTTTGGCATACACTAAGAAAAAATTTGGGAAGCTTGCCTTTCATGATCATGATCTCATTACTTCTTAGCAGCCAGCTGCGATACTGATTCGTATTGATCCCCTGGGACACTGGAAGTATGCACGGAGTTACCACCACTCTAAATTGTCCTTATTGATTGAGTATGATCACAGGAGACCAGCAGGGTGTGTACGTCCCTGAGTGTGTCTCACTCGTCATGTATCTGATCAGGGTAGATGAAGGTGAGGGGAAGTGATACAATTGTTATGCCATACATACTCTTCTACTTCATTTCTCCAACATTAGTGCTTTCAGACAGAGCAAGCCTTGCCAAAAATGCCTTGTTCCATGAATAGTTTTCAGCTTCTTCAGACCACTCTGTAAGAGCTTTTCAGTGTCATGCTCCCCTCAAGCAGAGATCAGAAATTGGCTGTGAGTAGCCTCTGTGTGTTTTAGTTCTACTCGCTCTGTTTCCTTCTTAAAACCTAGATAATAATAATAAATGGTAAAAAATTATATATACTGAAAGATGGCATGTATATATGAAGAGCAAACTGGATTTACATTAGCATGCTTTTTTCACCCATCCCTCCTTGTCTTCTGTGTCCTGCGGCAAGGACATCCTATTGCCCATCCTGTGGTCCTTGCATGGCCACAGGCTCAGTAATGTATTTTTAACAGAAATACATTACTGTTTTTAATTATACATAATCTTTTGTAGGTATAAATAATTAATTATATAATACTTCTGTGAGATTTATCGTTACAAATTGAATTTGTATCTGTAAATGGAATGGTATTAAGGCAGCACAGCAAATTAATGTTCCTGCATGTACAAAGAAGTTTCCACAGGGTCTTGGCAGACTCTGTGTTACTGCACATTAGCTTCAGGACTTTTTAGTTAACTTTGAATGTGGGAAGGACTGGAGAGCCACTTCTGAGCTCTCCTATAGCCGCATCTAAACATAGCATCTCTGCAGGCATGCTTAGGGAACTCAGAACTAATCTATTGTTCTTCCCCAGTGCAATACTGTAATTTAAGACCAACTGCCTGCTCGATCTGCTGTGAATTCTTCCTCCTGCATTGTGATGCAGTGCAGAGGGAGGGGTGCTCAGGTAGTCACCCCTTAGAACCACCTAGAACAAAGCATTGACTGAGCTCAAGGGTTCTTCCAACCCAACCATTCCCTCATTCTGTGATTTTATAGCACTGGCAGCATCTGCAGGCCTGTCAGTTATCTCTTCTCTGTTCAGCAGCCCTAAAGCATTTT
The DNA here is from genome assembly GCA_013397155.1 of Irena cyanogastra. Classification (NCBI taxonomy): domain Eukaryota; kingdom Metazoa; phylum Chordata; class Aves; order Passeriformes; family Irenidae; genus Irena; species Irena cyanogastra. Next base: position 206,962 of record VWZV01004901.1, on the reverse strand, counting down.
CCAAACTCCTCTTCAATTCTGAGTTCCTTTTAATTCTTTAATGTGTGTGCCTAAGCCATATCAGCTCAGCACCTGTATGCCTGTGCCCAGAGGAGCATGCCAGGGGTGCAGTAAATGAACTTCCAGGGAAAAGAGGCTCGTCTCACCTGCTTTGGGCCCAGATCTGCTGATGCCATGTCCACAGAGCCTCCCAGCACGTTCTGTCCAGGGTCCTTGGAGCCTGCAGGGCAGTGGCAGGACGACAGCCAGGGCCAGGCATTCCTCTGGCCCTGTGCAGAGCCCACCCTTCCCTCGCAAACCCTTCCTCTGTCCTGCTGAGACACACCAAAGGTGAGGGCAGCCACAGTTTAGCAAGAGACCATGGGCTATGTGCCAGGTCTGCTATGTTAGGCAAACTGTAAAAAAATTTTCCTACAGAGTATTCCTCAGACATTATTCACCCACTCCTATATTCCTATATTTTGAGGTCTTTAGTCTTTAGTGAATATTCATGTCTTCGTCTTGTTAACCTCTCTGATCTAGTATAGCCCATAGCAACCCAGCCACTGGAGACTAAATACAAGTTAGAATTTTAAACTCTGTAAGCTCTGTCACTCAGGCTGAACAGTCTGGCCATGAACAAACAGCCCAGTGTGAGGCTGCAAAGGGCTTCATGGTAGTCAACAATCACTGCAAAAGGTAGGAGGTGTGAAAAAAAAAAATAAAGACATTGTGGTCTGTCAATATACAGGTGGGCAATTGTTACCTTTATCACTGCTCTCCATTAATTATTATAATTATTCTTGTAGCTGTTGTATAACAAAGATAGGAGCTGACTTTAGCAAGAGTTCACACCCGCATACAAGGTTTGCTCTCAGATAAGGCTGCATGCACAGCAATCTCATGTATTAATCATTCTCTTAAAGTGACCTGTTCTTGTTTGTTGTTGAATTAGGCTGTCGTGTAATTTACTGGTTGGACATATGTTTGTGTCTTAGATACCCTCTGTGTGATATTTGTCTCGAGCAGACCTTCTGCACTGGTAGTGTCTTGGCTTTTCATGCCTCTGAGCAGGAGATGGGTTGAATTTCATTTACTCTCAGCAGAGTGTTCCTCCTTTGGAATTCTCTCTAGCACTGGTTCATTATTCTACAAAAATTTTATTTAGTCCATAAGATATTTTTTCTCTACCTTGTATTTTGTCCTATGACCCATCTCTGTTCTAGAAGGTTGCACAACGACACATGTATTTCTGTGGTCTGATGTGCACTGAGCCAGCCTGCTCTGCACAAAGCAAAGCCCAGAGTGCTCCCTTGTCCCTTCCCTTCTGCAGAGACCACTCAGAGCAGAACCTCTGGGTGCCATTGCACAGAGCCCCAAGGTCACTCCTGGGTGTGAAATGGAAGGACAAGATGATGGTTTAGGTGTCAACAGGCTGCCTTTCCTTTCCAGTGTTCTCAGTGCCTCTCTGCACGTTCTCAGATCCTACAGACTGCCTGCTGACAGGGCAGGGCAGCACTCCTGAAGCAAACAGGATTCTCATTTCCTAGAACATCTCCTCAGTAATGCTCCTGGGTCCTGTTCTCTCGCAAAAGGGGAGTTAGGCACTCAGATGAAAAAGCCCTAGGTTATTTTTATGCTTGCATTATCAGTTACTTTTATAACACAATTTTTTTTTGCCAACTAAGAAGTATTTTCTACTGAACAGAAATACTTCAGACTCACTTGTGCACTGTAAAACTGCTCCCAGGTATTAGTGAGGTATCTGAAATCACCCATGGATCTCTCAAAAAATTCCCACTTGACATGATGCAGTTGTCTGGATGCTTCCAATATCTAAGGCTGAAGCACAGAAACAACTTCCCGGCTGGAAGCAGAGATACAGCTGTCATTTCCTCCAAAACAATTAGAATTTAATCATTACAATGGTATTTCAGACAGATCTTGCCTCCGTGTTTCTACTCTACTGGTTTCACATTAAACCAGTGCCACTCTCACCAATTCTCAATTTTCAAATTGAGATAGGGTGTTTCTTTATTTTGTGAGGGACTGGACAGCATTACTCAAGGTTTGATTTAAGGAATTGTGGCAAAGGGGAAAAGAAAGGACAACCAATGAAGTAAAAAAGTTTCAAATAATTACTCTACACCATGTGTAAGGTAAGGACTACAGACCGTGCTGCAAGCAGAAAATAAAACATATTGTAAAGAGCTTATGGTCCTTGCTGCCAGCCAGGCTGTCCCGTCTGATTGTACTGCTGAAAAGCCCAGCAGTTTGGAGCCTAAATCCTGACCCATTTCTTCCCTCAGGTTCCCAGGTATTTTTTTGCAATATGAGGCTTTGTAAATTTTAGCCCCAAAGTAACATACTTTTGAGAAGTATGGGTAGGCATATTCCCAGAAAAAACATTGAGCTCAATCACAGTCATACATAGTAACATCAGGCTGTTCTGGTGCAACAAGTCAGCACTGGGTCCTTCCCAACAAGCCAACATTATTCATAATTCCATTTATCCACTTGCAATAGTAGCAGTATTGCATACATTGTGTGGGGTACAGCATTACTGTTATTAAAGCAATGGAGTGCAGCACTCAGTGTTCACAGGGCAGGTCCTGCCACCAGAGCGAGTGCCAGCACGCGTCCTCCTGTCACCAGGGTTTGGCCACAGGGTGGTTTTCAGCAGTGCTATGGACACCGTTTTGGGTGAATGTTCAAAGAAGGTTGCATTATGCTTTCTGGAAAAAGAAGTAGGCTCTGGGTTTATTTTATTTTTTAACTGGAAAAGGTCCTGCGATATTGGTGATACAGGAATGCTCACTCTGAAGCATATTACAGACTAGCATTTTCCAAAGAAGAGTGTTAAGCAAAAGAGCAATATGCCCAGAATAAATCTATAAAAAAGGTTCTGATGAAAATACCGTGTTGTTAACCCTGCTGTTTTGTGTTGTGCCCAGACTCAGGGCTCAAGCCCTGTTCACCCATCCTGCCCTTTGCTGCTGGTCTGCCCGGGTGACCCCCGTCCCATTGTCACCTTTGACTCCAATTGTTGGTACTATCACCATGGTGTTAGTGTAGCCTGTGCAAGTAGCAGCTGTTTAACACACTGCTCTATAACTCCTGTGTTTGCAGGGCCTCTGTTTGCCCTCCTGATTTGGCTGAAGTGAGACATGTATCAGGGCCAGTTGGCTCGCAGAGCATCAACAAGGCTTATTAGTGTTTTGGTACCTATGAAGCAGATAATCTAATTCAAACACCAGTGTGTCTTACTGCTCAGCTTAGATCTGCTGCCTAAGATGTGCGTATGAAGATAAACTACATGGGCTCATTTGTTAGGAAGAGATCTAGGGAATCCAACTCTCCCTTTCAGGTTCAGGGAAATAAAAAATGTTAATTCAATTTTGAGGAAGAAACTTAACACTCTGGTAGCTGACAAAAATTAGATGCCACCCTTTGGTTGAATGGCATTTTGTTGAAATCACACTTACATACCAGCTCACACTAATGCTGACTGTAAATTAAAAATATCAAAATATTATTAAATTATCAAATTATTATTAAATTATCAAAATTCTATCTTTGGCCTTAAAACTTTCAGAACACCCAAAGGTTGTATTGGCAGTCCACGTTCACCATCCTTTCTTCAGGTAAAAGTATCTTAGGCAATCTGAGAGCACGTCAGAGCTGAAGGTAAACTGATCCAACATTTTCTCAGAAAATATGAAAATAGTAAATAATTTTCTGATGAAGAGTGGTTGGGGTTTTTCCCCTTTTGAAGTTCTCTGTTAATGTCATATGTAGATTAAAAGACCTAAAAGTGAGAAAAGATTTAGTAAATGTGAGTGCTCATACCTAAGTTCAAAATTAAAGTGAACCAAATCAAAACTGTCTCAGCTCTTCCCATAAAGAGCTCAGTTTTCATTGATGCTTTATAGTTCCATCCCATCTCAAATACTTGGTATTATTAAAAAAATCGGTGATATAAAATGTGGGGACAATTGACATGAATGAGCAAAAGGAGTTTTTGAACAGGAGGCATTTCCACTCCCTGAGCGGTGATGAAAGTTTGCTAAATTATCTGCATTTGAACCTAGATGTGGGCCGCACAATTGTTCAGAATGACCTTTATTTTACTGTACTAAAAAAGATCAAATAGCTGAATTTTCCCCGCTGTTGCCTAGTGAGTGCTGCCACACTTCCCAGAGCAGCACTGGCAGTGTGGTCTGTAGAAGACAGGGTCCCAGAGCAGCACTGGGTGTCCCCAGCACAGGGTGTCCCCATCACTGGGTGTCCCCAGCACTGCATGTGCCCAACACAGGGTGTCCCATCACTGGATGTCCCCAGCACTGGGTGTCCCCATCACTGGATGTCCCCAGCACAGCCTGCGCTGGGTGCGGAGCGAGCCGGAGCACACTGCCTGTGGCAGATACAGGTAGCAGCCCTCCAGAGGGAATGAATTGTGTCCCGTTGGAAAGTACATTGCACCCATCTCACTAACAGATTTTATCCATGCTTGCACACGAGAAGAGTTCATTAGGAGCGATTTTCCTAACTGGAAATGCCAGTGAAGGAGACATTTATATACGCAGCGCTGTTGGCTGTGTTCTGAGCTAAGGTACTGCTGACAGGATGGTTTACGATGTCAGATGGCTTTTCACCCTGCAGTAAGCATTTTTGTAAAGGTGTCTAATCATCTCTGACAATACCTGTCAACAGTAGTAGTGCTCTCATGTTACTGACCCTCTTAATGGTTTATTTTCCCCAAACAATTGCCAAGTAGGTCTCATCCTTATTGGCTGTGACAACAGTAGTTCATTGGACAGCCTGCCCCTTATTAACAGAGTAGGTTAGCAATTCATCAAAGTGTTTGGTTAAATTTCAACAATGTTGAACATTATATTAATGATATTGCTGTAAGTTTTATTCAGAAAACCCACCTGACAGTAATCCTGATTAAATAAGTGCAACTGAAACAAAAGTTTGTGAAATAGGATGGAAAAGCAGATAGAAGCTGCATCTTCAGAACGAGTAAGTCCTAAGCAACTGGAGATAAATTGTGCTTTTCACATGAATGCTCCAGAACTGCCTGTCTGTGCATCATGCAGGGGCATGCACAGCCAAAGTGCATTTTGTATAATTCTGCTGGCTGGAATACAAAGAGAATAACAGTCTCTTTTTGCTATTAATTACCCTGTTAACATGAGTGGTTAGGGTCCTAAATTCCAACTTTGTCACTGTTTTAAATAGGGCATAAAATCTGTTCCATAGGGAATTCCCCATTTCCCCATTGTATTTTTAAATAGATGTAATACAGTGTGTGTAAAAAAGTGTGTAACTGTACAGAATACTACAGAAATGTGTACATCCTTACCTCTAGCACCTGTATGTGTTAGCATTATATATATTTATCATTTATGTTTCAGTGGTACCTAGAGGCCTTTATCTGTTATGTCATCATTTTTACATGAGCACTCCCTATTCATTCTCAAGATCACTATTTTCTTTATTACACAAGGTAGATAGTGATTGAGGCAGAATGCTAATGAAAGAAAAAAATTTTACATTCTTTCCTGTCTAATTATGGGATAGGGAGAGCTGGTTTTCTCTTTTTCTCTGCCACAGCCATTGTCCTGGTAGTCAAGACCAATGGTGGAAGCACAGAAGGATGGCACAATACTTCCCCCCTGGGAGACTGATACTGGAATTTTAAACTTTTGATTATTTGATATAGAGTCCTTGAATTTCTTTTTATCAGACCTGCAGTTGTTTTTATCAAATCTGTAATTATTTCTAAAATTCACAAATCAGAAAATCTGTTGACTAGAATTACTAAGTAAGTTTTGAATTAAGAACTGGGAGTTCCTTACTTGCCTAGAGTGAATGTGTTAAAAGAGGTTGGAGATGTCAGCAAAACAAATCTAATTTATTGCCCTTGATCATAGACAGTCTTATTCCTAATGTATTTTGTAAGATGGGCATTAAAAGAATAGTTCTGCTTTTTGCATGCACACAAGCTTAAATTTACAGTAATTTTGAAGAGACTATTTATGCCTAAAGGCAAAGAAGCAGTCAAGAAGAGGGGTTGAAAGGAAGGAAAAGAGAAGGGAGATCACGAAGCCAGCCTAGCAAGAACGAGAAGTGGAAGCGTGTATCGGCACACTCGTGTCTGGGTTCCCACTGCAGCAAGTGGAATATTTCCAGGTCCCTGGGTCTGCCATGGGCGGTGCTCTCAGGGCAGTGGCTGTGTGGACAGGCAGGACAGGACAGCCTTGTCAGGGACAGCAGCCACTTCTGAGGCTTGGGGCATTTTCCCTAAGGCTTTGATTCTGCAGCATCTTTCTGTTATGGCTGCATCAGAACCGTCATCCTTCCCAAAATGCCTGTGCATCTGTAGGCTCCTCCTTCCATTGCTGCTCTTGAAATTATCTAAATCTTATCAGCCAAGGGGAGTAACGTTACGTAACGTTACGTAAGACACCAGTGTATCCTTGGGCACAAGACCCTTGAAAACACTCCAACAAGCAAAAGCGTCAGAGTTCACATGCAGATGATTCTGGAAGCACACTATTTTCATGCCACTGTTCAGTTAGCTATGGAACAGGATGATGGAGACAACTTCTGGGGTGTATGGTATTTGAAAAGTTTTGTTCTAGAATAGTATACCTTCAGCAGCATGTTTCACAAAAACTTCTTCCGTGACAGTTATATTCCAGAAACCTCTAACAGAACTTTTATTTGCTAAAATCTATTCAAGATCAGTGGCATATAATAAACTAGAATATCCCTGCAACCCAGAAAGTCACAAAAAAAAGAATCTCTCATGGGAATTTTGAGTAATGTTTACCGATGGCCACTATTTGAGCCCATCTGCAAAAGAATTTTGCTTATTCCAAACTGTTTGTGACCCCTCTACAGCATGAAAAAGGAGAGCAAAAAGTTCTCCCGATTTTGGGGGCATGTATTTTGTTAGGGTTTTTTATTATGTTAGTGTCAGCATTTCACTGAGATTAAGACTTCCACACACCAGAGGGAATGGAGGGGAGGGAGCTTTATTCGTTGGAGTGTAATCTCTATGCTTCTTGCTTCCTTGGAAGGATTCTTTCTTATAAAAAGAAGAGTTTGTCTCGCTTTATTACATTAAATTTTTACCTACAGGCCATTTTGTCTGGATAATTTTGCAGTGTTTGTTTTCATCTCTGTCCTAGCCATTAGAAATCTGATTTGTCAAAGGTACCTGTAAACTACAGTAACTTTTTGACTGGGTGATCAGTGTTAAGGACCTTGAAAAATTGGCAGAAGTTTTCACCCTGTGAAAACATTAAGATAAATAAAGCAAATTGATAAATACTTTTTAATAGAATTTAGGCTCTAGGATTTAATGCTCTAACACACAGCAGTAACAGATCATTCCAGGTACAGAACATCATATTTCAAAAGCCATGCATTTAATGTTGTAAAAGGAAGGATTATGTGAAATGTCATTGATTCTTATACCTTTATGTCATAAAAAGTAGCTTCAGTTACGTGGGGTTCTGGAGTAAGTAAAGTAAGAGGTTGTGAGAAAAAGTCAACCCTTAAGTTGAAGACAAAGAGCTTCTACTACCAATATAGTATTGCATCATCAAAATATTTCACAGACACTCAGAAATAAGCTGTACTTCTGTATATCAGTGAAGCAGCAAATTGAATTCTCATAATATGTTTTGAAAATGAGTCTTGTTAGGTTTGATGAGGTGGAAAACGTACTGAGATCACTGGTTTGTTCCAATATATTCACTACGCTTTTCTTGGATGTTTGCCATGGCTAATCTTTTTAATGGCAGTGTAGCTTGTAAACCCATTTGGTAGAGAGCTATATGTCTCCGTTTCAGAGTATCACACCAAGCAGAATGGTAAATAAGTTTCTCTTCAAGCATGCAAATCCTTTTTTTACAATACTAGAAATTTTATTTTAAGATACATATCAGAAAGACCTCAGTATTTCCTTTATTAATTCAGTGAGGAGCAGAATAAAATGCAAATGTCATTTCAAATACACTCACACATATATATGTAGATGTTTGGGGATTTTAAGAGTTTTATCAAGGGCAGACTTCAGTTAATTCAGGCCCAGTATTCAAGAAGTCACAAACCCTCTGTATTTCTCCAAAACCCCTTCTTAGCTACTCCCACATGCCATTTTGGAAATGCTGTAAGAAAACAGTGGGCCTTACAGTGTGGTGAGCTATCATCAAATGAAAAGTTCTGTCTTACTAAACTGATGAAAAGATTTGGATGAGACATGAAAAATTCTGGCCTCAGCTTGCTGAGGCTGAGCCAGAGGTTGCCCTTCAGATGCTTCAGATGATCTCAGCCCATGGGCTCACACAGGTGTGTTACCTCTAGTTGTATTCTGTAGATTAAAATAAACACTTTCTGTTGCCCTTTAAAGCTAAGTTAGAATGCACTGGAAATGTCATAGCATGTTTATGATGGCCCCACAGTGTAACTACCATTTAATCTGCTTCTATTCAAGATGTCTTTACAAAATGATATACTTTCTTGTAGCACAATTTCATAGGTATGGGATCTTATGTAGTCAGCATCACTTTCTTTAAACCACATTCCTGATTCCTTGGTTCTGAAGAAATCTCCTGCAAAGCCTGCTGTCTTGTCCTGTCTTCTTTCTGTCACCCTTAAAGAATCCATACAGGAGAGGTTTGTGTACAGCTGCAGTGGTCCCAGCACTCTGAACTCTGTTTTCTGTTAAATTATTCCTGGATAACTTCCCTTGAGAGAATCCTATGAAGAAACCGCACAAGATGAGCTTTTTTCCCCCTAGGTTCCATTTTTCAACTTCTGCATGTACATTTTCCATAATCTCTTGTCTATTTTCAAGTTGTTGTTGAACTGATTTTTGTACTTCCACACAGATAAACAGTTTGCAGTCTTTAAACACTCTCACATGCAAAAGCACAAGGTAGGAGGTGAGAGTTTTGAAACTCTGTGTGTGTGTCTTGACTTCTAAACCGTACAGTAGAGTTGTGGATCTGAGAAGAGATGTAGAAAAAGAGCACATGAAAAGGAAAGAGGGAGTAGAAAAGGAAGATAAACATGTCCAAGTGTTTGGAGGAGCTGCTTTTTAGCAGTGACATTTTGTAAGTAGTATAGCCCTTTGAGCCAGAGGTTTCAGACTGCTTTGCCAAGAGTCACTGATGGTTGTGGTTGGGATTTGTTTGCAGTTATCCCTACAGCGAGGACTCTAGCCAGGGAAGGCAGTACATGAACACGAGATGTCCAGCCTGGTGCGACAGAATCCTGATGTCCCACTCAGCCAAGGAGCTCATTCTGAAAGTAAGTACAGACCTGCAGCCCCCCCATGCCTCCACACTGCTTTGTCTGCACCAAAGGCAGGTATGGCTGTAAGACTCTGTCCTTGAGTTTGCCAAGCACACCCTGGTAGTAGATGGAGGGGTGTGCCTCCAGTGCTTTGCACCCAAGAAGGGGGGTTTGTCCCCATAAACCTGCTGACAGTGACTAAAAGATGAGCTTTCACAAGCACTTCTTTTGGTGTCTGAGCTGCCAATGACGGCTGTCTTCTGTGCTGTGCCTCTTCTGTGTGGGGATGCCTAGCACTGGGAGACTGACTGCTTGCTTTAAAGAGAGTAACAGAAAATAAAAAAGTCACTATAAAAAGTCCCAATTAGTCCCTCAGCCCAGTCCACCCTCCAGTGACATTAGAAGCAACACTGCCCCTACCAAGGATTCAGCAGGGATAAGACAGGAGCAGGTACAAGTGGCTACTGGAGAGGAGTCACACAATTGAGAGAAAAGCCTGCACAGCAACAGCTGGAATCACCTGAGTTACCAGAGTGGTAGATTTCCTAAGGTACTCCCAAGAATATGCCAAGTCCTACACAGGCCAATTCTGTTGCTGTCCCCTGAATGAGGATAGTCTCCAGAAGGTAGGCTCCTAACTTTGGTACACCAGTTAGGTGCCTAAATTTAGACATTCCATTAGAGCTTTAGAGATACAGTTGTGCAACATTTTTAGAACATACAATTCCTCTTGGGATTTAGTGTTTATAGATGGGGTTAGGGTTAGTTGGTGATATTCCATCCAAGGTTAAATGATCAAAATATGGTTCAGGAGCCTTTCAGTTTTCTGTCAGTTGCTCTCTCCTTGTTCCACTCTGCCCTCCTTCTTTCCTTGGGAGCACTGGACCAGGTCAGTGGTTACCTGTGCCAGCTTCCACTGCCTCTGTCCCCGTGTGCGTGCTCCTGGCACCCAGACCCCCATCCTGCTGGCGCTGGTTGCCAGCTGCTCTGGAGGGCCAAGACCAGGTCAGGAAATGGGGATGTGACAGGAGGTCTCTCCCACTTCTCTCTGTTCTGAGCTGGCCAGCTGGCAGTGGCCATGGGCAGCTGCATGGGTGGATGTGCTGCAGTGAGGCTGTCTTGGCTGACCAGACTGTATGACTCTAACAGACTTACTGAACCCAAAATTGCCAAAAGTCATGTGTCTATCTGTGTGCTCCTGTATAATTAATGCAGTTTAGTGGGAGTGAATTACAGAAAATAATCTTCTACGTAAATCAATGTTCTATAGCTTCTTGGCTTTTTTTTTCCAGTTAAAATTAATTACACCCTTGAAACTTGCTCTCCTGAAGTTTATAACCTTCTTTTTTCTCTCATCGGGGTTGTTTATCTCGTGATTAGACTGTTTGCTTTGCAGTATATAACTCACTGAAAGGCTGGGAACGTATTCTCCACAGCTACTCGAATTTCAAGTCAATGCACTTCCTCACACGTTTTAATGTGTAAAAGTGTCTGCGTGACATCATGAAATTTCACCCAAAATTTTAGACAATGCATGTACTGCAGTATTCAGTAAAAAAAATGTGAAGCCTAAGGGCAATACAGGCTTTATAGTCAAATATTAATGTCAAAATCAGTGTTATTTGTTTTTCGTATACAAAACTACCATGTGAAAAAGTGAGACTTTACCCAAAATGTTACCAATAGTGCTTGGCGACCATGAAATTCCTAAAGAACAAAAGATTGAAACCATGAAAAGAGTGGCCAATGAGGGAAGATTTTTTTTTTAAGCTATGAATAAGGAGATAGATGTGTACACAAAAGCTTGAAGAGTGTAAACAGTACAGAGGGAAAGGAATTCTTTCTGATTATCTAGAGGGCTATAACTTGGGTATAATGGGAAAGAATTAAACAAGGGAAAACAAAGTTAGTTAGAGCTCTGAAGGAGTTCGTAACTGTGAGGTCAGTTACGATTTCCAGTCTCCGTGTAACAGAAACCCCATGACTTGGATCCTTCAAAGCCCACCTTTAAAAGTGCACATAATTCTGTCTCTGGAGCTTTGCATTTGCAAATTGTGGTCAGGCAGTTTGGGGCATCTCCAGGAACTCGTATGCAAAGTGTCAGGTGCTGCTGGGGCCAGCCTGGGCTTTAGCTCAGTGAGTCTGTACCTACATAGGAGTTAGCTTATCCAGCCCAAAGCCAAACCGGCATTCTGCCCCATAAAACCTAGGGAAAACAGTCATTAGAAAAGAATGCCAGAGTGACAGAGGAGAGGGCAAAATGGCCCTACAGGTTTCTGTGGTTCTACGCAAGAAGCAGTGTTGGCCTTGACTGAGAATTTACTCAACTACAGAGACCTATACTTTGAAGCTTTAAAAGGAACTCTAAAGAAAGTAATGGCAAATTTTAATTAACTGATTACACGGTAAAAAATCCTTAAAATAAAAATGTATATGAACTTTTAAAGAATTTTTTCAGTCTTAACTACCTATTGAATATTCTTATTCAGGCAATTATTTTGCTGTATTAATTTTTCTTATAGGCAATTAAAGTGTTTATTTTTCTGCCTAGGAAATTCTGTATTTTATTTCAAACAAAAATTGTAGCAAATCTGCATTTAAATGCTAAGTAAGGAAAGGATAGGGTGCACAAATTGCCACTGTACAGTGTGTTCAGCTACACAGTAGGCATTACAGATTGTACTGACATGGGGCTGTAAACAGCTTTCATGCAACATCATCTATCATGCCATGGTCGGTTACCTCACCATCATGTTATTTTATGCTTCCTGAGCCCTAAACCACCAAAGGTTGCCCACTGCTCGGGAGCTGCGCTGATGCCTGAGCGCATGAAGTAATGAATGCTCAGCCAAGTGTATATTGTTTCTGCTTGTGCACTGCTGTAATTTGTTTATCTGTCTAAAGATTATGCAGTTGAAAATCCACAATTTTATGCTGCCTTTGTAAATTATCAAGTCGCTTTTGATGAATGTATCCCCACTTCCGATGCTGGTGGCATTATGATCTTGAAATATTGGAAAGTGCTCATGCATACAATGCAGAAGGTTATGTTTTTATATTTTTGGCAGACAACCGTGCTGTAAAGTAAATCTGACCTTAAGCTTCCTTACTGCATTAAAGATAATTCAGTTTTAACTTTATAGTCCTAAATGCTACTGTTTATATAAAGTTATTGCCCAGTCAGACTTGACTGATTACAGATGAGAAAGTCTTGGCTGTTTCCTGCAAAATAAATTAGTATTGCCAACTAGTTTAAAGCACATCTACGATTGTATTAGTGACTGGAGAGTGTGCAGATTACAGATTTAATTACCTTATAGAAATTGTTTAGCACAATAAGAAATCATTTTGTATGGCAATGTATTTGTATTTTTTCCTGAAGTACTGTGCTAGAGAATCAAAACAGCTCCTCCAAATCACGTTTATTGCAAACGGCAGAAAGATGAGTACATTTTATTATTCATTAAGATAAAAATGCTAAAGAAGTCAGTGTATAAGGGTAAAGTTCAACACGGAACAAAATGAAAGCAACTCATAATGGAGACCGGAGGAATGTCATCTGTCATTTGCTGCTTTTCTTAAAATCACTGCATGCTTTTTTTCAGATGAAGAAATTTATCTCAGAGGAACGGTTAAAGATTATACTCATAACCTGAAAATAATCATTCATCTCTCTGAACATTTAAAGTCCCCTATATGATGAAATCAAATGCTGTTATAAGGCAACATGGATTGCATTTAATTCAAAGAACATTTATCTCACCTAATTCAATAAAAATTGTGTTGTTCTTAAAAAAGGACTGGCCAGATGTGCTTGCTGCATTTTACAGCAGAAGCCTGGAATGCAACTACAAATCACTCATTTCACTTAGTGCAGGGTTAGCCACAAGTATTTCCCAATGTCCCGTCAGCAGGGAGGAGGCACAGAGGTTCTCAGGGTTTTTTTGTGCAGGCAAACTGCATGAATTACTGCAAGCAGTACTGGGCATAAAAGTTCATTTTATACATTCTTTTTCTGGAGAAGCCAAGCACAGATGTGTTAATATCACCTCATTCAGAAACTGGTTTCACCTATTTGCACAGTACTTCCAATGTTCCTTTCTGTGTGTGTCATCTGGAGAATTCTTGGACTGACTAGTGTTTTGTTGTGTTCTTTTTTTTTTAACTAGTCAGAAAATGATGAGAAGATAGTAATATATGACCACATTGGGCCAAATGTCTGCATGGGGGATCACAAGGTAATTAAATTAAACATTTTAGTCTTTTATTTCTAAGTTTTTTATTAGGAAGGAGAATGTATGCACTACATACATTTTGATTAACTGTAAGTCAGCTATATCTCTGCCCTGTTTTTAAATAATACCTTGAAAATGTTTCATAGTCAAATTCAGCTGCAGTCAGTCTGTCTATCAGAATAGCTGCTTGTGTGAAATCAAAGAACAGGAGGGTGCTGGAGTGAATGCAGGATAGGATGCAAGCAAAGAGGAGCAGCCATCTGTACGCTTAAAACTCTTCTAGAAAACACAGGTGATTTCATTGGGTTATCAACTAGGCTTTCAAACCACAGCCTCAGCTGAGGTTGATGCATAGGTGCTTATTAGTAAAAGAACATATTGGCAGTTCCATGGTCAAACAACAAGTGATAAAAAGAATATAGAAAAAGGATAAAGAATTATAAATAAATATATACCAGTTGTTTAAATTGATAAAATACCTGAATTCTACAGTCTTCTTTGCTGAAGATACCAGATGGAAACCTAAGTTAGAAATACAATAAAACAGAGTATTTGCTTTCTTTGAAAACAGCCAATTGGGGAGTAGGAGGTAACCTCTGAAAGCCTATCTAAAAACAGCACTGAGGCTCTTGAATGATAATTCAGAGAGAGATAGTGGGTAATTGTATGTGTGGATGCATGTGTACATGCAAATCTGAACTCACAAATATATACCCCTATTTAATTCCATGGTCAGAGTTCTCATGAGACAGAATTTGTTTTCTAAGGAAAAATGCACTTAAGGCATTTGGTCCAGAATTGTCCAAGGTTTTAAAACAAAGCAACTTACCAACTTACTCAGTAAACAAAAAGCTCTGGGTCAGCCAGTTCAGAAACAGCAGGTTTTGTTTCCTTCATCACCAAAGTGGTGTGGCACTGTTACAAAAGCGAGATGTGTGTGGGACCTGAACCTCTTCCCACAGAAATCTGTGGAAAATTTTCCCTTAGGTTTCAGTGGGAGCAGAAATCTGTGAGGAGATGATGTTGTTCCCTTGTGCATTTTGTAATTTGATAAATTCAAAAGCTTGTTGCAACATTTTGTTACCAGTCATAGAGGATGTTTTGTTGTATTTACTACTGACTGTAAAGAAAAAAAAACAACAACATATATTTCAAACATGTAACTTCTATTTTTCCCTAACTTGCTGCAGCCTGTGTTCCTGTCCTTTCGAATAGCTGCTGGGGCAGGTAAACCTATTGCAAATGTGCACAAGTGTTGTGTCGTGCAGTGATGTGGTGGTAAATATCATCTTTTTTCTTTACGTTTCTGTTACATTTTCTACATCATTCCCCCTGTGTTTATCTTTCTTTTTAAAAAAATGCCAATTCTGCAACAGGAAAAAGATGCCTACGAGGTGAGAAGATTTTCCGTGAAACCACACTGTAGCCAGGAGGGAAGGCAGCACACTGAACTCTGTAATCCTAACAGCTGTATTGATAAATCCAGTCCTGAGTGCCACATTTTTAGACTGCTGATCGTACACTATGCTTCAGCATCTGGACTCTGTTCAAGAGAAGCCTCACATACCTCACTGTCTTGTATGTTCATGTGACATCAAGTAGAAATGTGGAATTATTTTTTATATATATGTCACAGTTCTGTTGCCAAAACTCTAAATAGACAGCAGAGATGTTATGTATTCTATATTTCACAACTTTCAACTTTTAATAAGTGTTTGTCAATGTGGAAAAGCTGTTTCAGCATATTATAAAGTTTTAAAGGTATCATACCCATTATATATCTTTACCACTTCGGGATTTTGTACATTGGATTGTATAGATAGAGATATAGATGGTTTTAAATGGTTTTTTTTCTTTTTGACCAAGGCTTATGGTTTGTGTTTTAGTTTTAGTATTTTGGTTTTCATTTTTTTAAACTTTTTTTCTCATTTTATTTACTATACTGCCATGTTACATGGTTTTTGAATCACACAGCAGCTGCTTTCTATACATACATATATATGTGTGTGTATATATATGTATGTATGTGTATATATACACAGATATATAAATAATTTATAAACCTGACCAAAACTTATGCTAAATATACTTTCCAATATGAATGCTTGAGAGTGCCATATCAGCAGTAAGTATTGGAGTCTTAGCAGGTTTAGTTAAGTGTACATCAACAACCAACATTTATATAATAAATAATATATAGCAGTGCCATCCTGGATACAGATATATAGCATACTATATAGCACATATATTAGCAGTTTCACTTTGTTACTCCTATAATCTCTTCTTTCTATGTAATATTAAGGATTGAATGTGAAGTTCTTAGCTAGGTTTGGGTGTAACTTTCCAGGATTTTGTAAACTGTTTTTGTCGTCTTTTGTTACTGTTTTATGGTGCCATATTCTATATTGAAACAATAACAACACGGGAGAAGAAAATAATAGTCCGCATCAAGTAGCAACTGTATTGGACACAGACTGTATTTATACAGTATTAAAGAAAAAAAACCCAACCATCAACCCAACTGTAAATTTTCCTGGTTAGTAGCTCAGTGCAGCCTACAATATAGTCTTGTTACAGACATTTTCCTCCCACCACTAAATACAACATTAAAAGGTGATTAGGGAGTCTGTTGATGAAACACAAATGTATGTTTTATTGATTTAATTTAGAACACTACAGAGTTCATGGACTGCGCGATGGCATTAGATTGATGCTTGATTTTGGTATAAATCACTACCATTGAAAATGATTTGATGTCCGCTTGCAGAGTTTTCTCAACAGTACAGCCCAGTTTTTAGCAAGTATTGTTGCCCAAAGGATGTCTGCAGCTCTGTATTGTTACTGTGCCATGTTGCATTATAACCACACAGTAATTCTATTTAAGCGAACTCAACTCATGATAACTCTGAAGGCCTTTAGAAATGAGTACTCTGGTTCTCAAGCAATAAAACTAATCATGGTTAACATGGCTGTGTCTGCCCCTTTAATTTGGTGATTACAGGGAAATTATTAAATTGTCACATTTCTTATTGAGATACTTTTGAATCTGCCAATCAACAAGGGTATTTTTCACATGAAAACTTCTATGATAGGATGAAGTTCTGGTGTTAATCAGAACACAATACAAACCGAGTAAAAGGCACTGAGGAGCTGGTACGGGGGCGCTGATGAGAGGAAGGTGATGCGCCTTTTACGAGCTGTTCACAAGATGCTGGTCCTCAGCAGGTCAGTAAATGTGCCACCATAAACTCCTTCGTGATTATCACAAGTTTCAGAAGAAACCTCTGCAGCCTTTCCCAGCAGGGACCGGAGCCCCGAGTACAGATGAACTCGCTGTAGCCGAGCGGGGCCCGAGCCTCCCCGGGGCTGCAGGGTGCGCCGGTGACCTGCCGGGGTGAGCTGCTGAGAATGCCACGAATTGAACCCTCAGAAATTCATGGAACGCAACTTCCGCATTTTAACAGCCCCGGAGGCGAATCCGTGGGCGCGGGGTGAGCCGAGCCGAGCCGGGCCGGGCCGGGCCGGGCCTATGCCAGCGGACACCCCGCCGCAGGCCCGGGACAGCCGAGGAGCGATGGGCTCTAGCCAGGATGGGGACGGGTCCTGTCAGCTCCCCCTCTGCCCGGGGCCGTGTCTCCGGGCTGTCAGTCCTGCGGTGACTCGGAGCCCTCTTCTCCCGTAACGCCCCGGGAGCGTTTCCGGAGCTCATTTCGTTTAATAACTTCGGGAAGAGGCAGGTGGGAATGACTAACCTCGAGCGCAGGTGCTTTTATTCAGCCGCTTCCTCTCAGGAGCTCGAACACCGGCCCGGTCTCAGCGTGCTCACAGCCGGGCGAAGACTAGACCCTAAACTCGATTTATTCTCTCTGTAACCGCGGCATAACTGGGCGCGGCCCCGTTCAGTGAGTAGGGACCTCCGGACTCCCGGCCGCCCCGGGACGCGGAGCCGCCCCGGCAGGAGCGAAGGGGAATCGGTCAAGTGAGCGGGGACACAGGGACCCGGGGGGGCTCCAGGGGGAGAGGTCCGGGCCCCTTTCCGCAGCAGAACGCGGGCCCGTGTCGTGCCGTGGTGGGTGACGGCGCCGTGCGGGCCTCGGCACCGAGAGAGGGTGAGCAGGGGAGGCCCGGGCGCGGCCCTCCGCGGTGCGGGGAGCCGGGACGTGCCCGCTCGGCCCAGCGCTGCGGAAGGGTGCTGCAGAACGGGGGCTGCGGTGCTGGGTCCCGCACCGGACGCTGGCTGCTAGCCAGGGGCAGCAGGACCGCCTGCAGTGCAGCCGCTCCCTGCCTTTGCTCGGGCTGCGAAGCCATAGCTGAGACACGGGGAAAAGAGATGCTCTCGTTCCTTAAAAAAAAAAAATAAATAAACAAAAGCAGCAAAAAAAGCATCTTAACAACGCGGGCGGCTCACACCCACCCGGACTCGCGTGTGCCGAGGGGCGAAATGTGGAGTCTCAGGCGGTTGGGAGCGCTTTGGCGGCCGCGGAACCACGCGGAACCCGGTTCGGGCACGGGTACGTCCGCAGGTGCGGAGCCGAAGCCCGGCGGGAAGGCACGGGAGGGTGGTGGAGTTCGTAGGTTTCGCCGCGGATCTCAACCCCGGGATTTTGCAGCGGCCAGTTCTCAGGCAGCGCAATGGGCTGTGTCCCGGCCGCTATCTCCCCTCGCCGGAGCGGGCCCTATCACCCGCCCGAAGCCCACGAAATGCTGCACGGGCAGCTCGGGCTGCACGTTCAGCCCCGGGTCTCTCTCCTCTCCGCGGGCAGTGACCGCAGCCCCCGGCCTTGCCACAGGGGCCGCCAGGGCTCTCCCGGCTCAGCCCGCCGGGACGCACCGGCTTCTTTCTCCTTGCGGAGCAGCATCGGGCACCCTGCAGAGGAGCTCTGGCGTCCCCGGCCCCTGGCACAGAAATGCGGGAAGAAACTCACTAAAGGAGAAGGTTGTTAAATAATTTATTGATTTATACAAAGTCTTTCCAACACGTGTGGAGACATTCTAATGTAAAATCAGGTGTCCATTTTCCTCTCGTGCTTTTTTGGGGCATTGGTTTGGGTTTTTTTGGTATTATTAAGCATAAAATCCAGAGGCAGGAGAAATGAAACTGCCAAAACACTGACGGATAGAGTAAAAGAAAACTGCCGATTTTACACTAGAAATATACATCACAAAATCTGAAATTTACTATATACAAGTGGCTGAGCTCAGACTCGGGACCCATAGAAAACGTAACAAAACCTGATTGTTAGGAGCAGGAAATTAACAGGAAGGCTAAAGGAAAGAGCGGGAAACCTTACAGGGACACAAGACCCAAAGAGTTGAAAAAATTTCTCTGAAATTTACATCGATGAGAAAGAAAATAAATTCATAACTTATTCTGTAAAAAATATATACATTTCACATACATCTTAGGCTGTACAACACACCACTTCAAACACCCAGTTACACTCACCCCTGCCGCGCTGCCCAGTGCGGCCGTCGGCCCTGCGCCCTCACAGCGTATCCGAGCTGGTGCTGCAGGGGCTGACGAGGGACAGGTTCGTGGATTTGTGCTTTTTCAATAGCCTCGTGATTTTTTCATCGTCTGAGTTGGGGTCCAGGGGCTTGTTGTATTCGTCATCGTCCTCATTGTCCGAGCTCTCCTTCAGCTTCTCCGTCTCTGAGTCATGCTTCTTCTTTGCCGAGGCCATCTCTGCCGCGTGTCTCTTCCGCCACTTGGTCCGTCTGTTCTGGAACCAAACCTGGGCACCGGCACCGGGCACAGCTCAGCCACGGCCTGGGCCCCGCCGCCGCGTCCGCCCCCGCCGCCCCCGTCCCATCCGCAACGCGGGGCTGCGGGCGCTCGGAGCAGAGCCCGCCCCAGGCAGAGCCTCGGACGGCTCCTGGGAAGGGGGCGCCCCTTTGGGGACACCTGCCCGGCTCTGCGGAGCTGCACGACGCTTAAATCAGCAGCTTCCCGGAACAGTCGTTTGTTGAACACAGAATATAATAGCCAGGAAAATAAGTCTTTTTGGCTTACAGTGCACCCCAACATTCAGATGCATCTTTAGGCTTCGCTAAAAAATTTGCGGGGTTACACAAGGTAAAGTTGTGCCAGTGCACATGATCCTCGTGGAAAAGGGACCCTTAAAAAAATTACCTGCGGGGGGCTTTTTGTCGTTGTTGTGATGGGGGTTTATATTAAATATAATATGTCTATTGATTTTAAATCGTTTTGCAGCACAGAGAGCTCTAAGCACAAAATAGCTAGAAATTAGCCTAAAATTATCCAAATTGAAATGTAACTTAAATTCTAACTGACTGCCAAAAAAAAAGAAAAAAATCTCTGCGTAATTGCGCAGTGTTCGTGGCTGCTAGTAATTAACGACACGGCAGAAAGCGGCCGCGGCAGGGAGCGGGAGAGGCGGGAGCCCGTAGGACGGACCTACCTTCACCTGGCTCTCAGTCATCCCCAGGGAGTAGGCGAGCCGGGCGCGCTCCGGTCCTGCCAAGTATTTCGTCTGTTCAAAGGTTTTCTCTAAAGCGAATATCTGCTGCCCAGAGAAAGTCGGTCGAGAGTGTTTCTTCTTGCCGTCCTTGTCCAAAACCATCCCCGTCTGAGCTAGAAGCGGAGAAAGAGCTGCGTCAGGGATGAACTCTGCACTGCCCCATAGCCGGGCCCCGCCAGGCCCTTGCGGAGCCGCTTCGGGTATCTGCCGGCTCTAAAGCAAGGCTCGGTCCGGGACAGACCCGGGGCCGTGAGGATCGAGTGACCCGCATGGGGCCTTCCTGCCGCCCGCCCCGTCCGCCGCGCTCGTCCGGCGGCTTGGGGCCGCCCCGGCTCTGGATCCCAGGCCGCCTGCTCCCCGCACCCTGCAAGAACCGGCCGCACTTACCGGGACAGGCGAGCCGGGGATCTCTCCAGGGAGAGCCTTGCACCACTCCCGGCCAGAAAATGGGCGGCCGTCCCGGCAGCTCCGCCAGCGGCTTCGGGTAGCGAGAGACGGCAGCAGGGCTGAAGTACATCCCAGCCGAGGCTGCCAGCCCGTTGATGCGGGGCAGCCCGCCTAGAAGGTTGCTGGCACTGCCCACGGGCCGCCCCAGGATGTCGCTTATTCCGTGCGGTGTCCCCAAGGGGAGCTGCGTGTTGAGTCCGCCCAGGGCCGGCGCCTTGAAACCGGAGGGGTTCTGCAGGGCGTAGGGGAACAGGGAGGTCTTCATCTCGGCCATGTTGTGCAGCGCGGCTAGCGGCGCGCTGCTAAGGACGAATGCGCTCTGGCGATTAGCATCCATCTGTCCCACCGCTAACATCTGCGGGCATCAGCGAGCGCGGGTCCTTCCCAACCGCGCCGCGGCCGCTCCGCTGGGGACCCTCGCCGGGAGCGCGGCCGCGGGCGGGACGAGCTCCTTGCCGCTCGCAGGATCTCAGCGACAGCTAGTGCCGAAGTTTGCCGGGAACAGGAAAATCCCGCCGCTTGCCCGCCCGCTCCCGCGGCGCGCACCTCCGAAGTCCAGGCTGGAGAGTGGCGAGAGCCAAGCCGGGGCAGCGCAGCGAAACAACAGACCGGGAGTCGCGGGAGAAAGAGCCCTCACCGGAGGCGCGTCCCGGCGGACTACGGGCGATGCGCTCCACGCGCGATCCGGCGGGAGGGGGATGCGGGACCCGCAGCTCCGCGCGTCGCCCCGGACGCGTGTCCGGTGGCCGCGGGGACGCTCCGCGCCGCGCCCCGCGCGCAGATAACCGCGCGGGCACCTGCGCGCCCCGCGCCCATTGGGCGGCCACCGCCCCGCGCCGNCCCGGAGGCGGCGGCACCCCCGCACTCGCCGCGTCGGGCCCCTCCCGCCGGACGGGGACCGGGCGCGGAGACCGCCGGCGCCTCATCGAGCAGCCAGGCAATGACCGCGGGGCCCCGGCGGCTGCGCTGCCCCGGAGCACCGAGGGGTAATGCCCGGCCCGATCGCTGCTCTGTCGGGTAATCGGCTCCGTCTTCAGCTGCGCAGCGGCCATTCCCTCGCGTTAGAGCCCAACGTTTTTAAAGCTGTTGTAAAAAATTATCTTACGCCCTGTAAATAACTGTTTAGCTCAACTTTGTTGCCTATTCGGAAACGCACTGGTGTCGCAGAGGGCTTCCTTCCTTCCTTCCTTCCTTCCTTCCTTCCTTCCTGCCTTCCTTCCTTCCTTCCTTCCTTCCGACTCGACGTAGCGGTATAGCCCCTGGTCTTTAAAGGGAGAAAAACTGCTGTTGCATCACCGCGGAACCAAGCTCGTTCGAATAAATAAAATGACCAGAGATATTCCCAATCGAAAGTATAATTCGTTGTCAAGAAAAGAAGAATTCAGATTTGAGACTTATACAGAAAATAATCCGGAAACTGCGTTTATAGCATGTTTTCCGCCTTTCAACTGCTTTCCCCTACGGGTTTGATACATTGTTATCCAAGGAAAACATTAGCCACTACAAGCGGGGATCTAAATTTTTTCGAAGTGTTCATAAAGTAAACACTAATCGACTTGATCATATCAGAACAATTATTAAAAGCGTGGTCCTTCGGATGTGGTCATGTCTGTCGTCAGAATCGTTTGCAGGTGAACAGGGTTTCGTTTAACCTGTAACAAAACCGTAATGTCAATGTAGGTCAACTTTGGGAAGTAATTATTCGGGGTCGTCCATATTTTGTTTTCAATCGCTGGAGTTAGGGGATGTAACAGTCCGTGCGTCTTGTTTTGCACATCTTTGTAAGAAGTTTAACGTACAAACGTGAGATTAAAAACGACGCTGCGCTAAAGAAGGTTTAATAAACGACTTCGTTGCCTTTCCCTCCGTCCGTGCAAACATCAGCAGCGGAGGGAACCGTCACGGTGTGTCGGGCTTTGTGAGGAGAGCCTCATCAGCTCTGTGCAGGCTCGTTTCCGCGACGCCTGCGTGCGTTGGGAAGGGGCTGGCAATGCCACCTGCTCCCTCCGCCTCCGGCGCGGCCCCGGCTCACGGCGGCGTTGAAAGCTGCTGCAGGTGGCCGCAGACGGGGCTGATCGGCCCTTCCGGAGAGTCGTGGCTTCAGCCGGGGATCGGGCACCACTCGTCCCGGGCAGGCAGGTGCCGGCGCGCAACCAGCCCGCAGCTCGGCTCGCCCTCTGCCAGCCCGTGCCTCTCCGGGGCGTAGACCGCCGGGTTTGCTCGCGTCTCGCCGCTCTGCCCGCCCCAACGTGGTGCTGGGGGCCGGCAGCGCCTCTGCCCGCCGAGCCCGCAGATCTTGCGGCTCTGAATGCCGACCCCGCGGCGCTGAGCGGCTCGGTTCGGCTGGGCTGATGAGAGGGACGCTCCCGCCCCGCCGGCCGGGGGCCGGGTGCTGATCCAGGCGCAGGCAGCCGGCAGCCGCTCACCGAGGAGCGGCCCCACCGGGACGCCGCGTTATTGCGCGGGACCGACGGAACAAGGTAAGCGTGCGGCCTCCGCCCTCCGCGCTGTGGCGCGCGAGACCGACTCCCGTTCGCCCTTGACGGGTAAGCTCGCCGCTGCGCTTCCGTGCCGCCGGTAGCGGAGGGCCCCGCTGGAGCGCAGTGTCCTCCTGCGCGCCTGCAGCCTGCTCCCCCCGAACACTCGACTGTCCGTGTCCGTGTCCGTGTGTGTGTCCCGCCGCCGCCCCGATCCCGCGCGGCTTCCGCCGCAGCCAAGAGCGCGCAGAACTCGACGCGCGTCGCCCCCGGCGGCCTCTGGACCGCGGTGGCCGGTGGCCCTGCTGAGGGTTGCTACCTCGGGACGCTCGCCCATCGGCGTACGGGTCCCAGGGGCAGAGACAAAGCCTCCCGCTCCGTCTAAAGCCGCCCTCGGTTGGCCAGTTTGTACGTTATCAGTGACACTTGTTGGACATTAGTGGTGCGTTTGTCCATTTCACTGACTTTCCTGAAATCTCATACCCTCGTTTTTCCACGTGGAAATATGTGGGATTTATTTCTGTAGACCCCGTGGAGTGATAAATCTACTTTTGCGTCTCTTCTTCCGATGAGGTGTGGCACCGAAAGAGAAGACCACGGGGAGGCATCGCTGGGTGTTTCTGGCTCCCCGCCCCCGGGCTGCTCGCGAATCCTCTTTCCGCCCCGCCGCTCCCTCTCCCCGATGCTGTTGGGTCCCAGACGCTGCCAGGCTGCTCCGGGGTCAAGGACTCCCCTAGCCCTTAAGCAAATCCCGCTCCAGGTGCAAAGTTCGTTCCCCTCGAGACGTCGCAGTGGCCGGGCAGTCACTCAGGGCGACGGCACCGGCCGCTACGCGCGCCCTGGTCCCCCGGCCGGGCGCCGGCCGTCTGACTGCTCGCCCCCGGGCTCGGCGCAGCGCCCGCAGTCACGCCCGGCAGCCTCTCGGAGTGGAGAGGTGGTCTCGGTAAAATAAGTCGGGGATTCCGTCCCGAAGAGTCAGCGGCTCATCGGCTGCCGGAGCGCTCGCTGTGTCCGGTGCTTCCTGTGGCCGAGCAGAAGGTACTGATGGAGGGCTCACCCGAGCAGGTATAAACCAGCTCGAGGCATTTGCGACGGCCAGTGCGAGCGCTTTCCCGAGTTAGTTCGGCAGCGCCGCAGAGCTTCCCGTCGGGCGGACACGCCACCGGCACTGCTCGTGTCGCCGCTTTCGGAACGTTCATTTCGGCGGAGGAGAACCGGGCCAGGGCCGGGCCGCGGGCAGCGCGGTCACCTCTCCGGGCCGCCCCGCCGCGCCCTGCCGGCGCCCCCTGCCGGCGCCGGGCCGGGGCACCGAGCAGTTCGTCCGCCCCGCCCGCCGGGCCCGCTCTCGTTCCCCCGCCGGGCCAGCTGCCGCCGCTTCTCTCCGTGCCGAATGTGTTGTGGCCGCGGTGAGACGGAGCCGGCTGAGGCGCCCGGACCGACACCGGCGCCGGAGCTCCGGGAGATTTGGCGGGCGCCCCGGCGCTGTCCCTGCGCAGTCCCGGAGCCGTGACGCGCCCGCAGCGGGCCGCGGGTGGTGAGACTACCGGGGGTAGTAGTTACAGGCAGGGCAAAGCACGAATTCCCACAGTGTGAAGTTAACGACCGTTTTGCTGACATAAGTAACATTTCTTACAAAGGACGTAGAAACAGAACTGATACCAGTAACACCAAATTCACCTGAGACTTATGCATTCCAGCATGCGAAAAGAGGAGTATTGCAGTACGTGGACCAGAATTAAATTCTACAGTACAAATAACTTCAAACAAGTTCTGTTTAACCTGCTTTTTTTTGTTGTTATGAATAGAGCCAAAGTGCCTTTTCTTGTAGCTTCTGTGCAGCTCAAAATATCTGAGAGGTTGTGGACTAGAAGAAAATAAGTCACAAATAGATCCCCTCCACTGCATTATACATTATTCGAAAGTGCAGCTGTAAAGTCCATGTAAAAACAGAATTATTGAGAAAGTGGGAGCCCAGAGCAGCTTGCCTCACAGATTTCCTTTCCTGAGTTATTCTGCAGCTGATGGAGGTACCGGTGGAGGAGCGGGGGAAATGATACTGTTGCACGGAGTTACACAGAGCAGTAGTGACAAGAGAGCAGGAAAATCCTGGTCCTGGCCCTGTGATGATGCTATCTGCTTGTGTTCCCAACAGTATGGATGCTGCTTCTTCACAGCGCGCCTAAAAGAGATCCCTGTGTTTAAAAATGAGGGTATTTCTGCCTAATAATGTAGTCACTAGAAAACAAAGTCATTTTAGACTAAATGATCTCTGTTGAAACATCTTCACAGGATGATATATGTTCTGGGAAAGGCAATATTTAATATTTTCCATTATGATCCTTGGCACAAAAGGTGGGAATCTGCTAATGGTGCAGAGCTCAGAGTGTTCATAGTCTAGAGCAGCAACAAGAGAAACTGGGTGACCTTGAGAACAGTGTGACAGAAATGTGAAGAAATGTAAAAATTCTGTTTCTAACTGATGTCTTCCTGGGAAGCCGGTTAACTTCAGCTACCAAGCACATATATGAGACTGCTTTTTAGTGCTTTCTAGAAAGAACAAAAACAAAAGGCTCAGTATGTGTTGCAATCTTGTGACTCACTAAGGATTTAATCTCTTTATTGGGATGGAGGGAGAGCTATATATAAATCCTTTCAAAATAACTTATTCCTGCTGAATACTAGAGTGGGATTTTAAAAGCATCATGAGGAAGTTTTCAGTACCTTTGTGTGAATTGGTCTGCTTTGGATTTTAAGCCACAAGTTGTGAAGCTCTGGGAAACATGAATTAGGTTTAAGGAAAGTTTCTGATGTTATAATCACCAATCTTTACTGTAAATATTGATGGAAAGTAGCATGAACAGAATTTTATACATATTTTTATGGCAAGAAATGAATCTGTATTTTTGCGGGTGAAAATTCTGAGAGATTTAAGAGAAGCAGTTATTAGCATTAGTTTTGTTCTCTCTGTTGCATATCTTGACAGGCACGCTTAACAAGAATATGGTGGGCAGGGTGGGGGTGGTTTTTGGCTTCATGTCCTTATCAAAATGAAGAGCTTCTCTTACCCTAGTCAAAGTAGGAGTCAGTTTATGGTGGACTAAATCTTTGGTGCAGCTTCCAGCAGATCACCAGTATTACTGAGATTCCTGACGTTGATTTTTTCCCCCTTTCTGGGGAAACCCTGGTTTACCTGTCCCTTTTCTTCTGCCAATGGCTTAGATGGTTGTTAGTATTAAGAGCATTAAGTTTTTAAATTGTGCTGAACTTAGTGTCTGCACACCAACCCTCTCCCACTTCCCTTGTTCCTCCAATGCTGTTCTATTCCTACTTGTCTCCATTCCAGTAGTTTATCCTTTTAATGAGAGAAGGCTACAATTTATTCCTTCTAAGTAAGATAAGCCCTTGTGAGCTCTGTTTTATCTAACCAAGACTGGGAAGTCGTTTGCCCTTATTTGTATTAAACAGATGTATATACTTTACCGCAAGTCATTAGTGCTATAAAGAGATTGCCTTCCTATTGATAGCCTGGATGGGGGAACTCAGGAGTGAGTTGCCAATAAATAAAGAGTGTGCTTATAAGCACTATTGATTCTCTCTGAGCCACAGAGAATTGTTTTGTTAGTAAAACTCTTCCTGAATATGTAAGTGAGGATAAGAAAAAAGATAAAGATTACTGAAAGCAGAAAGGACTGGGGTATGACTTGGGGTAAGAACCTTACATTGTTTTTCTGTGAAGGGTCCAGTCTGTAAAGACAGATGACAAAAATGCGACAGCAATTTTTCTGGCCATCCTCAGCAATCCCAAAGGCAATCCTTAGAAAACTGAAGGGTTAGCACAACATTTCATATGGCACACGACTTCAGAGTGATCGAAGAGTTCTCCAAATCATCATGAAAGAAAATGAAAGTATCATTTGCATAGGAAATGAAAGACTGGTGAGATTCCAATTCCTTTTGTCCTGTCTTGGTTTTGCAACGGTTTGAAAATGCTTCTCTGAGGTGTTTGGGGACATTTCAACATATGTTGTTAGGCAGCTATTAGGAGCCAATTCAGGAGTGAGTAAGAAGAGGAGCGGTGTGGTTCTGAGCTGTAGACAGCAAATTCCATTTACTGGGAGCTGGAAAAATAGTGGATTACTCAGGCTTATGATGCTTGCACTGTCTTGTGTGTTTCTTCCATATTCACACAGCTTGCTGAAAATAAATATTATTTACAGATCTGTTTTCCAATTAAGACAACAGGACAGAACTGGATGGACAGCAGGACAAAGCTACATGCAGTGGTGTTCTCTGTGAAGCCATGGGCAATGGTAGGATTCCCATCATCTTCAGTGCACATATTCCATGATGTAAGTTATATTTATAAGCTGACAGGCTATTCCTTTAAGAGTATCTTGAAAGAATAACAAATTACATAATTACTTCAGGTTTGACAAATCTTATAATTGGGGTAAGTTAGAAGATTCTCCTGGTGATGTCCTGATCTTCCTCACATTTTTTTGAAGACATAAAACAGTGATAAATGATGGGCATATATCAACCATTTAGTTATATGAGACACAATATTGGAATTACCCTGACTGTGGAGCAGTAGATCAGCTAAATAATATCCATTTTATATTGTTACTCTTAAAAAAAATTAAAAAAAAAAAATTGGACTGATGCACATTAATGATATTCTGTGTCTTCAGAAAGCTAATTTCTTCAGAATAAAATGACAGTATGAATTCAGGAAGTTTCAGGTTATATTACAAATGCATCATATACTGCTTTCTTTATGCATTTTTTCTCATCATTAAGACATACACGAATGTATCTAAGAAATTCTATGGTATCTGTGGGGGGTTTGGTTGGTTGGTTGATTGATTGTGGCTTGGACTCTGTTTGTTTTGGTTTTGTAAACACCTATCTTGTGTTTTATCCAAAAAGCTTTTACAGAATTCATTACGTCTTCTGCCCTTAGGTTTTATCTTCTTTTTTAGATCTCTTTCCTTCTATTATTTTTTGTTCTTACATTCAGTGATGATTTTATTCAGGGGTTTTTCTGGAGATTTGTTACATGTATTCCACAGTACTTAAAAATTAAAGAATGCTTTTGAACAATCAGGAGTTGTCAGAACACTCAAGAAAAGAACCTTCCTTGGGAACAAAGCTGCTTATGCTGTGATTTGCCTTCCATATTCACCGAGTTGCTAAAATTAGTATTATTTAGAGTTGTCTTTCTAGGGAAGACTATATGACAGAACTGAATTTACACCACCTGAGGGCACTGTAATACTATTTACTTTAATTTTCAGGCCAAATACAAAAGTGTAGTGTTTGAAATGGTCCTCATTTTTTTTCCTCTTACAATTACTATCAACTTCCAGAACAAGCATACCACTGAAAAGAATCAATATCATTAAAAAAGAAAAGATGTGTTGTTGAAGGCAGGTATCTTGGAAAGAAGTCCATCCTTTTCTCCTGTCACTAACATTTTTTCCTTGTACCCACTGAAGAATGATGGCAATTTTAACTACAATGCTATTATTATTTTAAATGATGTGTTACTAGCGTGGCAGTGATTGCTGTATAAAATCATGGAATCGTTTAGGTTGGAAAAGACCTCTGAGATCAGGGAGTCCAAGTGCTAGCCAAGCACCACTGCATTCTCCACTGAACTGTGCTCCTGGGCTGCAGTTCTGGTAGCACATTTGCTGCTTCTTGTCTGTGTGCAGAGAAGTGCAGAGCTGATGTGAAAGCACCCGGTGATTGTGCTGTGTCTGTGTGCCTACACTGCTTGTTCTACTTAGCTCATCATAGTCACTGACTGGTTTGGGCTGGAAGGGATCTTAAAGATCATCCAGTTCCAATGGCATGGAGTGCCACGGGCGGGGACACCTTCCACTAGACCGGGTTTTTTGGAGACTATAAAAAATGAGGAACAGGAGCAGTAAAAACTGCCTCCATGGACACTCCTGATGTGGCTCGTTTTCTCTGTCTCGCCAGGTTTACGCTCTCTCTCAGTGCTTTCTACACTGCCACCTCTGTCTTTTCTTTATTCTTTACTGTTCTTCTGTCTGCTCTCTAGTAATTTGATTTCGTGATGTTGTTATTTTCCCTGCTAGTGCAGGAAGAGGTCTCCAAGTACAGCTCCAGTGAGAAGGGCTCAGTGCAGCTCAGGAGCTCCTCTGCAGGAGGATGTGCTGCCAGAGGTCACACCCAATCTCTGGCACTGGTCACTCCTCCCTTCTTACAAGGAAGTGGCTGAACTCTCCCAGTGTGTATTCACTTGAAATCACATCCTGGAGCCTTTCTGTTCTCTTTATACAACATGAAACACAGGGAAACCTTCATGTCAGAAACTTCATAGTATTTATAATTTTGTTAGAATAATAACCAAGTGTGTTTCCACCAGAAAAATGCCTCAAAACTGTACTTTTTCAGTTTGGTCATTTCATCAATCCAGGAGTACATTCAGGAATAGTTCTATAGATAATATATTCTACAATGACCAATTCAACTGACATAAATAATGCTTTTAATTTGTGCATGCTAATTGGATTAACAAGGGACTGATACTGTTTCTTTTGCAGTTGAGGGCAGAAGTGAATGAGCTCAACTGTGTTTTGCATAACAGGATTTCTTAGAACACATAATGGAAAACAGAAATTTGTGTCAGATAAAGTAGTTTAAAAATACACTGGAATAACTCATTGAGAAATTATCCCATATTAAAGAAAAATGAAAGTAAAAAAGGATTTGAAAAGTTTCATTTAAAGACAACTCTACCTTTAAAAGGCATGGTATGAACCCTGTATTGGCGACAGGAACAGATATGTAGTTATTTAAGAGATCTTAGCCCTTCCAATAAAGCAATTCCAATAAATCAGAAAATAACAAGGACATTCTCTGTAACTAGTCCTGTTGGTTTGTATGGCTTAACTTGTCTTTATAGATACTTAAGTATCTTGAAGCAGTGAGATCTTCCTTCCTTGAAATCTGATCAGTCTAATACATTATTTTATTACATTAAGGTCATCAATATGAAATATATGTAATTGACATTCCTGAGATCTGAGCAGGAAGTTAGTTTTAGCTCTAGTGAGAGACTGAATTACTTTGGAGAAGATATGTGCTGTGTTTCGCAGCAAGTGTTTATGAATGGAACAGATATTTAGGCAGTTTTATTTCTAGCAGATTTTTAAAATATGCGATATTAGCAAACACTTTCCAGTGATATTCTGTCAGCATGGAATGTAACTTTTTTCCGTATATACACTCTGCATTGTGAAATCATGAGGCTTAACTTTACTTCCACACATTCTAATGTGCACTTTCTATCTTCTCACATGCCAAATGACCAACACCTCTTTTTTCCTTTCTGGCATTAATTTTTGCTCATTGACATCCAATTTGCCAAATGAATTATGACAGTAATCCTTTCTTCTGTGCTGTTGCTTCACTTTATGCCACACTATGTATTCAGGTTTTCTGAGGTCATTCTTTTCCCTCACTGCCCCTTGTTTTGGTAATGAAAGATAGGATTTATCTATACTGATTAAAATAATCCTGAATGGTTTTACATTCATTTTAGCTCACATAATCTGAATTGCAAAAATTAAATATATCCTGTAATCACTTACACAGAATGTAAGGACTTTTAAATTGTTGATGATATAGAAAAACTCTGTATGAACTTATATTTGGAAGGAACGAAATTACTAACAAAATCTGTCACTGGAACAGGGGTTAAAAGACTAAGAAGCAGTACTTATAAGGTCTCATGGAAAGAAGGGTTCAAAATCACTTTCTGAAAAGAAGAAAAGATTGTGGAAAGATACTATAGTTGATTCTTTCCAAACACGAACATTTAGAAAATGTCTACTTCAATAGGAAAGATAATTAGAATGGCACATTAGACATCAGTAAATGTGAAGAAGGCAAAAAACATCATGCATTTTGAAGATGAAACCCTTTTTTTCTGTCAAGACAATATTTCTCTTGGAGTACATACATACTAATTTACCCACAGAATAGTCAGGCAGAAGGAGATGTGCTTAGTGCTTGCCTGTTAGTGCAATTAATGGGAAGGGGAAATGTCCTACTGAGTGTGTGCACACCCAGCAGGACGGAGGGGAGAGCCCCGTGCTCTCCAAGGTTTTCTTTGCGAGGGCTGCAAGCCCGCCCGCCCTGGCCAGCTCCTCGCAGAGCCCCGGGGCCGCGTCAGCGCTGGATCAGGGCAGGGAGAGCTGCTTGCAATCATTTATCAACTGCATAATGTGGTGAATTCTTTCCATGCATAAAGAAGCTTACTTTGTGCTGGATCTCAGTGTTACCCTGACTGTTCTGACTCTTCTTCTCAGCCTGTGCTTTTTGCATTTCCCTATGATTAGACAGGAAAACTTTGTACTGGGTGTAATGCTTCTGGTAGAGAAGTCAACAAGATCAAGACAGTTATCTTTGTGCACTGCCTTTCACTATGGCAAATTTATAGTCAGTCCACCCTGCATCCTTGCCTGAGAAAACCTCATCTCTCTCAACACTCTTCCTTTGCTTTTGTCTCCAAAGCACTGACTAACAAAGGTGTTGTGGGATTTCACACACAGGATGTCTCAGGCAGTCTAAGTTTATCTGCAAGATTTCTGCCTGTGCTCTGAAGCAGTCTGTGCAATTTTTGCTGTTTTGAATCTGAAGGACTGCTTAGCAAAGTTCTACCTACAGTTTTACAGCTCCTGGCTCTCCAAGCTGGTGAGCAGCTGTGTGAACCTCTGGCAGTCCCTCCCAGACTGCTCCCTTCTGACCCCTCCTGGGCTAGAAGGGAGGGTTGCAACTGCAGCGTTCCCACAGCAGGAGGAAAAGGTGGTGGCACTGGTCCTTCTGGGTATCCTTACCAATTCTCTTCACCCCCTCTTTGCCCTGATTTAATGGGACTCACTTTTGGTGATAGAATTTAATGGCATTTGGATCAGTATAAGCCTTCATTTAATGGGGTGCAAGATATGCACACTTTTTATTTAGGGCTGAAAAATATGCTGTTGTTTAAAAAATTAACCCTGAACAATCTGAGGCACACAGGAACATATATCTGTGACATTGGTGCTAGGAATAAGAGAGTCACTGAACAGAGAAGTGATTGTTCTTTTTTCGTGGAGCTTTGTGTGTGATTGTCGTGGTTTCAGTTTGCCAATTCAGAATTTTCATCAATTTTGAGACTTCTCAGCCAATGGACCCACTTCCTGCTGTGAGATAGGACCAGGAGAAAGGCAAAGCAGGCTCAAACTTCAAAAGGATATAAAGAAAATTTATTGACAGTAACTAAAAAGGAAAAGAAAAAGTAGTAAGAATCAAAACAAACTCTTCAGGCCACTTCCCCTCTCCCACCTCATTTCTTTTGAACAATGTAAAGAACCAAACCCAAACTCTCAGTCAGTTTACCACTTCCGACATATTCTTAATACAGTTCACTCAGGGAGAAAAGGCCCTCTAGTTAAGATTCTGGAGACTTCTCCACTGGAGGAAAAAACACCATTCCCTTGTGATTTTCGCACGACTAGCAGCCGCCCAGAGGAAAATCTGCTACCGTGAAGTCCTTCCCATCTCAGTAAGCCTTCCCACAGCTTATCGATGGGCCATGTCAACTTATGGGGTATTATTTTAAAAATAAACAGTTCAAAG